>JAKSZT010032673.1:1237537-1254782 GCA_026826555.1 Tolypeutes matacus | reverse complement strand
TCCTGGAGCCTTGCCACCAACCATAGACCACAGTTCACACTGTAGACCACACTCTCTCCCACTCAGTTCTGAGTGGTGTGTGCTGATTTAAAATGGCCTACATCCATTGCCACAACAGTACTCAGGACAACCTCCAACTCCCAAAGAAGCCCCTGTATTTCAACTGCTCATCCCCTCCCTACCCAAAAACTGTCAAGTGGCCACTGGCTCCACCTCATTGTTATAATTTCTTGCATTGCAAGAATCACCATATGTGAGCAAGAGAATACCATCAAGTCCACTCTAGTCCTCAATGTTGAAAGCATAAAAATCGCAGATAGCGAAGATGTTGATTTTAATTTTAATTCTGTTCATTCAGCAGAAACCTTTAACAAAGCTACAGATGTTGAAAGAAAATCTCCACTTTTTGAAGCTACATGAGACCTAATGGGGATCCCAACCCTCTTTGCATCTTTCCCATCTCAGCAAATGGCAGCCCTTCCCTGCTGGTAATCCGTATACCCCAAACATTGGAGGCACCATCGACTGCTCTCCTCTTACATCCCACGCTCGAGCCTTCCGAAAATCCTGTTCTTCTTCATTGGCTATTGTAAATTTTCTTTATTGGAACCAAAAACTAACAAAACACAATTGCCTTTCAGAAGAAATCTTTAATAACATTTTCAACTTTTAACAAACCTCTCTTGGGCAGGCTTTGCATCTGATATTGATGCCACTGATTAACCTAAGCTACTCCTATTTTCATTTAAACATTTTGTTTTCATCACAAAATTACAGATTGGTTGTTGTGTTTTACACTGCCAATATCAGGTGCCCCATGGCTGCCACTCGTGGTGGGTATCATTTCTTCTGCCACAAATACAGCAGAGCACTGTCCATATTTCATAAGAACATGAAGAAACATCCAAATTGCGTGGCCTTTTCATTCTTGATCATTGCATTCTGGATGTTTTATTATAGCCTCTTGAATTTATAATTATCAAAACTCTGCACACACACGCACAAAACTGCACACTCACAACTTACACATGCAAAAAAATTAGAATGCACGGGCCATTAAAAAAGGTCAATTTAACTATGTAAAGCAATAGCCAACCTCAAAATTAGCAGAAAGACCTGCAAATGTTTTTAGATGATGCCCCTTGTTTAAAAAAATCCTGACAACTTCTATAGCAATTAGCTTGAAATGGAGTTTATATTGTCATTTGGGCTGCTGGGTAATTTTACTGGCTTTCGGAGTTATGGTAGGGTATTTGCCATGCTGTGCTGCACATTTCCAGGTTTCTCAGCGGAATAATCATACTGGTGCACGCTGGCTGGAAATTAGCCACGAATTAGAGCATGGAGGTCACGTCGCCCTTTTCTTAAGGTGCGCCGAAGTCAAGTGGAGCCAAGATACGGAGCAGGAGCTGGAGGAGTATTTTGGATTAAGAAGGTAATCTTTCAAAGATGAATGAAATTTCAGAATCCTCGGGTCTTGGTTTGGGTTTGTCCAAAAGCAGATTCTGAGTCAAGGATTTGAGTGCAAATTGTTAATTTAGTTGGTTACCTCGTGTGGACCCGTAAGCGTCTGAGAAGGAAGCTAGGGGAGAGGAAGTGTTGGTGAGCTGGGCTATGAAGACACGGTCCCAATACCACCCCACCCAGGGATTCACTCAACGAGCCTTGTCTCTGGCTGTTCCTGGGGACGTCCAGCCCCCACCACTGCCCCACAACCCCATGTGCAGGACACTTCTGCTCCTGGGGTCAGAGGAAGCCAGCTGCTTGGGGTGAGAAGCCATCAGCATGCTTGTTACCTGGACACCAGGAGCAGGTGACATCCGGGGTGGGCTGGGGGAATGAATGGTCTGTGCCCCCTTTTGTTCACTGATAGGAATGACCCTACAAAAAAAGAGGGGGTGAATAATGAGGCAGGAGAGAGTAGGGGGGACTGCAGGATGTCTGAACTGACAAGAAGGGGCTGTGCAGGGGGGCGCTGGCTCGGGCCAGGACCACGGACAGCTCCTCCGTTCTCTCCTTGACCCAGGAAGGCCACGAAAGGACCAACGTCTCCGGCATCTCCGAGTTTCTCCTCCTGGGCTTCTCAGGGGATGCCAAGCAACAGCAGCTGCTGTTTGCTGTCTTCCTGAGCATGTACCTGACCACAGAGCTGGGGAACCTGCTCATCATCCTGGCCATGGCCGCCGACCCGCGGGTCCACACACCCAACCTGGCCTTCGTGGACATCTGCTTCACCTCCACCTCCATCCCCAAGATGCTGGCCAGCCACGTGTCAGGGCGCAAAGGGATCCCCTACGCCGGCTGCCTGACCCAGGCGCTCTTCCTCATCGGGTTGGCCGGCATCGACAGCTTCCCGCTCTCCGCCATGGCCTACGACCGCTACGCGGCCATCTGCCACCCTCTGCGTTACGCCACGGCAGTGGCCCCACGGCTCTGCGGCCTTCTGGTGGCCGCCTCCTGGGCGGCGGCCTTTGGCAATGCCCTCACCCACACGGTCCTCCTGACCCGCCTCTCCTTCTGTGCCCACAACCGCATCCCCCACTTCTTCTGCGACCTCAGCCCCCTGCTGAAGCTGGCCTGCTCGGACACCTTCCTCAACCGCCTGCTGGTTGACACCGTGGGCGCCCTGCCCATCCTCACCCAGTTCGCGGGCATCTTGCTGTCCTACACGCGCATCTTTGCGGCCGTGGTGAGCGTCCCGTCAGCGGGAGGGAGGCGCAAGGCTCTCTCCGCCTGTGGCTCCCACCTCTCTGTGGTGTTCCTGTTCTACGGGACGCTCGTCGGGGTTTACTTCAGCCCCATGTCCTCCCACACGGCTCAGAAGGACACAGCCGCGGCAGTGATGTGCACCGTGGTCACGCCCATGCTGAACCCCTTCATCTACAGCCTGAGGAACACAGACATGAAGGGGGCACTGGGGGGGCTTCTCGGCAGGAAGCCAGGTTTCATGCGGTGACGCAGGGGTGGGGGGTCCAAGCGTGAAGGTGCCCATCTGGAGGGTCCCAATCTTAGAAGTTTCCTTCCTGCTGCTTTCGGTGCATTTGTTTAGCCCTTCATCCTCCCGGAAACTATTTATTTATTTTTTACTAGCAGACCAATATGTCTTCTTGTCTTTTGTTTTGTTTTCTTTTAATCCTCAAGAAATTTTTATAAAAGAGCAAGCGATGCGAGCAACCTGGTAATTTTAATCCGTAGTCCGTGACCCATGGATTTTAGTGCACAAATATTCAACCAGTGGTACCATAAAGCCATGACACACAAATAGAAAAACAAACAAAAAGACAAAGAAAAACAAAAGAAAAAAACATGATGTTAAGGGAGCAAATACACTAAAGCGAAACAAGAACATAAGAACAAAATCTAAAGCATTCACAGGTAACATTTGTCAGTAATTTCTATGTCTTTATTTTTTATGTAAAAATAAGTATTTTAAAAGAAGCTTTAGATTACATAAATGTTACATCAAAAATATAGAGGATTCCCATATACCCAAACCCCTCCCCTTCCTACACTTTCCCCCTTAAAGCACCATCTTCCATTAGTGTGGTGGTACATTTAAAATTGATGAACACATATTGAAGCATTGCCACTAAGCATGGTCTATAGTTCACATTATGTTTACCCTTTGCACTGTACAATTTCATAGGTTTTGACAAAATGGAAAATACCCCATATCCATCATGACAATATCATGCAGAACAATTCCAGTGTCCCCAATATGCCCCATGTTACACCTGTTCTTCCCTCTCTCTCCCCTCTGCTGACCATTGCCTTTATATCCGTGTTACAAGTTCTTCCATTACTAGAATAATCATAAGTCTAATTTAGTCCACAGTCATATTCCCCCTTATGTTTGTTGTTTGTTCATTCTTCAATCTTAAGGATTTGGGGATGGTGATGCCCACTCTGCTTCAGCTAGAGGGTTGCTTTTCTGTAGCCTCCCTCCCCAAGGTCCTAGGAAGTAAGTCTACAACCAAATTACTGGGTCCAGTGCCCAGTTTTGAGCAATCAGCAGGGACAATCCTAACAATCCAGGTTGAGCCAAGAATCAAAAAGCAGTGGTAACACACAGTCTCCCACCACTAAATCCCTACAAAAGATAAAGAAATTGAGCATCTGAGTAAACTACATCCTAATCAGATGCCTAGACATCGGCAAAAAGCTACAAGCCATACTAAAAAAAAAAAAAGAGATGGCCCAAGAAAAGGAATATATCAAAGTCCCAGAAGAGATGCAGAATTTGAGGGAACTAATCAGTGATTATGTGCACAAATTTCCAAAACTCAAATTAATGAATTGAAATACAATATGGTTAAAGAGATAAATGACATCAAGAAGACATTAAGCAAGCACAAAGAAGAATTTGAAATCTGACCAGAAAAGTAGCAGAGTTCATGGGAATAAAAGACACAATAGGTGAGATCAAAAACACGTTAGAGGGAAGCAGCTGTGGCTCAATCAGTAGGGCTCCCATTTACCATATGGGAGGCCCCGGGTTCGGTTCCCGGGGCCTCCTGGTGAAGGCAAGCCCGCCCGCACGGCATGGTTAGCTGACCCAGCGAGCACAAGCAGCAGGGGGGGGGAATAAATGAATAAATAAATAAAATCTTAAAAAAAAAAAAAAAAACACGTTAGAGGCATACAACAGCATACATACTTAAAATGGTAGAGGAAAGAGTAAGTGATACAGACACTGATACAGATTCAGAATAACTGAAGACAGAACAGTTAAAATTGGAGAGAGAAAAGAATGGAAAAAATTGAGCAGGGGCTCAGAGAGTTGAATGACAACACAAAATGCAACAACATACGTGTCTTGGGAGTTCCAGGGGGAGAAGAGAAGGGAAAGGGGGCAGAAAGACTATTTGAGGAAATAGTAGCTGAAATTTTCCCAACTCTCACCAAAGAAATGAACTTACAAGTCCAAGAAGCACACCGTACCCCAATCAGAATAAACCCAAATAGACCTACACCAAGACATATACTATTCAGAATGTCAAATGTCAAAGATAAGGAGAAAATTCTCAGAGCAGCAAGGGAGAAACAAACCATCATGGACAAGGAACGTCCAGTAAGACTTAGTGTAGATTACTCTTCAGAAACCATGGAGGCGAGAAGACAGTGGTATGATACAATTAGGAAACTGAAAGAGAAAAACTGCCAGCCGAGAATTCTTTATCCAGCAAAACTGTCCTTCAAATATGAAGGTGAGTATAAAATATTCAAAAACAAACAGAAACTAAGAAAGTTCGTAAGAAAAGAACCCACCTTTGCAGGAAATATTAAAGGAAGCCTTAGAACCTGAAAGAAAAAGACAGGAGAGAGAGGCTTGGAGGAGAGTATAGAAGAAAGAATAGCAGAAAGCATAACCAAAAGAGTAAAAAGACAGACAAAAATATGATATGACATATGAAATCCAAAGAATAAAATGGTGGAATAAATAGTGTATTTACAGTAATATCATTGAATGTGAATGGATTAAAGTCCCCAGTCAAAAGATAAGGCTGACAGAATGGATAAAAAACATGAGCCATCCATATGCTGCTTACAAGAAAATCACTTTAGAACCAGGGATATAGAATGGGTGAAAGTGAAAGGTTGGAAAAAGATACTCCACAAAAAAAGAGCAGACTTTAAATGCAAAAAAGTGATAAGAGATGCGGAAGGCCATTATATATTAATAAAAGGGACGATCCTCCAGGAAGATATAACAGTCATAAATATCTACACACCTAACCAGGGTGCTCCAAAATATATGAGACAAACTCTGGCAAAACTGAAGGGAGAAATAGACATTTCTACAATAATCGTTGGAGACTTCAACACCCCTCTCACATCATTAGATAGAACAACTGGACAGAAGATCTACAAGGAAACAGAGAACTTGAACAATATGATAAACAAGTTAGACCTAACAGACATATACAGAACACTGCATCCAAACTCAGCGGGTTACACATTCTTCTCAAGTGCCCATAGATCTTTCTCCAGGATAGACCACATGTTAGGTCACAATTCAGCTCTCAATAAAGATAAAAAGACTGAAATTATACAAAGCACCTTCTCAGATCATACTGGAATGAAACTAGAAATCAATAACAGACAGGAAAAAAGTAAATTTGCAAATGTGTGGAGACTGAACAACACACTCCTAAATATTCAGTGGGTCAAAGAAGAAATTGCAAGTGAAATCATATATATATAATTATATACATATATATATATCAAATATATTGAGACAAATGAAAATGAGAACACAATGTATCAAAACTTGTGGGAGCCTTTTCCCTCGTTGTGCCCTGAGAGCAAGATGGGTCATCAGCAGCTCTACTGGAGCCATCCACGAAAATTCGGCCAGGGTTTCCGCTCTTGCCGTGTCTGTTCAAACCGACATGGTCTAATCCGGAAACATGGTCTCAATATGTGCCGCCAGTGTTTCCGTCAGTATGCGAAGGATATAGGCTTCATCAACTTGGACTAATCTTCCTTGAATGGAGTGTCCAGGACATCTACCAGACTAAAACAATGCTAGTTCTTTGTATATAAAATAAAACTAAAAAAACTAAAAAAAAAAAAAAAAAACTTATGGGATACAGCGAAGGCAGTCTTGAGAGGGAAATTTATAGCCCTAAATGCCTATATTAAAAAAGAAAAAGAGCTAAACTCAAGGATTTAACTGAACAACTAGAGAAATTAGAAAAAGAACAGCAAACCAATCCCAAAGCAAGCAGAAGAAAAGAAATAATAAAGATTAGAGAAGAAATAAATGAAATTGAGAACAAAAAAATAGAGAAAATCAACAAAACCAAAAGCTGGTTCTTTGAGAAGATCAATAAAATTGACAAACCCCTAGCTAGACTAACAAAGAAAAAAAGATAGAAGATGCAAATAAACACAATCAGAAATGAAAAGGGGGTAGTTGCAACTGACTCCACAGAAATAAAAAGAATCATAAAAGAATATTATGAGAAACTCTATGCCAAAAAACTAGACAACCTAGATGAAATGGACAAATTCCTAGAAATGCACAACCAACCTACATTGATGCTACAAGAAATACAAGAGCTTAACAAACCAATCACATTTAAAGAGATTGAATTTGTCATAAAAAATCTCCCAGCAAAAAAAAATGTCCAGGACTAGATGGCTTCACAGGTGAATTCTACCAAGCATTTCAAAAAGAATTAACACCAATCCTGTTTAAACTCTTCCAAAAAATTGAAGCGAGGGAAAATTACCCAACACATTTTATGAAGCAAACATCACCCTAATACCAAAGCCAGAAAAAGATACTACAAGAAAAGAAAATTACAGACCTATCACTCTAATGAACATAGATGCAAAAATTCTCAACAAAATACTTGCAAATCAAATCCAACAGCATATCAAAAGACTTATACATCACGACCAAGTGGGATTTATTCCTGGCATGCAAGGCTGGTTCAACATAAGAAAATCAATCAATGTAATACACCACATTCACAAATTGAAGGAAAAAAACCACATGATCATCTCAATAGATGCAGAAAAGGCACTCAAGAAAATCCAGCATCCTTTCTTGATGAAAACACTTCAAACGATAGGAATAGAAGGAAAATTCCTCAATATGATAAAAGGCATATATGAAAAAACCCACAGCCAACATCATACTCAATGGGGAAAGGTTGAAAGCTTTCCCCCTAAGATCAGGAACAAGACAAGGATGCCCACTGTCACCATTGTTATTCAACATTGTACTAGAAGTTCTAGCGAGGGCAGTTAAACAAGGCAAAAAAATTAAAGGCGTCCAAATAGGAAAAGAGGAAGTAAAACTCTCACTGTTTGCGGATGACATGATACTGTACTTAGAAAATCCTGAAGTATCCACAACAAAGCTCCTTGAACTAATAAATGAGTTCAGCAAAGTGGCAGGATATAAGATCAACACGCAAAAATCAGTAATGTTTTTGTACACTAGTACTGAACAATCTGAGGAGGAAATCAGGGAAAATTTCCATTTTCAATAGCAACAAAAAGACTCAAATACCTAGGAGTTAATTTAACCAAAGAAGTACAGGACCTATATGCAGAAAACTACCAAACAATGCTAAAAGAAATTTTAAAAGACCTAAACAAATGGAAAGACATTCTGTGTTCATGGATTGGAAGAATAAATATTGTGAAGATGTCAATCTTGCCCAAACTGATTTATAGATTCAATGCAATACCAATCAAAATCCCAACAGCTTACTTTACAGAATTAGAGAAGGCAATTACCAAATTCATCTGGAAGGGTAAGTGCACCTGAATAGCCAAAAGTATTCTAAAAAAGAAGAGCAATGTGGGAGGAATTTCACTGCCTGACCTTGAAACATATTACAAAGCTACAGTGGTCAAAACAGCATGGTACTGGCATAAAGATAGACATATCGATCAGTGGAATAGAATTGGTAATCCAGAAATATACCCTCATCTATACAGTCAACTGGTTTTTGACAAACCTACCAAGTCCACGTTAATGGGAAAAAACAGTCTCTTAAACAAATGGTGCTGGGAAAACTGGATATCTATAACCAAAAGAATGAAAGAGGACCCCTATCTCACCCCCTATACAAGAATCAACTCAAAATGGAACAAAGGTCTAAATATAAAAGCCAGGACCATAAAAGTACTAGAAGAAAATGTAGGGAAACATCTTCAAGACCTTGTAGTAGGTGGTGGTTTCTTGGACCTTACAGCCAAAGCACGTGCAACAAAAGAAAAATTAGATAAATGGGACCTCCTCAAAATTAAACACTTTTGCACCTCACAGGAATTTGTCAGAAGGGTGAAAAGGCAGCCAACTCAATGGGAAAAAATATTTGGAAATCACATATCTGATAAGGGTTTAATATCCAGGATATATAAAGAGATGTTACAACTCAACAATAAAAAGACAAATGACCCAATTAAAAAATGGGCCAAAGACTTGAATAGACATTTCTCCGAAGAAGAAATACAAATGGCAAAAAAACACATGAAGAAATGATCAACATCACTCATGATTAGGGAAATGCAAATCAAAACTTCAGTGAGAGATCATTTCACACCTATCAGAATGGCCACTATGAAAAAGACAGAGAACTACAAGTGTTGGAGAGGATGTGGAGAGAGAGGAACACTTCTTCACTGTTGGTGGGAATGCAGGATGGTACAGCCACTATGGAGGACTGTTTGGCAGTTCCTAAAGGAGTTGAATATAGACTTGCCACGTGACCCTGCAATACCACTACTGGGTATATACCCAGAAGAACTGAGAGCAGTGACACGAACAGACATCTGCACACCAATGTTCATAGCCACATTATTCACCATTGCCAAAAGCTGGAAACAAACCAGGTGTCCATCAACAGACGAATGGATAAACAAACTGTGGTCTATTCACACGATGGAATATTATGCAGCTGTAAGAAGAAATGAAGTCGTAAAGCATATGGCAACATGGATGAACCTGGAGGACATTATGTTGAGTGATGCAAGCCAGACACAAAAGGACAAATACTGTGTGAATGCGTTACTATGAACCAAATATATTGTGTAACATATTGTTTGATGGAAAAAAAATTTATATGTACCCATTACGTTTAATTGAGAAATGTATATATTTATTCATCTGTGTTTACTTTTTAGTTTTTAATAGTTCATATTTTCAATTATTAAATGTAAAAAATAAAATAAAAAATAAATGTCCTATCACTGTCCACTCACTGGTGACCCCGAGTGTCACAACTTGGAGGTGGCTGGATGGCAGTGGGGATGCCCCCTCCCCATAATTCCCCTGGGGTGATGGTCCTAGAGAAGAGTTTGTCCTTCTGAGCTATAAGTGGCAGCCTCCAGCCACCTCGTGCCCCAGGCCTCACAGCCCAGACAGCTGGGCCAGATCCCTCAGAGGCCGGGAACCCCACATGCCCTCCCAGCCCCTGGCCCAAGCTCTTGGGGGATGCCCAGGGCACGTACACAGAGGGGCGCTTCATCCATCTCCACGGTGGCAGGGCAGGGACCCACGAAACCCCTGGCCCTGGTGGAGGACCCAGCTCTGCTTTAAATCCATTTCTAGCCCCCTTCTCCCTCCTCAGCCTCAGATTCCACCTTGGGAAGGGAGCTCCCTAAGCAAGAGGCCATCCCAGGGACAAGGCTTTGCCCTAGGAGGCCACGGAGAGAGCCGGCACCTCCTGCTGGAGAGATCCCTTTCCCAAGGCCGTGTTGTCAGACCTGGAATCAGACACACCACCTGCGTGGGCGGGTGCCGGGGTCTCTGGGGGCAGGAGGGGTGGAGGAGCTGAGCTGACTCCACCAGAGATGCACAGGGAGGCACAGGGCAGGGTCGGGTCCAAGCTGGGCCACCCTGGCCTCAGTTTCCCTGTCTGTAAGATGGGGAGGGGTGCTAGCCATGGCCAACTTCCAGAGCCTCAGTTTGAGCTGCCTCATCTGGCTGACCTTGGGCCAGCTGCGTGTCATTGCGGTCAAGCGTCAACTTCCCCGTCTGTAAAATGGGGATAAAAGCAAGCCCCTGTCTCCCAGGGCTGGGGGAGGCTGAGACGCTGCAAATGAAGGGCTTAGCTCGGTAGGTGGCTCTTTTTTGTCCATCTCAGGTCTTTTGGTCTTCACTGACATTCTCTAAGATGCAACTATTATGCTCTCCTTTTATCCCCAAGGGAAACAGATCTTCACAGCCGGGATGAGGGAGGGGCTGCAGACCAGCACTGGGGAGGGGTCTGAGCTGGGGAGAAACCAATGTGAGAGAGAGGTTCCAGAACATTCTGTTTGCTTCTTTTTCGGACCCCATGCCAATGGGGGTGAAGTTCTCAGAGCGACAAAGAGGAGGGAGCCGGTTTGGGGGAGGGGGCAGCAAAGGAGCAGGGCGGGGGGCAAGGGGAGGTAGGTATTCTGCATCTTGACCTGACCCCCATGTTCCCCACCTCAGGGGCGCTGGCTGCTGCCCAGGCCTGGAGCCCCTCCTCCTGCAGCCTTGGCAGGAAACGAAGCCCACCGTCCACTCACCCACCGGGGAAGCCCACCACCTTAATGCCAGGGCCCAGGGCTCTGTCTGGGCATCCAGGAAGGCTTCCTGGAGGAGGGGCCATCTGATGTGGGCTTTGAAGGATGATTAGAAGTTTCCTAGGCAGTGAGGTGGGGAGGGGGGTCTTCTAATTTTATTTTACAAGCACTTTCTGATCTCCCCTGGGCCCGATTCTGAGGGGACCACAGACAAGTCTGAAGCCCTGGGCCCCAAAGCAGCTCACGGCCCGATAAGGGTGAGCAAATGATTGTTACAGCAGTAACAGCTCCCACGTGGCCTGCGCTGCTAGGACTCGGCACGCGGGGGCGCTGTGCGTTTGTTGAGTGAATGAGTGAGAGAAGAAACCTGTCTGAATTCAGCTCTCCCTGCCTGTGAGAGCTGCAGAAGAGGGGGCTGCTTGGGTGAAAGGATGGAGGAGGGAGGCAGCGGGAGGCGTCCGAGGGTGGGGAGAGTTTTGGGAAGCGGCGGGCAGGAGTCTTGAGCATGAAGCTGGGGAGCTGAGGCCGGCCGCCGGGGGTGCTGGGGAGCCAACGCAGGGCTTGGAGCAAGGGAACCAGGGTATGCATTCTAAGGAGGGCATCAGGGGGCTCCAAGAGTTTCCAAGAGTCGCCCTGATCAAGTGATTGATTGGCTTCCCGGCCCTTGTGGAAGCTGCGGGGGAGCGGGGGAGATGGAGCTAGAGAGAGAGAGACAGAGACACAGAGAGATGGTGAGAGATAGAAAGAGCCCAAGAGACAAGTACCGAGAGACGTGTTAGAAAGAGGTGGGAGAAATCCAAGAAGGCTTCCTGGAGGCAGGGGCAGGGTTAAGCCTGACTGTAGACCCTCAATCTCTGGAGGCAAGATCCAGAGGGAAGAGAAGGGAGGGCTTCTCCACGCCCCTATTCTGCCCCCACCCACAGGCCCCCTTCAGCTCTCCCAACAGCAGAAGGGGAAACTGAGGCCGCCGATGCATCCACCCGCAGGCCTGGCCACTGTGGGTTTTCCAGGGCCAGCCCTGCACCTACCTACCCACACAGGGCCTGTGTCACCAGGTTAAAAATGGAAACGGTTCGGATCTTTCTTTCTCTCCCTTTTTTTTTTTTTTTCTTTAAGAAAGTCCTAGGCCCAAATAAGGCGAGGGCTGCAGGGAGGCGGTGAGCTGGCGAGCTGGCCTGGCCAAGTCCTCCTGAGCGAGCGAGCGAGCGGCGGCTCGCCCAGGCGGCCCGGCTTGGGCCTCCTCCAAGCCTCGCCTGGCAGCGGGGCGGGCACACCCGGAGGTTTAAAGGGCCCCCGCCCACGGGCGGCACACTCGGTCCCCGTAGCAGCCCCAGCCGAGGCTCCCCTCTCCGTCTCCCAGCCATGGAGGCCATCAAGAAAAAGATGCAGATGCTGAAGCTGGACAAGGAGAACGCCATCGACAGAGCGGAGCAGGCCGAGGCGGACAAGAAAGCCGCCGAGGACAAGTGCAAGCAGGTGAGGGCCACGCTGGGCAGCACCGGGGCCGCCCAGCGCTCTCTCTGTGCTGGCTACAGGGCTGAGGAAGGCCGGGCTCTGGGGATGGGGAGGGGAGACGTGGAGGCCCCGGGGACTGGGGCAGGGGTGTGCCAGCAGAGAGAGGGGGCCGTTCCTTCCCTAGAGGGGGTCCCTGGGCTTGGAGGGGACGGGGCGGCAAGACCGACCCCCCACTGGGGCCAGTCGGTGCAAAGTGGGAGTGGGAGAGAAGGGCGAGTGCGAGAAGGAGCGTGTGAGAAAGGAAGGGGCGTTTGTGCATGCTGGGGGGGGGGGGTGTGTGCAAGCACTCGAGTGTGTCGGGATGAGGCGATCAGCCTGGGACGTGTGTACTGCAGGTGTGTGAACGTGGACATAGAAGTGTGTCTGTGTGTGTCAGGGTGACTGAGTGAGTGTGCGAGTCAGGGTGAGGGTGGCAGTGTGTGCCTGTGTGTCGGAAGCTCCTGGGTCCGAGTGTGAGCTGCGGGTCCCCATCCGTGACACTGCCACACTCCCTGCCCAGGAGGGCCCCCGGGTGTGGGCGTGGGGGGCTGGGGGGCGAGCCAGAGCGCCTCTGTGCGTCTCTGCCGGCCCGAGGAGGGAGGCGGGGTGCCGTGGCAGACAGACGGCAGGGGCTCGGATCCAAGCCGGCCCAGGAGCCTCCCCAGACCTGGCCCCAGCGCTTCGGGGTGAGATTCTCAGGGTCCCTGGCAGTAGAGGCACCCCTGGGAGCTAACGGAGGGGCAGTGGGCCCGGGTGGGCGGGAGGAACGCTCAGGGGAGCTCAGACCTGCCCAGCAGGGACCAGGCTGGCCACAGGTCAAAGCACAGGCTGAGCGAAGAGGGGCCCGTTCCCATGGCAGCCCCGGCGCTGGGCGCCAGGGAACAAGCGCCCTTCCCTCTCTGTGCTGCCATGGTCACATGGGTGAGCAGGGACAGGAAGCAGTCGCTGCCTCCCTCGCGGAGCCCTGGGGGGCTAAAGGTGGCTGTGCAGGTGGAGCCCTTGGCGGGGCACGGAGTAAGCACTCAGTAAATGCGACATTATTTCCTGCCCCTCCCGACTTCCCCTTTGGGTCTCCCCTCCCGCTGCAAGTCCCAGGTTCCCCGGAGCGACGGTGACACATTCACTTCACCCAGCCCCACCTCTCCCCTCCCTGGGCCCTTCCCGGGCAAACACAGACGCTCATCCTGGGCTGGGCACTGGGCTGCCGGCTTTCCACTCATTTAGACCTCACCAAGAAGGGCTCGGCCAGGGATTCAGGGAAAACCATGTTGGTGGCTCTAATTTTTGCTAAGGTGTGAGTGGCTGATACAGCTTACTCTTCCGAGGCGGCCACAAGTTCTAAAGGGAAGCTTCCTCAAAAACCTCCAGCCAGCTGTGTAGCCAAGGAGGTGGGGGAGATCCTCTGACCTCCAGCTGGATTTTATTCTGCCCCCCACCCCCACCCCTTTTCACAAAGCAGCCGGCTGGGATGGGCTCAAATCCGGGCTGCATTGTCTGACAGCTTTGAGTCTCAGGACATTTTGCTGCCCCTCTCTATGCCCTTGGCTTTCTGTATCTGGGAAGTGGGGACAAATAGTGCCTTCTGATGGAACCTAAGACCCCAGAAATCCAGAGCAGAAGCCAGAGACCCCTGGGGCTGGATGGAAACGAGGCAGTAGGTAGCCGGGGACTCGACTTACCCAGAGTGCCTTAAGCTAGATAGCACGGGTCTCGAGGGGAGGACCCTGGGGGGCCCCGCAGTGAAGTCCCCATTCCGGACCCTTCCTGTGCCTTGTGGGAATGGGGTGGGGTGTCCAGCCCTCCCACTTCCTGCCCTCACCCCTCCCAGGCCACCGATGTCCGCCGCAGCCAGCCTTTGACCCCGCATCCTGCCTCAGCCCTGCCAGAAACCCCCATTTGCAGGAACTAAAGTTTGCAATCCATCCCTCCTGGTCGTTTAACAGACGGGAAAACTGAGGCCCAAAGGACAGTGACTCGCCGGAGACCTTGCAGAGGCAGGGCAAGGCTCTGCCTAACTGCACCCGCCCTGACCGTGGAATAGGGACAGAAAGGAAAGGGATCCAATTCATGCTGGTCCTATTTACTTTTCATACCTGGCCTCCCTCCAGTGAAATATTTGGGATAGTGTCACTGATTCACTCCACAAACTCCCCCTGGTGCTGCACCGTGAGCCCCAGGCCAGGCAACGACTTCAGCCCCCAAGCCCAACCCCCAAGGAGCCCCCAGGCTGGGGAAGACAGGGACAGATGCAGTCACCCCCAGCCTCAGGGGTCAGGGCTGGGCTGGCAGGCGTGGGGGTTGTGGGAGCCCCACACCATTGGTGAGGGTGGAGGACATTGGAGCTGGGGTTTGGAGGGATCAATAGGAGTCCGCCAGCAGAGATGGGAAGAGGGCGTGCAAAGCCATGGACACAGCAAGGCACCAACTTTGGAGTCAGTTGGTGAGGGTTCGAATCTCCGATTTAAATAGCTTTGGGCAGGCCCCTTCCCCTTTTGGGGGGCTCAGCTGACCCTTCTGTAACATGGAGGTTCAGCAAAATGTATTTGGAACGTGCCCAGCACATTCTAAATGCTTGACAGCCCTCTGCCCACCCCCTCCAAGTCCCCGACCCGTTCTTGACCAAAACATACCTAGAACAGCGTCTTCCAAACCCCAAACCCTCTTTATGCCTTGATGCTGTAAAATTTGCTCTCGTTCTTACATGTTACGAGAACACTGCATAGGGCGAAATGCTACACCCCCACAGATCTGAGAGGAAGTCGGGGGAATACCGGGTGAGGCCTGGCCTGTGGTGTGGTTTTGAAGGAAACGGGCTCATTTTCCCAGTCAAGGCGGAAATTCGAAAGCAGCTGCTGGGGAGCTCAGAGGCCGTACAGCCAGAGGAGGAAACCGAGGCCAAAAAAGGGGACAGCGGTCACACAGCCGGCCTTAGAGTCAGGCTTCCAGGCTCCCCAGCTGGAAGTCAAGGTCCCCTACTGCCCGTGGACGGCCCTGGGCCTCTGGACTGACCAGTATCCTTGGCAGGATGCCTGACTTCAGCAGAAGCCCCCCAGCTTGGCTGCCATCCCCCCATCCCCTCAGATCACCCCCCTCCCCACTTCTCGAGCTCCCCGGCAGTTCCAGAGATGGGAAGTCTGGGGCAGTGGCCCTTGTAAGAATCTATACTGGAGCACCCAAGCCCTCACACAGCGCCTGGAACATTTCTGCAAAGCATCTCAGGGGCAGCCTCGTCACCCACATCCACAGCTTGTCTAGCAGCTGTGGGCACAGCGGCATCTGTGACCTGCCTTCTCTGGGAAGGGAGAAAAGAGAAGCAAGTCTAGGAGGAAGGCAGGTAGGAGGACCCCAAGGGAGGGATGGAGCCAGGGGCTAACTGTCAGAAAACCTGGGTTCAAATCCCATGCTGTGTGACCTGGGGAAAGCAGCTCCACCTCTCTGGGCCTCCTGCTATGAGCTGGGCATAGGAGACTGGAGCAGTGGGGAGTGGGTCTCAGCAGGGGCTGCCTGCCCACCCTGGAGCATCAGCAAGCATAGAAGCCTTGTTTATGGGACCAGGGGTCACACTACCCTAGCTCCCCCACCCAGGGGATGTCAGGTAGGGAGTGATGACAGATGGAGGGGATCTGAGCTCCTCAAATGGGGGTGGAGTGGGAGGGACAGACCCTCCAAATAAGCAGAGAGGGCTGAAGATTGGGAGCAGGGAGGGGACATTTTCATTAAAAACAAACCCAGAGCAAATGTGCAAGAATCTAAACGTTTAGAAAATGAAGAATTTAAATGATATTTACATGAAGGATTTAAGTGAGCCTTCAAAGAAAGTAGTCTTTGAGGGATGGGCCTCTCCTAGCCAAGTCCCCAATGTCCAGGAGTTGGAGGGGCTCTGAATCCCCCAGCCCTTTGGAGTATTTTGGTGAGACAGTCTGAGAATCACTGCCTTGGGCAATGGGGAGCCATGGAAGGTTCTAAGCAGGAGAAGGGCAGAGATAAAAGTTTAATTCTGCTCCCACACACACACACACACCCTGGCAGCTCCTTGGAAAGTTTCTTTGGCCGTGGGTGTCGGGGGCAGAACTAAAAGGGGGCTAGGCTGGGGTCCAGGCTTAACCCGGGATGGAGGGGAGGCAGCACGGCCTGAAAGTGGGACGCAAAATTGAACGTGTGTGTGACTGGGAAACGCGTCAGGACTTCCACTGTTCTCCCCAAAACGGAAATGGATTCCACCAGGTATGGGGGACCCCAAAAAGGATAAAACCCCGTCTCCAGCCCAGAGCCGAGGGAAGGACGGGCTCTGCGAGGGCCACACCAACAGGTAGCATTTATGGAGTGATGCATGCCCGTGCTAAGCCTACTCTACAGATGAGGAAACTGAGGCCCAGCGCGCGCGAGAGACAGGGGGCTCTCGTGGATGGGGAGGGCGCCCCCAGGCTGATGCGCGTCCCCGTCTGTCCCCAGGTGGAGGAGGAGCTGACACACCTCCAGAAGAAGCTGGAGGGGACTGAGGATGAGCTGGACAAGTACTCGCTGGAGCTGAAGGACGCGCAGGAGAAGCTGGAGCTGACGGAAAAGAAAGCCTCCAACGTACGTGCGCGCCCTCGGGGGGCGAGGAAGAGGAGGAGAGGAGGGGGGCCGGAGGAAGAGGAGGAGGAGGCGGCGCCTGCAGGCCTTTCTCCAAATAAGTCCCGAAAAGGGGCCGGGAGCCGGCGGCCAGCGGTGGCGACGTCAGGGCCCGGCCCCC
>JAKSZT010032673.1:1205645-1232537 GCA_026826555.1 Tolypeutes matacus | reverse complement strand
CTCTCTCTCTCTCTCTCTCTCTCTCTCTCTCTCTCTCTCTCTCTCTCAGCCGCTGGCAGAGAAAACTCCAAGAGCTGGCCTGGGGCCGACTCCTGGGTCTGCTCCCGACAGCTGGTTTCACTTAGATTTTTGTGTGATTAACCGACCTCTTCCTCTTCCTTGCCACATGTATCTAGCAAGGCTCTTTTACCTTATAAGGGAAATCCTTTGTAGAGTGTGGAAGGCTTTGATTGCAGGAAGGGGCGGAACCCAAAATGACTAGCAGTGACTACCAGTTTTTCAAAAATACATATATATACATGAACGTACGTCTATGCACCCCTACAAAAATGCGTAGGTACATATCAACCTACATATATACGAATAGCCGTAGGGCGCCTCCTATTTCAGATGGTTGAGAATGAGCCCAAGGCACATTTGCCGGGATTCAGTTTCCCACGGAAGGGACGGCTCCCTTGTCTTTTCTTTCTTTTTTTTAAGAACTCACAAATCAAGCTCCTCAGTGCCTGAGCTTAAAATCAGCCCCTTCGCTGCTAACGGGCATATGGCGTTTCTGAAAATGTCCTGGAACGAGACGGAAGTGCGGGTTGCACAACTTGTTGAATGTACCTAAAAAAACCTCGCAGGGAGAAATCCATTCCTGCTCCAGTTGCCCAAGGTGGGAGGGAGGAGTTAGGGCTCATGCAGTTGGGAAAAAAAAAAGGCACCCACAGATTGGAAGGAGCTGGTGACATTTCTTAAAACAGTTGCTTTTCGTGGACCTTCCAGATTGGTGTCTTGGTGGAATTTGCCATCTGAAAGGCCTAAGGAAGACGCCCCTGTGTCTCCCTCTGGGGCTGAGAAGTTTCCAGATTCTGCAGCTATTTTACAGCCGCTCCGGCCTCCTTCTATTACAAGGGGTTTTCTTTTTATTTTTTATTTTTTATTTTTTTTCTCTAAATAAACTCAGGGGCTTCCCCAATTCAGGGATTCTTCATTTGTCCCAACGGGAAGCTCATGTGGGCCTCTGCTTTCCCCCACTTGACCAACACTCAATGTTCCTTCCTAATTGTGAGCGTCCCTGGATAAACCTGCCTCTGCAGGATTCGGGGTGCAGGCTCAGAAAGGGAAGTCCCCTGGGCCGGGACGGCCAGACCCCACTCCTCAGCAGCCCCCTGTGGGCTGAAGTAGCAAGCAGCCTGCCCGGGGCCACACGGCTTGCGAAGTGGCAGAGCCAGCCGGGAGGATTCTTGGTGCATTCTCTCTCCAGCAAGGGAGCGAAGTCCTCACCGCCTGGCTTCCTGGGTGGGCTTTGGGGAGGTAGAGGGGGAGCGTGTTTGCCAAGGGGAGGGCGTGGTGGGGGTCTCCTGCTGTCCTCCCTGCCCCCCCCCCTTAACCTGGCTGCACCTCTGACCTCCCCAGGCCGAGGGCGACGTGGCAGCTCTCAACCGCCGCATCCAGCTGGTTGAGGAGGAGCTGGACCGGGCCCAGGAGCGACTGACCACGGCCCTGCAGAAGCTGGAGGAGGCCGAGAAGGCTGCGGACGAGAGCGAGAGGTGAGGGCACTGCGAGGCGGCCCCGGGGGTGGCGCCGCTGACCCTCCCGGGCTGCACTGACGGCAGAGAAGCAGGGACGGGCATGCACAGCTGTCCACCAGCATGCTCGTCAGCCGCCCTGCGGCGTGTGCAGATGTTTTATTCTTACTGCAAACCGCTCACAGGCAGGTTCTTTCGTGAGCCCGCGTGGCCAGTCTGCAGAGCACGCCGAAGGCGCCGCGGCCATGCTGGGTACTTATCAATGTCTGGCATGCTGTGAGCAAGGAGGGAAGTGATCACCGGGAGCAGGCCACTGTCCTGAGGCAGGGCTGCGGGCTTTGGGGCAGTGGCACCCGTCCTCCAGGGACAAAGGCGAACCTACCGGCATTCGTGCCTGCCGTGGGGTGTTCCGGATTGTTCCCTGGCAGGTGCTGGCACAGGCACCGAAGGACCGAGGGTAGATTGGGTTATTCACAGAAGCAGGAGTCTCCACGTGCTGGTAAAAGGCTCCTTGTGTATAACCCCCCCCCATACAGGATTCCGTTCTGATGGTGCCGCCGTGCCCATAGAAGGGACGATTAAAAACCAGGGGCGGGGAGCAGAGCTGGCCTTTGCAGGGTCTCCTGTGGGAAACTCCTCTGACCCCAGCACAGACTTCGCCGTGGCCACTTGCTCAGGGGAGATGGTGGCAGCTGGGGCAGCCCCCTGGGGAAGCCGAGGGATCCGGTTGCCTGCGGCGTGGACTAGCGGCCGCCCACGTCCTCCATCAGACTGGCCTGGCTCTGAGGGCCTCCCCAGGGGCCAGCTGGGAAGGCCACGTGCTGGTTTGCGTAACGTCGCCAGGGCGCTTGCTGGAGACTGCGGGGTTTCCGTAGGAAGAATTCTAGACCTGCAGCTGGACTTAGGTCCACGCCGCTTCCCCTGCGGCCTCTGGCGTAGCCCACGTCACGGTCAGCCAGCTGAGCTGCAGAAGGTTCTCCCCGGCTGTCCCAGAGCTGATGTATCCGCTGTCGTTCAGGCTCTCCCCATCCCTCACCTGGTTGGTGCCTGCCTCTTACCTGGTCTCCCCACCACCGTCCATCCGCCATTCTGGCTGCCCCTCATGCCCATCGGTCAGGACAGCCCCTGCCTGTGGCCCAGCTGCCCCGAGCTCCCTGCCACCTCCCAAGTGGATGTGTCCTTTCGTGCCTCGGGGGCTTCTTGTGCAGCTCTTTCTCATTTCCGAACCCCACTTTCCCCTCTTTGTTCACTTGGGAGGTTCTCTTCTTACACTTGGATGCCTAGCAGAAATGCCACCTCTTCCAGGAAGCCTTCCATGACCACCCCAGTCTTCCCACGGCCCTCTGGTCACATCATGGGAACTGCTGGCTTATGAGCCGGCCTTGTCACTGGTTCCTGGGAGGCAATATAGGCTGGGAGCAGCCCCTGGAGGCAGAGCCCCTGGGCTCAAGTCCCAGCTCTACCCCTCACCATGTAAATAAACTCAAGTTGCTGGACCGCCTCGGTTTCTTCATCTGTGAAATGGGGCTCAAGTCCCGGTGCCTGGCAGTCAGCGGCCGGGAAGTGGGTGCAAGTGGCTCTCAGTCCGTGGGCATCTCTGGGGCCCGGCGCTCGGGAGGCGGCTTCAGATGAGCCGACAGGGGGGTGGGGGGGATGTGGCGGTAACGGCGCGCTTGCTCCTTGCAGGGGAATGAAGGTGATAGAGAGCCGGGCCATAAAAGATGAGGAGAAGATGGAGATCCAGGAGATGCAGCTCAAAGAGGCTAAACACATTGCCGAGGAGGCTGACCGCAAATACGAAGAGGTGAGTGGGGTGGGCAGATGGTGGCCGCAGGAAGCGGGGAGGAAGTGGAGCTGTGCCGACAGATAGCGAGGCCCCGGGGGCCACTCCGAGGAAGCTCTTGGTTAAGTCAGCTGTCCTTGGGCATCCACATCTGTTTTTCCAGAGACCGCCGTGAGGCTAGAAAACCCGTTATCTCCCGCAACGTCAAAAAATAAAGTCTAAGGGAATCCTGTGGCGCTTGTCTAACTTGGCGGGAAACCCACCGATCGGGTCGCCTCGTCTGAAATAGAGCATCGTGGCTCCCCTGCTGTGTCTCTGCAGCCCATGAAAGCCGGATCCCTCTTCCCCCGGCTCCTGGTGCCTGAGAGGAGAACCTTTAGGTTTTGCTCCAGGTTTTGCTCCTGAAGTGAGCTGGAGAACCAGAAGAAAGCTTCCCACGGCAGGGGGCCCAGACGTGGCGCTGCTGGCTGCACCGGGGTCAGGGTGGGGGGCCTGGGTGTTGGAGATGGGCCTCAGTGGCACTCTTGTGTCTCCGCAGGTAGCTCGTAAGTTGGTTATTCTGGAGGGCGAGCTGGAGAGAGCCGAGGAGCGCGCCGAGGTGTCTGAACTGTAAGTGGCCCAGGGGGACGGTGTGGGACCCTGCTCCACTTTTGGGGGGCCAGTTGTGTTGGGAGTTAACGGGTGCCTGGGGCTCACTGCTCAGCACCCCCTCAGAGGCTCCAGGGGCGACTAAGAGAAACAGCGCCTGTTTGCGCTTACCGCCGTGAGAAGGGTGACCCGCGTGGAAAGTGGTCGGAGGGAACCCCAGAAGTTCTGTTTTCCCAGAACAGACCTCTGGGGGGGGGGGCACGACCCTAGCAGTGTTGAAATGCTTTGCTCCTGATGTCATTTTCGGCTGTGACACATTCCCGGGTGAAAGGTGAAAAGCTGGTGCAGAATCCGGCAAGCTTCAGAAACATAAAATCCCACGCCCCGCCCCCACCACGGGGAGAGGGTGTGGCTCAGTGGTTGAGTGCCTGCCTCCCAAGCACGAGGTCCCGGGTTCGATCCCCGGTACCTCCTAGAAAGAAACCCCACCCCTGCCGCTGCCCTCCTTCGGCCTCGGATGAGGACTCCAGCTTTCCTAAGTGGTCGGCGGCGTAGGCTCTGTTTGGTGTCCCCTCTGGCCCCCTGCTCTCGATCCCGTTCTTCCGCCTTCTGGAGCTGGCCTCCTCCATCATCGATTTCACGAGGCCATGCTGCCCGCCTTTGGCAGAAGCCCAGGCGTGCTTTCCAAACCCTCCAGATACTCCGAGGCCAGCCGCGCCTTTGCCTGGAATGACAGCCTTGCGATAAGAAAAAGCCACTGACCCTTTGTCACCACATTCCTGCCAGGGGGCTCCGCGGGCAGCGTGGGTTTCCTCCTTCTCCACGTTCTGGGATCAGACACAAAAACTCCTTTGTCTTTGTGTAGAAAATGTGGCGACTTGGAAGAAGAGCTCAAGAATGTCACCAACAACCTCAAGTCACTCGAGGCGGCCTCGGAAAAGGTGGGTGGCTGGCTGGAATTGGAGGGCAACTTGCCGTTTTCCTTCCCCCCGGAGGGCCAGGGGACCCGGCCGGGCCAACAGGGATCTGGCCTTGCTTTGGTAGCTACGGCGCCCAGTAGCCAAGTTTGTGGTGTTTTCCCTGCAGTAACTGGATTTCCCGCCAGGCTCCTGGGTCCTCTTAACAAGCTCTTCCATCTTTCCACGTCATATTTGGAGATGGAATGGGAGATCGGTACCCGATAAGCCTCCTCTTACAGAGATAGGAGCCTGATGTAAAAGCGTAATCTCTCTCGCCTGAACCCCCGGGCAATTCCAGAAATGCCTTCTAGAAGGTCCGACAGCAGATACGATGGGTGGACTTGGGTTTTGTTTTTTTTTTTTTTACCGGGAGGTACCGGGGATCGAACCCCGGTCTCTCCATATGGTAGATGGACGCCGAACCTCTTGAGCCACGTCCGTTTCCCGACTTGGGGTTTTTAGCTGGAAATAAAGCAGACATGAAAGGACAGACCTGCTTGAGGAGTGACATATAGACCCAGCTCTGCTGAATTCCCACTCGCCCATCTCTTCCTTGCTGCATTTGAACTTCCATCTGCATTTGAACTTCAGCTTCACGGACGTTCCCTGCTCTCTCCACTTCCTTCTCCAGTTCTTTGAGCCAAATGCCCAGTGACCTTCCCTGTGCTCTTTGCTTGAGAAGCTTCTGCCCCTCCTTGGGGTCTGAAACGTCACCTCTTCTGGGAGCCCTTCCCTGATTTCTCGCCTAGGTTGCCCGTTTTACCGCTGCAGGGTCCCATCTACTTCTGTAGTCAGGGGAATGACACATTTCTTATCATTATTCAATTAAAGGCACGCCTCCCCTGCTTGGTAACTTTAAAAGACAGGGAACCTATCTTGCTCACAGCTGTCTGCCTACTTATTAGCACTGTGCCCCCCTGGCATTTATTTATTTATTTCCTGCTTTTTTATTTACTTATCAGAGGAGAAGTAGGTTTATAGAAGAATCGTGCAGGAAATTACAGAGCTCCCGTATGCCCGTTTTTAGCATTTTGCATCAGTGTGGTACCTCTGTTAACAACCGACGAAAGAAAGGATATTGCTAGAATTGTACTGTCAAGTATAGTCCGTAGCTGATCTTAGGGCTCACCGTTTGTGTTGCACAGCCCCGTTTGGATTTTAATTTTTATTCTAATATCATATATACCACCTAAAATTTCCCCCTTTTAACCACATCCAAATAGAGACTTCAGTGCCATTACCAAAACTTTTCCATCACCCCAGACAGAAACTCAGTACCCATTAAGCATTCGCTCCCCATTCAGCACCCCTACCTCAGCCCCTGAGAACCTGCATTCTAGATTCTCACTCTATGCATTTGCTTATTCGAACGATTGCGTATCAGTGAGATCATACAATCCTTGTCCTTTTGTGTCTGGCTTACTTCACTCAACACGGTGTCTCCAAGCTTCATCCACGTTGTCACACGCCCTTCCCTTACAGCTGAATGACAGTCTCTGGTGTGTATAGAGCACTATGTCTTTGTCCCCTCCCCGGCTGATGGACACCTGGGTTGCTTCCATCATTTGGCAATTGTGAATAATGCCACTGTGGACATCGGTGTGCAAATATCTGTTCGAGTCGCTGCTTTTCAGTTCTTTGATTCCTTCCCAAATGAATAATCATCCAAGAACTTACGAGAAATAACATAATTTTACTTCCAACGGGTATGTCCATACCTAGAAGTGGGACTGCCGGCTCATATGGTAATTCTATCCTTAGCTTTCCGAGGAACCGCCTGGCACGTACTTGATACTCAGATAGCTAGTTAATAAATGCAGTGCGTGCGTGCCTGCCGGAAACTGCCTCAGGACGTGGAGACAGATGTTAAAGAGGGATAAATCTGGCGCCTGCCCTCGAAGCTCTCAAGGGTGGAAGACACTGACATAGGAAGTCACAAAGTGCTCCGGGAGGACAGCAGCGGGATCTGGAAAGGTTGGGAAAGGTGACACTGAAGAGGCAGGTGTCCCCAGGAAAGGCTGGAGAGAGTGATGGTCGGGAGCAGGGGTTCTGGTGCCTGGTTTCAAATCCTGGCTTTGTCACTAAGAGCCGAGTGACCCTGGACTCAGTTTTCCTCATCTGTAAAATGGGTTTAAGGCAGCCTCACAAGCACTTAACAGACGTTCGCTATTGTTCATCTGAGTTAACCTTAGAGGACAAATACAGTTTCCGACAGGTAAAGTCATGGGGAGAGGGACATCCTGGGCTGGCAGACACATCATATGCAAAGGGGTGGAGGCACGAGAGGGCACAGCACTGGTTCTGGGGGCCAGTTGGTGGAGGGCCTGGAGTGACAGGTGCATTCTCTACTCCGTCCTCGGCATCCTTTGAGCTCAAATGTCTTTTTCTTCTCCTTTTCTAAAAGCACCATGGTTTTTTGTTGTTGTCCATTTTGTCTTGTTTTGTTGTTGTTTCAACTGGAGCTGAAAATCCTGGCATTTCATTGGCTTTATTTATTTATGTATCTATTTTTAAAGAAGCTTTAGATTACATAAATGTTACATCAAAAATATCGGGGATTCCCATATACCCCACCCTTCTCCCTCCCACACTTTCCCACATAAACAACATCTTTCTTTGGGGTGGTACATTCGTTACCATTGAGGAACACATATTGAAGCACTGCCACTAACCGTGGTCTACAATTTACATTATAGTTTACACTTTTTCCTGCACAATTTTATAGGTTTTGACTAAATGTATAGTGGCCTGTATCTATCATTGCAATGTCACGCAGGACAATTCCAATGTCCTCAAAAATGCCCCATGTTAAACCTATTCTTCCCTCTCCCTCCCCTCAGAAGCTCTGGTGACCACTGGCTGTTTATCAGTGTTACAAGTTCTTCCATTACTAGAATAATAATAAGTCTACTTTAGTCCATAATTGCATTCCCCCCTTACATTTGTTCATTCCTCAATCTTGAGGATTTGGGCAGAGATGCCCACTCTGCTTTTTATGTTGAAAGGGGGCTTAGATCCCATGGGGCAGATGGATGGGACTGTCTTGTTGGCAGCTGTAGATACTCTCTGTAAAAGCGCTGTTTCGATTTCTCCCACAGTATTCTGAAAAGGAGGATAAATACGAAGAAGAAATCAAACTTCTGTCTGACAAGCTGAAAGAGGTAAGAGCACATCCAGCTAGTTCAGGCCTCCCGGGGCGGGGGGGCAGGTCTTGAAGCAGTGATGAGAAACCCCTTTCTTCTCTAGGCTGAGACCCGTGCCGAATTTGCAGAGAGAACGGTTGCAAAACTGGAAAAGGCCATTGATGACCTGGAAGGTAGGAAACTCCATCTAAATCCCATCAGCCACGTCTCTCTCTTGGCCAGTCGGAGGCAGGCTGGGGAGGGTGGAGCTGGGCTTGTTTCCCTTTAGGAAAGCAAGGTGCAGAGTGAGGTCACATCTGAGTCTGGAGCCCTGGGACAAGAGAGTGCAAAGGAAATTTGGGCTTCAGTTGCCATTTCCAAGAAGTAAAATATCTCTGCTTAACAAGCTCCAGATGTGATGGAGAGATCCAAACATGGCTTTATGAGTTCCAAAAAAAAAAGGCGGGGAGGAGGGGGAGAGTTTCCTTCAATTTGTCGGTTTCTAAGAGATGCCTTGCATTTTTATAGAGGCTTATTGTGAAATGAGAAGCCAGAAGTATATAAAAATGTAGAGACCTGAGTAAAGTCTGCGAGCCTGGTACAGATTTTTCTAATTCTGTCCCAAAATAGCCTGGAAATTCCGGAATCTTGGGGTTCAGATATAAAGCTCCCAAACTGCCTGTCCCACCCAGAAGGAACATAAAAATAATTCCTGTGACCCGGTGTTTGGATTTGGAAATGAGGTTTCCATATAAGGGAAAAATGCCTCATTCCCGGAGTATGGTCTTTGAGCTGGATGACATCACTTGAAGTCAGAATAACCTGAGGGTTTGGGGGCAGGAGGAGACGTGTGCTTCTCTAGTCACCAAAAGTCCCTCTGCTCTATCGTTTCGGCCCCTCCCTTGCAGAATCTCAGCCCATACAGAAGCCACTCCTTTGGGTTTTTTTTTTTTTTTTTTTTGGTTGTTGTTTCCATTTGCTTGCCATAGGCCACAAGGTGTGTCTTCTCGCTTCCTTTTTCCTCCTTCCTCTCGCTCTCACCTGTGGCCCTCCATTCTTGCTCCTGTACCTGTTCTTTCAACCTGTGTCCCTGAGGGCCTCCACTTCTAGACGATGTATACACTCCGCAGCTCAAGCACGGAGCTGTCAGCGAGAAGCTGGACCGTGCTGCCCACGACGTGGCGTCCCTCTGAGGGGTGGCAGGGCCCGGCCCTCTGTGCTAGCCGCCGCCCCCCCCTCCCAAGCCTGCCTTCTCACTGCGGCATCTCCACTCCCGGGGGGCTCCTGGGACCTCCGGTTTCCCTCCTTCTGGCCTGGTTCTTCTTCTGCTGTGTCTGCGAGGGAAATAAAGGCAGGCGGTCCTCCGTCGTCACGCCTCCCTCGTTCTCATTTGTGGCACTGGCCGCTTTTGAGCCGTAGCTGTGAGGCCCCTGACCGTGGCTCGCCTTCTCTCGCTCCCGAGTGGAGAGCTCCTTTCCAGAGGGGCTCCGCAGGGAAACCGTGCCCTTCGGAAAATGTGCCACACAAAGCCGGCGTGGCACGCGCCATTCAAACACGAGCTTTCCCCGACTGCACCTGCGTGCAGAGAGCAGGTTTTCCTCAAATAGAAAAGGTTTGGGAGTGGACACTCACCCCTTTAAACCTCTCAGACGGCTTAATAGAGCCGAACACGCAGGAAACCCAGCAGGCCCGTGTAAAACGCCGCTGCCCTCGAACGGGGTTTGCGCTGCGCCTTCAAATAGTGGCAGTGGCATTTTGCTCTCCTTCTCTCGCTCGTCTTTTCTGTGTTATGCTCTCTGAGCATGGTCGCTGGGGCTTCCTACGGCCTCATCGTCCATGGAGCATTGACCCAGCTTCCAGGCTTGGCGCGGAGTTCACCAGTGCAGTTAGAAAAAGATTAGCACAAGGAATTCAGGGGGTCCCCATTAGCAGGGAAGGGAAGTGGAAGCTGCTGTGAGGCAATTCTTCTTTCCCAAGTTCCAAACCAAAGTTGACGGACGGGCTGCCTTCTCCCTTCCCTCCTGTTTGAGTTAGCGGTAACCAGGGGCCTGGCTTTGGTTTAGTCACAACCCATCAGATTGGTCTGTGGGTATTAAAAGGTAATGCTAGTAGTGACCTAGAACTCACAGGATAATCCACATTTCAAGTGGACCATCCAGTTTGTCCCTGTACCTCACCACCAGCACCCCAGAATGTCCCAGAAACACATTTCGATGTCCGAGCCACATCTTCCAGGCTTGCCCTTGTACGTGAAAATGGCATGAAACTCCTCCAAGTAGATCACTGGTTTTGGCCCCTCTAGCTTCGTATTCCTCATCGTGCAATTTCTTTATTCAGGTGGGACCCTCTGGCCCAATTCTTTTTTTTTTTTTTTTTCAGGAGGTAACAGGGATCAAACCCGGGACCTTGTACGTGGGAAGCAGGTGCTCAACCACTGAGCTACATCCATTCCCAAATGAGAGTTGGTCTTTTTGTTTGTTTTGTTTTTAGGAGGTACTGGGGATCGAACCTGGGACCTCGTGCATGGAAAGCCAGGCGCTCAACCACTCCCCTGGCCCAAGTCTTTATATTCACTCCTTCAAAACATATCTCCCCTAAACTCCCCACCCCTCTCCTCCCCCATTGTCCTCTATATGTCCTTGGAAAGACTACAGATAGATGGGGTGGGTGTTTTTTGTTTGTTGGCTCTAGGGGAGCGATTTTTCCGGCTATCTCTGGCCTCCTCCCTTTGAAAATAACTGGAGCCCTGCCTATCCAGCCATTCTGCCTCCCCAATCACCTAGGTGGAACTTCATTTACAGAGATTAGTGCTGTGGCATTCTGCCACCACCCGTTGACCGTCTGTGGTCCTTGCCACACACAGTTCTCATGGGCAAGTCACACGTGAAGAGGAAAGCTTAAGGGAAGGTAGGGGCCAGGGCATGCAGGCAGCGAGGTAAAGTAAGGTCGGCACTTGTACTCAGGAGATCTGGGTTTGAACCCTGGCTCTCCCACTCGTTCGCCGGGAGACCTTGAACAGTTTGCTGAGCTTTTCTGCCACGTCAAGGTGATGACTCAGTTGTTGGGCGGATTAAATGAGATGATGGAGAAATCTGCTCACACACAGGGTAGACATTGGTGAACATTTGTCCGTCCAGATTAAAGAGACCCTCTAATGGAATCCCCCCAGATCAGTCACTTGATTTTTTTTTTGAAGAGCCTTGTCAAACGAAAAGTTCAGTAGTTGTGGTTGAAAGGTTGCCACCCTGTGTTCATGTTTTTGTTTTTTTTTGCTTCTGGAAATTTCCAGGCTGATCATATCATTTTTATGGGACATTTTGCCTTCCACCAGGATTTTAATCAGTCTCGGCCCAGTCCCCTATTGGTCACGCTCATTTACAAACCAGTCCTCTCTTAGGCTCTGTCATGCCTAGCACTAGTTGATTTTTTTTTTTTTTTCCAAATTTGTTTTATCAGCTCAGTCACTTAATAACATGCCCATCGTCTGATTTAAATCTCAGTCACGTAGCATTTACCTGGGGTTGGTTTGACTCCATCGTGCTGGATACACAGACACAATAACACAATTATGACCGGAATTTAAATAGCCATTCCCAGAAGCTCCAAAGGAAAGATGGGTTACAGGACTGTATTTTCTTTCCAAAGGCTTGGGGACTAATTAACTGGTACTAGGGGAAAAGCTATCAAATCACCCACACCTTTAGGACTAACATCTTAGGTTTGGGTAGCACTGCATAGGTTCTGGAACAATTCTAATTTCTTCCTCGTAATAACTTCCATATCACACATTGGTGATAGTCCCATTTGACAGATGGGGAAACTGAGACCCAAAAAGGGTTAAATGGCTTACCTCGGTGACATCACTGGGGCTTAAATCCAGGTGTTCTGACACCAGGTTGCCAGATAGAGCAGATAAAAATACAGGACACAGGGTTAAATTTGAATTTCAGACACACAATGAGTAATTTTTCAGTATAAGTATGTCTCATGCAATATTTGGGATATACTTACCCTAAAAAATTATTTGTTGCTTATGTGAAATTCGAATTTCACTGGTTGCTCAGTATTTCTGGCAACCCTGTCTGACTCCTAAATTTGGAGCTTGGTCCCTACTATACCATGGTGTTCTGCTGTAATCAAAATACAAAGTACTTTCTCTGCTATTACTTTCACTTTGGCATTTTTGAGATTTGGAAACCTTTTTTTTTTTTTTTTTACGGAGATGCATATTAATTTCTTTTCTCCCCTGCTCTTAATCCTCACCAGAAAAACTTGCCCAGGCCAAAGAAGAGAACGTGGGCTTACATCAGACACTGGATCAGACACTAAACGAACTTAACTGTATATAACCAAAACAGAAGAGTCCTGTTCCAACAGAAACTTCAGAGCTCCGTGTCTTTCTCTTCTCTTGTAAGAACTTTCTTTTGTTATTGCATCTTTCTCTTTGCTGGAAATGTCAAACAAATTATGAATATGTGACCAAATATTTTGTATTAGAGAAGCTTTGAGCACCAGTTAAGTCTAATTCCTTCCTCTTTCCAATAGCACTGGCTTTTTCAGCTGTTTTTACCCTTGAGTTGCATTTATTCCTTAGGCAGGGTATTTGGTTCCTGAGAGAATAGACAACCCCACACTTTCAAGAACACAGACTCTAATTCTAGTCATGGGTTGACTTAAAAGGGTGAAGAACATAAGCTGCTGGGCCGCCGCTGGTCACACTCTAGGAGGCCAGGGACCATCGTATTACAACGGGTGGGGATTTTCCACCCAGAGCCAGAAAGAGAAAAGAGCTATTGTGGGAAGGCATAAACCACATCCAGATCCGCCTAATCATCTTGGCTGTCCTCCACTCTGCTCAGCAGACATCCTGAGCAGTCAGCGTGAGAATGCTTGGGCAATAGTCGTAACAGGAGCCCAGATGTTTTCTAGACAGATCCTTGATATGTTTCTTTCATTCTAAAGTTGGCCTCTGAGGAGCAGATGGCTTATTCCAATAATGACCCTTGCCTCTCTGCCCTGGTATGAGGCCATCCGCTCAGCAAGGATGAATACGGTGAAGTCCTGTACAATTCAGGGCTGCCACCTCAAAGAGCCTGCCAGCCATCAATAAATTGGGCAAAGGGCTTTTTTTTTTTTTTTTTTTCCAATTAACAAATACCAAGCAGGAAGGGTCTCTCTGGCAGCAAAGTAAAAATGAAAAAAGTAATTGGCCCAACTTCATCTCCATACTTCAGGGAATGGCAAATGGAAGATTTACTTATTTAGATCTTAATTCCTTCCTTGGGACCAAGTGAATAAAAGACCAAGAAACTCCTGATTAAACTGGATATGGAGCATTTTGTAGACAGGGCTGCACATTTTGGCTGTTATATTTCTGCTTTCTCTGTTAACATCTCAGAGCTGAAACATTCCACATTCCCCAGAAGTGTGGGGGCCAACTCAAGTTTACAACTCTGGCTCAAAAGTCACCCTGCTTCTAGTTTATCCAAATCCCCTGCCCATCACTCCTATTTATTAAGCATCACACTACCCAGGAGATACACTAGCAAATTGAGCAACTGAATAAAATCCACACTTTTCTTGCAACTGTATCATATGGAATCATATCACTTTTTCTACATTTTGGCCAAATAAATTTTTACATAAACTGCAATGTGTGTGAATTTTAGAATGTGTGGGGATTTATAAGGCAATTTTGTTCTCAAGAACATTCTCAACGAATGTTCATGCGATGGAAAAGGAAGATAACTGTCTCAAGTACTTAGTAAATTTTATTTATTTGCTTTATATCATGATTTCATGGTACAAGGATTATGAGCTTCGTCTTGTACCCAAGAGCACTTTGCCTCAGTAACTCAAACGCTTCTGTCCTGTCATCCCAGTCCTGCCTGAGCTGGGCTGTAAAGAATGAATAGGATGTTACTCCATGGGTAACATGAGTTGGGAAAGCACAAGGCCTGCTTGGGTGAGGTTTTCTGTGTGTTGCATATCTAAAGGAAAATAAAAGTGGGAAAGCAGGACGGTGGGATGATGAGAATGTGAACTTAATTTGGTCAGGAGTGTAAAGCCACTGAAGACTTGGTGTAATCAAAGTTACGGAAAGACACTTAGCTTTTATTTTCTGAAAGAACTCAGAGCGAAGGTAGACTAGAGGCAGGTATTATCGATTAGGAAGATGTTTCAGTAATCCAGGATAGTGGTTGCCAGGAAATAGGAGGGAAGAGATAACCTGATTGAAATAGCCTTAAGATTAAGCTGACTGGATGGTAGGGACCTTGGAGAAGAGTCTCAAAGTCCGTTGCAGTTTCACTACCTGAATTGCTTTTGTATTTTGCCTCAAGACCTCCTAACTGGGGGTGGGGAGGGAGGGAAATGTATCAAAAAGGGAAGTGAAAGCTTTTTTAAAAGTTAAATGCAGGATACCAACAGTTTTATATTACCAAGTACAATGAAAATCATTTCCTTCATGTTAACATTTTCCTAATACTGTGAGCCTGTTTAGACGGTAGGTGCTGGGAATCTCCATGAATAATGTATAATTCTCTCCCGAGTATCCTACCATTACTAGATGGAAGTTTTCTCTTTATGTGTCTGTTCTTTGTCTCCTCCCCACCCCCGTATCTCTAGAAACCGTTTTAGTCATCCTGTGCCTCAGCACTTAGCCCAAGTGTTCAATGTTTGTTAAAACCACCTCTCCCAGCTCTCAGGGAGTACCCACTCCCTTGAAATATGGGTGAATCACAGGGTGTGGCGAGGTCCAGATTGTGAGGGGGATTGTACACTAAGGTAAAGATTTTGGACTTTATCCTGCTGAGGGATTACTGACTGATTTTAAGCAAGGAATGGCTATGATTAGAAAAAAGTGTTTTGGAATGAACCCTATAGGATGGAGGCCAGATTGGAGAATGGGCAGGGAGACTGGTGGAGAGATGTGTGGACCTGGCTGTGCAACGAAAATGGAGAAGCAGGATTCAGGAACTATTCAGAACCCACCCCCACCCCCACCCCCCAAAGAACTACATTGTGAAGGATGAAAGAAAGGTGTCAACAAGACTTGGGTTTCATGCAGAAGGTAATTCAGGACAAGCAAGTCTGAGTGGAAGATGATGAGTTCAGTTGTGGAAGCATCTTTGACAAATCCAGAGGGAGATGTCCAGAAAGCAGCTGGACACACAGGGATGGCTGGGCTATGGATAAGAACTGAGCATCATTCGTGCGAGGTGTCAGAAGTCACAGGAGTGAATGAGATGGCCCAGAAAGTGAGGACAAAGAACCACGAGATCCCCCAAAAAAGACTGCGATGGGATCTGCGGCGCAGCACTCAGAGAGAGGCAGAAGCCAGTGGTAGAAGAGGTGAGTCAAGTGGGGAACATGCCAAGAAAAAAAGCATCTCCAGAGGAAAAATTATATTCTCAAAACACCAGAGGCTGAGGCCCACAGAGCAGTTAGAGGCTCTGGTTGAAATTTTCTTGACCAGCGCTAGATGAGCGAAGCATGAGCAGCGGTGGGCGTAGGGGAGGTGGGGGCCATCTTCTGGAAGATTCTTAGATGGGTCTGTAGTGCACCCAGAGTGACTTGATGCTTGCACCATCTCTGGGAAGCAGCTTGGACCTTCTCTGAGAAGCCATCCAGAGCTCGGAGTGTGACGCTGTCTTAAGTCCAAAATCCAACTTCACACACTTTCGTGCCTGAGAAGGCTCGTCTGGGTTTCCTCACCACAAAGCGGGTATAAACAATCAACATCTTCCCCCTTGGCTTGCTGTGAGGGTTCAATATACAAAAAAAGCGTTGAGAACCCGCCGGCACTGATGAACACTGCCTGTAATTACCATTATCCTTAACTCCCCAGGCCCCTCAGGCCCCCCGAGTCTCGGGTCCTGAGCGGTCCTCGCGCGCCTCACAGGTCGCAGGTGGCGGAGGCCGGAGTCTCTATAAGTGGGTCCCTGGGCCGAAGGTAAGCTCCCGGGACACTTCCTGAGCGGCCTCTCGACTGCGACGAGCGCCCTCTTTCGCTTTTCCCCCGCAGCTCGCTCCGCACAGCCGCTCCTTCCCGCGCACACGCCGGCGCCTACTGAGGCTGAGCGGGCCGTGAGGGCGGACCCCGGAGATCCCTCCACGCGCGTGCGCCCTCTGCCGGCGCCAACGGTCTCCCCAGCGCGCGTGCGCACGACTCAGGCCCCGCCCCCGGGCTGCTGGCTCGCGGGGCCGTTGGCCACGCTCCTCCGCCTCTCCCTGAGGAGGCGGGGCCGCCCCAGAATTACTATCTGGAAGGCGTGGTCAGTGGAAGTCACGCCCCCCCTCCCCGTTCTCCATTTGAAGCCCGTCGACTATTACCGCTGGCCAATCGCAGCGCGTTCTGTCCCGAGTGCCGGCCAATGGGAGGCGCGCTCGGGCCGCTTCCTGCTCCGCGCCGCGCTAGCCCCCTCCCCAGGCCTCCGCGCGACTGGCGGGGCGCGGGGGCGGGCGTCGGCCGCGGTGACGCGCGGCTGGCGGGGAGCCAATGGGGGGCGGGCTCGGCGCTGATGGACGGGGCCGGTGGCCAGTGGCGAGGAGCGGGCCGCACTTCCCGTCGCGGACAGAGTGTAATATGGCGAAGACCTACGATTACCTGTTCAAGCTGCTGCTGATCGGGGACTCGGGGGTGGGGAAGACCTGTGTCCTGTTCCGCTTCTCCGAGGACGCCTTCAACTCCACCTTCATCTCCACCATAGGTAACGGGGCCGGGGGGCGGCCGGGCCGCTGCGGGGACGCTGGAGGCCCGGGCCGGGCGCGCCCCTGAGGGGCTGGGGCTGCGGGCGTGGAGGGCCGAGGAGTCTGAGAGGGTCCGGGAGCCTGAGGGGCGAAGGGCAGCCGCCTGCGCCGCCGCTCCGGGGCCTCCCGGGCCGCAGGGGGCGCCGAGTGCCCATTTTGCAGATGGGGAAACTGAGGCTCCGACCCTCAGCCCTGGCGCCAAGGAGCGACTGTTCTGGGCTGGGGTCTCCGCGCCCGTCGCCTGGTTCTGTCCTCGCGGCAGACCTCCTGGCTGTTCTTTAAGGGGAGGCGGTCGGGTCTTGCAGAAGTGGAAACTGAGGCATGGGGATGTGACTGTGGGAATAGGACGGTGATGGGTGGCCTCGTTGAGCCCTTATCCTGTGCCAGGCGCTTTCTGGGCATTCCCACACCCTGAGCAGAATTCCGCGTTACAGGGGAGGAATTGGAGGCCCAGGGGCGGAGGACGGACTTGCCCAAGGTCACAGTCTGCAGGTGGCACCGATGGAATTGGAACCCAGGTGTGCCAGACTCCAAAACCCAGGGCCCAGCCATCACAGAGAGATGCCAGCATGCGTCCCCAGGACAAACCCAGCTGTCCCACCTCGGGGCCAGGACCCCGACCCACACACCCCCAGGCTCTTTCCTCTGGATGGGGTCAAGGTTGAGCCCTCTCCTTGTTCCTCTCTCCCACACGGGTGGATTTTTCTCTAGAAGGAAAAGTGAAAGGGAGTCTGGAGCTTTTCCCCTGCCCTGCGTTCTGTCCCATTCGAGGGCAGCATCATTGGTAGGTGACAGCTCACCCTGAAGCCTGTCATCCTCAAGTTGATGTCAGATAAAAAAAAAAAAACCCTCAGTGAGAAACTAAAACTGGCCTCTGTCATGGGCAGCCTGGACTTCCCTATCGCACGGCCCAGGACACCGATTGTCACTTTGCAGAACAGCTTTGTCCACAGAGCCAGCCCACGTTGTGGTTGAGCAGAGTTGGCTTGTTGCAGCTCAGCTCTGACAGCCACCAAAGCGGAGCTGACGGCTCTCCGCTCCACACAAGCAGTCCTTGCCCACCTGGGAAGGTTGGACCCTGGCAGGAGCACTGACCAAGCAGAGTGGCCTGTGAGCCCTGCGGCCTCGCTTGGGAGCAGGCAAATGAGGAGATGGTCGTCAGAGCTGGGAGTTTTTTCTAAGTGGAGAAAACCCAGGGGATGGACTTTGCTGTACCCCTGTAAGCCCCAGTGTTTCTTTAACCAAGCCACTGCTTCCCAGAACCCCACGACGAGGGTGCTCGTTCTGTCCTCGCCCTCCACCTAGAGCCTGTGCTTTGTAAATCAAGTCAGGTGCCAGGTATAAAGGAGGGAGCACTGGGCTGGAAGCCGCCAGACCAGGTCTTCAGTAGCTGTTTGGCCTTGGAGGCATCCCTCTGCCTCTCTGAGCTCCATTTCTTCAGAATAAGGGTAGGGTTCTGACCTGGGCCAGTATCTGGGACTTAAGGAGCAGAACTCTCTCTGAACTAAGAGGTCACCACCACTGCCAGAGGCCACCTAGAGAAGCAGAATGGTTCCCGAAGTGCCAGCATCCCCTTGGATGCTTCTCGCTCATCACATGCACCGTTGAGGTCGACTCTAGACTTGGGTTTCTCATTTGGTTTTTAAATCCTCAACCGGAAATCCCCGTCCAGCGCTTTCAGGGTTCCAAGGAGGCAGCCAGGCTCTTCTGTTCACAGACAAGGACACGACTTGCTCGAGGTGACTTGGAAGGTAGAGATGGGAGTTGAACCCAGGCTTGCTCCCTGCTACCCCAATATTCTTTCCATCACAGTTATGGCTTTGTGCAGCAATCTGTCTTCCCAGGAAAATTTAATGCCGTTACCTTGAAGTCACAGCCTCTTAATTCTTAGCCCTCATAAAGCTGGCGCTTCCCAAATAAGTTTGGTGTGCTAATAAAACCCAGGAGAAGTAGAGAGCAGAGTGCTGCCATGGGCACTGCCGATCGAATAGCGCGTCTTGATTTCCTAGATCCCTGTGCAGCCCTGTCAGGAAGCGGAGAAAGTTGTACGAAGAGCCAACACTGGGCTACCAAGTTCCGAAATATGACTGCATGCAGAAAGGTGTTGGCACTGCCAGTACCCCTGGGTTTTCTTTATAGGTCAGGGATTGAGTGGCTGTTCATTTCCTGCCAAAGCCTCTTCCCATAAGCTCCATCGATCATTCGTGGTGTGAACTTGGCCCTGTGGCTCCTGGGATCCGCTCTTGGCTGCCAGGCTCGATTTCCCCACCGCCTCCTCCAGGGCCCATTCATTCCTTCAGCGAGACGGATGTCGTCCAGGAAAGGGCCCTACACACAGCCTGCCGCCCTGAGTCTTTTCCTCCAGCCACCTTTTCACCACCACCTGCCACGTGCCAGGCGTCCGCCGCGGGACGGGCGCTGCAGAGGCGAAACGGGGAAGCAGCAGTCAATGAGGCCCGTAGCCTTGTGAGGCTTGCAGTTCCAAGCTGTCAGACAAGAGCTAGATGGTCTAGAACAAACCCTTGCCTAGAGCAAAGGCCGGGCCCCTCGTACTTTCCTGGAGCAAAGAAGCAAATGTATCAGTCAGGGCATTATCAGTGCCTTGCATGAAGGGAGGGAGCCAGGGGGCTATAGAAGGAAAGAACTTTCCGGAAGAGGGACGAGAGCCCTGTGGCAGGCGCGCATTTGGAATGTTGAGGGAGCACCCAGGAGCAGCCTGGACCCTCTTCTGCGCGCAGGGGGAAGCTTTCGAGCAGCTTTGTTGAGGTGTCACCCACGTACCGGTCAGGTCACCCTTTTAAAGCACGCAGTCCGGCGGCTTTGAATGCACCCACGGAGTTGCGCAATCATTGCCACAGCCAATTTTAGAACATTTTCGTTTTGCTGCAAAGAAACCCCATACGCCTTCGCCGTCCCCCGTCCAGATCGCTCCTAGCAACCCCCAGGCTGCTTCCCGTCTCCATGGGCTTGCCTGCGCTGGACATTTCGTCTAAGCGGGATCAGACAACACGTGGCTTCCTTCGCTCAGCATCATGTTCCCGAGGTCCTTCCACACCGTGGCGTGCATCAGAACCGCATTCCTCTGTACGGCCAGCGAATGGCTGGATCCCGTTTCATTTATCTGTCCATCCGTTGGTGGACACACTGGAAGATTTTGAGCAGAGGTGTGAGATGGTTAGACTTATACTTTTGAGGCCTCTGGGTGTGGAATGGGGAGCAGACCGGGCAAGGGGGCAGCGCTGGGATCAGGGAGAGCAGCGAGGAGGCTGCCGGGCTCACCCTGGTGAGAGGACGGGGAGAGCAGGAGGGTGGAGTCAGGAAGGCTTCGTGGAGAGTGCGGCTGAGCGGGCCCTGAAGGAGAAGTTGGCCAAGCTGACGAGCGAAAGGGAAAGGCAGGTGCAAAAGCCCGGGGCAGGAGAGGGCGAGGCCTGGCCATCTTGTCGCATCCAGGGGCCCTCTGCGCTTAGCAGGCGAGGCGGGGTGGCGGGACATGGGAAGAGAGCAAGGCCGGAGCTGCAGGGCTGCCTGGGTTTGGTCACCAGCTCTGCCACTTGCCAGCTTTGCCCAGAGCCTCGGGCTCCTTGGGAGAGGCAACTGCATTTCTGGACGCTTTCAGCCTGGCGCGGATTCCAGCACCTGGCAGCACGTGCCCAGGGGTCCATCAGCCACGCCGGCTGTGAGCTGCGCAGGTTGGCAAGAAAACAAACCCCAGGAAACAGGCTTTTGCTGAGTGCTCTGTCTTTCTTTTCTTTCAGGAATTGACTTTAAAATCAGAACCATCGAGCTCGATGGCAAGAGAATCAAGCTGCAGATATGGTAGGTTCGCTGTTCCTTGCAGGCCCCCAGCTGGTGCACTTCCAGCCCGAGCCCTCGGTCCCCACCCCCTCTGCCCGGGGCCACGGCCTTTGCCCCCGGTGCCCGGTCTTCAGACATCGGCCTTTCCTCAGAACAACTCATGGTCACACCCAGCCCAGAGTGTGCCCTGCTGCCTGCCTGCGTCAGCGCCTTTCAGGTGGGCTCGGCCTGCTTCCCCGGGACCCTGAGCGAGCCCCCTGCACCGGGCGGCGGCGCTTCTGAGGCTGGGGCCAGGGTCTCCATCTTGTCTTGGTCCACGTGGCTTCCTCTTTCCTCCCCCGGGGAGGCCCAGGCCTCGCTCGCTGGCATGCAGACCTGACCTCCCAGAGCCGCAACGAAGCCGAGGCCGGGCCCGACAGCAAGACCCGCCTCCCCGCCGCCAACCCGGGGGGCGGCTTCCCACGCCCTGATAAAGTGAGGCCCCGGGTCACGGCCGCACGCAGGTGTGCAGTGGCCTCGCGCCCAGCATCTGCCTGACCCGCCCAGGAGCCGCGGCACGGAGCAGAAGGAAGGAGAGAAGGCACGCGGAGGCGCGCGCTGGGGGCTGGGAGCAACGCGTCCGCGACAGCGCACGGCAGCCCTCCCTGCATCGGCCCTGCCCCGGGTGCCTGCAGCCTCAGGTCGCGTTCACCTCGTGAGCACTGGGGAACCTGGACCTGGGTGAGGCTGAGCGCCTCGTCAGTCCTGCCACCTGGGCAGGCAGCGCCACGCCACGCCACGCCAGCGTGTCCTCAGCCCTGGAAGTTCTCCACCTCCCGACACGTCAGCGCCCCCGCAGCCTCTGCCCGAGTCCAAAGGGACGCCGTGCGAGCAAGCAGCAGTTTCGCTTTCCTTTCCCCCTCTCTCCCGATTTTTGAGAAAAGCTAGGAATGTTCTTGACACCGAGCCCAAGCGTGAAAGCAGCGCACACCCTGGGGCCCGGGAACGGGAGCCTGGCCAAGAGGGAGACGGCTGCTGCTCACTTTTATCATCCCCCATTTACAGCCCCAGAAACCCAACCTGCCGCTGGAGGGAGGCGCTTCTGTGCAGTCCGGGCACGCAGGGTCCTCGGCATGGGCGGGGCACAGGGAGGGCGCCGGCTGCCCTGCGGAGGCATTCGCACGCCAGTGGAGGGACCGAGGAGGGGCTGCTCGTGTATCCGCGGCCTGGAGCTGGCCTGGCATGGCCGGGCCTCAGCCCCCGTGGGCTTCACTCCCCAACAGCACAGAAAAGACTTAACCCGAGACGGCACATGCCGCGGGCTCCCTGAGCCGTCCTCTCCGACCCATGCCGGCTTCTCCCAGCACCAGAGCTCGTGTTCCCTTCCCCCTCCCACAGCCCTGGGTTTTCACAAATAACACTGTCCGACTTCGGCTTTTCCATGACCCTGGAGCTCTGCGGGGAGTTCCCAGGAAGCAAAGTCGTCAAAGAGGAGCAGGTGCAAGGGCCAGTGCTGTCTGTGGCTCGGCCTCATCTGCAGCAGAGTGGGCTCAGCCAGGCCCCGTCCTCCTGGAGCAGGGGGGGCTCGGCCAGCCCTCGTCCTTCTCTAGAGCAGGGTGGGCTCGGCCAGGCCTCGTCCTTCTCTAGAGCCGGGGCGGCTCGGCCAGCCCTCGTCCTTCTCTAGAGCCGGGGCGGCTCGGCCAGGCCTCGTCCTCCTCTAGAGCAGGGTGGGCTCGGCCAGGCCTCGTCCTCCTCTAGAGCAGGGTGGGCTCGGCCAGGCCTCGTCCTCCTCTAGAGCAGGGTGGGCTCGGCCAGGCCTCGTCCTCCTCTAGAGCAGGGTGGGCTCGGCCAGGCCTCGTCCTCCAGAGCAGGATGACTTGACCATGAGGACACTGGGTATTGGGAAGCACCACCGTGCCCTCCTGGTGGCAGCCCCCACGTGGCGTCTCTCACACCTTCTCCTTGTGTTCAGGGACACGGCCGGTCAGGAGCGCTTTCGGACCATCACGACAGCCTACTACCGAGGCGCAATGGTAAGAGTCCGTCGGATCTTGAAGTCGGGGCCCGGCCCCCCACTGTAGGGCACACGCCCCTCCAGCTATGATCACCCCACATCACAGGGCAGCGGGACCTGCCTCTGGGCAGGAGGGGCAGCCCAGAAGCCGGTTCTTCCAGGCAAGGTTCCTGGGACGGTGCCCTGCACGGAGGACATTCATGCAGCGAGGAATTCAGGGTCACTGGGCACTGACTTGCCCGAGACGTGGCTGCCCATTAGTCACGGGCCCCAGCAGGGCGCAGACGTGGGGTGTGCACCCAGCCGGGCGTGGGGGAGACCCGGACAGCCCTCTGGCAGCCAAGCGCGTCGAGCGGCCCTCCCTGCCGTCTCCAGCTCTCACCACACCCCGGCCTTTCCACAGCCCCCATCCTTGAGCCTCGTAGGTGCTTGTTTCCTCTGCTGGCCCAGGGCCCAGTGAGGTCCAGGCGTTGGTGGACAGCAGAGACGAACAGGGGTGTTAAGAATTGGGAACCTACTGCGCGGTGTCCAAAGGGTACTGGAAATTCAGCAACGAGGGTGCAGCCTCAATGCCACCTCGTTATAATTGATCTCTGGTCTTCCTCTCACTGCAGCATGGCCTGGGGGAGAGTGAGGCGGGGGCCTTGGGGCCTAGGGAAGCAAGCTGTGTGGCCTCAGGAAGGCCCCATCCCTCTCTGGGCTGTCGTCACCACTGCTGGCCGGGTGCTCAGAGGCCAGGCCGCTGGCAGCCTCTGCGAGGGGCTCGCGCTGGCGCTGCAGGCTCTCCTGCGCCCATGTCCCCAAGGATGCCCACCAGATGCTCACTGTGCCTTTCCAGGGTTCCTGGGAGGTTCCCAGGAGCCTGCAGGCTTCTCAGGGGCAGAGCCAGGGTCAGTGACGTGGGACCCAGCCTGGGCTTGAATCCCAGCGGTCAGGGCCCTGAGCCTCAGTTTCCCCTCGTAAGAGACAGGGATGTGGTTGGGGAACCACAGGGGCCTCGACACAGTCTAGGCCTGTGCCCACAGCCCGTCCAGCTGGGCAGGGTCGCTGGGGGCCACGTGGGGGCCAGGGTCGAGCCTCACAGGGCTCCTGCTCACTGTGCCACTCGCTTTCTCGTACGCCCGTGGGCAGGGGGCCGAATCCTGCTCCTCCCAGGGCTCACAAGGGCTTGGCAAGCCTCCGCCAGTGCCTGGTGCACAGAGCAGGCCCAGAACAGGCTCGGCAGTGAGCTGACGGGGCACCAGCCAGGCGCCGGGGCGAGGAGGGGGCCCGGGCCAGGCCTGGGAGGCGGCCGTGGGGTGAGGGGAGGCCAAGCACTGCAGGGGTCAGTGGGAGGGGGTGAGCTCGGCAGGTCTTGGAGCCTGCTGGAAGGCAGCACGCGTGCCGGGGGCCCGGGGAGCAGAGCCCGCGCTCACCCTGCCGGCTCTGGGGACCCAGCGGCTGCCAGGCAGGGGGGACAAGGCTGCGTTCCCGAGGCCAGGGGAGGGTCCACAGCAGGGTTCTGGGTTCCGGCCCCTGCGGCCTCCATGACGGCGCAGCCCAGAGCACGTGTCTCCGCAGGGCATCATGCTGGTGTACGACATCACCAACGAGAAGTCCTTCGACAACATCCGCAACTGGATCCGGAACATCGAGGAGGTGAGACCGCTGCACCCCTGGGGCCGTGGCACAGGGCACCTTGGGACCCTGGGGGCTGCTGAGCGTGTTTCCAGCCTGGGTGTGCCCCTTCGCCTCCGAGCTCCCGCGTCCCCGTCCGGGCCGTGGTGTCGTCCGATCTCGCAGTCATGAGGGTAGGATAGACACGCTCGTGCTCCCTCTGAGCTAACGGTGCTTTCTGGAGACAGAAGATTCTAGAGCCCGTGACCCTTGAGTCTGGTGGGCGGGGTAAGGCGTGCCGGGTTGTACTTTGAGCTACAGCAAAGCGGGTGTGTGCTGCGAGGGCCACCCGTGTCCACGAGGAAGTCACGCCCAGAGCCAGGAGATCTGAACGGGACGGCCGCCTGCCGCCCCCTGCCCAGGCCAGCACCAGGCCCCCTCCCCAGAGCTCTCCCCGCCTCTGGACCAGCCTCCCGGGCTGGGGAGAAACCGCTCGCGTTGGTCCTCAGGATTCCCCGTCCCTGGCCAGGCAGCAAAAGGAGCGAGGCGGGACGTTCCCAGATGGGGCTCGCGGGAGGGCGGTGCTTCCGAGCCCCAGACGACACCTGGGGAGGGACTGGCGCAGAAGCCTTTTCCAGGGTGGAGCCGGGGGTCACCAGGGGCTGTTCCAGAGCCCAGGAGAGAGCTGGGGCAGCGGGTGGGGGTCCCCGACAGAGGCCAGACCCCCACGTCCCCGCAGGCTGCGCAGGCCTGGGCGTCTGGCGGGCGCAGTCCACAGAGATGTGTCAACAGGCGGAACGTTCCAGAAAGCGTGTGCCAGATGGGGTAGCCGCCAGGGCCCAGCCCGCCCACCTCAGCCCACCCTTTCCCTGCAGCACGCTTCCGCCGACGTCGAAAAGATGATCCTCGGAAACAAGTGCGACGTCAATGACAAAAGACAAGTGTCCAAGGAGCGGGGCGAGAAGGTGGGCGCCGTGCGGCGGGCAGCGCGGACGTCGGGGTTCCCCGCAGAGAGACCCCCGAGGCTGGGTGGGGGCCGCCCCCATCCCTGTGGCGCGTGAGCAGGTTTCGGGCTCGAGGCCTTGTGCGCTGGAGGCCACAGGGCGCTCGTGCTCCCCGAAAGCGCCCCGCCGGGCGGGAGCGGGCCACGGCGCCCCCAGCCCGGGCTCGGTGCCGGGCGTCCGTCTGTCCGGCTCCTCCGGGGCCCGGGGCTGACGTGCGCCTCCCCACCCCCCCAGCTGGCCCTCGACTACGGAATCAAGTTCATGGAGACCAGCGCCAAGGCCAACATCAACGTGGAGAACGTGAGTCTGGGCCTCCGGGGGGCCCACCCGGGAGCAGGCAGCCCTGGGGCGCAGGCGGGGAAACTGAGGCCCACAGAGGCCCAGCTGGCCCGAGCAGCGGGTCAGGGCTCCTCTCCCGGGGCGAGGCCCGCCTCGCCACTGACCCGACTGCCCCCTGCCCTGCTGCTGGTGCTCGTTCCAGCACGACCTTCCCACGTCCCTGCAGCCCGAGCGCTCGCTGGCTCCTGGGCCTGGCCGCTGAGCCTCCCCCGGCGGCGCGGCCCCTGCAGCCCCACAGCCCGGGCCTCGCCTGCCCGCGCCAGCCCAGCCACCTGCGCCGCCCACCTCCAAGCCTTCAGCGCGTTCCCTTTCCTGCCCGTCAGACTCCTCTTCGGCCGTCAGGGCCCAAGCCAAATGGCCCCTGCCCCCAAGGAAGCCTCTGCCATCCTGCAGCCCCTGAGCCGCCCCCTGCGACAGAGCGCCGTTCCCCGTCACAGGGTTATCTGTTGAGGTTCTGCCTCTCCCACCACACCAGGAGCACCCCAAGTGCAAAGCCCACGTCTGCCGCGTGTCCCCAGGGCCAGGGCCCCCCGCGTGGGCTTTATACACAGAGAGCGAGGGAGGCAGGGAGGTGCTGAAGGCAGCAGCCAGGGGTGCCGCGCTTGGGGAGACCGCCGTCTCCCGCCACAGCCGGCAGCTTAAGTATCAGGAGTCCATGAGCTCCTGGTTCCTGAGGCCGGGAGGGCAAGGTCAAGGCGGCTCCCGCTGCCCGCCTGCTGGCACCCGCAGCTCAGCCTCTGTCTCCATGACACGGTGCCCCCTCCCCACCTGGCCCCTGCTCACGGGTCCCAGTTTCCTCTTCTGAGGACTCCAGTCGGGGTGGGCGCCAGCCACACTGATGCAGCTCGGCCTTGCCTTAGCCGACCCCCTCCTCCAAGATCCTGCTTGCGGACAGGCTCCCTAGAAGGGCTGGGCTTTCGGCCTGGACGGGTCCTCGTGGGGGCGGGATTCCACCCGTGACCTTCCACGCCGTGTGCAGCCCGGGCCGGCGAGGGGCTGCCGGGACTCGGGAGACGCCGGAGCTCGTCTGGGCAGGCCTCGTCTCTGACCACCCGGCCCTGATAGGGGACAGGGGCATTGGAGGGACCGGCCAGTTAACCCCCGGGTGCCCATGGAGCACCCACCGGCCCCTCTGAGCCGTGCTCTCCTCTGCTCGCTGGAGCATGAGTCCCACCTGGGAAAGCCCCTCGGGCCCTGAGGCCCTCCGAGAAGGGGAGGGTTGGTGCAGGGGCAGGGTCCGTGAGGGGGTCTCGGAGGGCGCCCGCTCCCGGGCCGCGAGGCAGGCCCCTGAGCACACGCCCCACACAGGCGGCCCCAACCCACAATAGCCCTCGCCCCTGCCCCCTGGCCGCTAATCACCTGCTTGTCCTTACAGGCGTTTTTCACGCTCGCGAGGGACATCAAAGCAAAAATGGACAAAAAACTGGTGAGTGCGTGTTCTCCCCAGG
>JAKSZT010032673.1:1185904-1204908 GCA_026826555.1 Tolypeutes matacus | reverse complement strand
CCCCTGCCCTGACGTGCAAACCCCTGCGCTGACGTGCAAACCCCTGCACTGACGTGCAAACCCCTGCGCTGACGGGCAGCCAGGGTTTCTCCGGGCGCTCTCCTCCTCCGCAGAGACCAAAACGCGCTTCTCCGCCGCCCCCTGGCTCCCCCTGCCTTCGGCTGCTGGCTGTTAGAGGCAGCCTCCCGGCGACCCCTGGCATTTCTTAGCCCGCCCTGTAGCCGCCTGCCATAGCCGTGCCGACGCCAATACCAGGAAGCTCTTGGCTTTTCTAAAGGGCGTTTATTCGGGCTAAAAGCTCCGAGCCACAGGGCCCTCCAGAGCCCACCTCAGGCTGCTTCCTCACCAGAGTCAGCGGCCACGTGTTGACGCAAGACGGTGGCGCGTGTCTGCCTGGTCCGCCCTTCCTCTTCCTCCTGAGGCTCCGTGGGCCCGGCCCCTTCCCCGCCTCCGCTGCAGGCCGCCGTGGGGCTCGTCTCCCAGGGCCTCCTACATCAGTGTCTGGCGCGGCGCTCGTTTCCTTCAGGGTCTCCGCCCTCCCCAAGGTCAGCCGCAAGCGGTCAGGCGAGGGGCTCCTCTCCCAGGCCTTGGCTGCTTGAGCCTTCTCCTTCCTGTCACAGGGCAGGACTGAAACGACAAAGCCCCCTCCTCGCCCCGTCCTCTTCCTGAGGGAGTGGCCGTTTATGTCGGCCCACCGAGGGGCGGGCTCTCAGCCTGAGTCACGCCCTGCTGACGTGGCCCCGACCCGATTTTACCAAGTAAACCCAATCAGAGGCCCCTCGCCCGGCTCAACTCAACCCAAGGGTGCCACGCCCAGGGGAACAGGCGAGTTCACGGGCACAACCTTCCTGTCTTTGGGATCCATAAACAATCTCAAACCACCACACGTGCGCCCGGCACCAGCCTGCGGGCACCTCGAGGGTGCCCGGTGCCGCCTCCGGGCGGAGACGAAGCCCTGCCCACACAGGGGCCTTCTGAGCTCCTTTGTTTCTCTGACGTGACCCACGTGTATCCCAGGCGGTCAGAGGCCCCGCGTCCTGCTCCTGTCTGTTCGCCACGTTGGTGGCGTTTTGTCCTCTGGCTTCTGCGCCACTGTCCCAGCCAGCTCTGCCCACCCCGTCTTCTCTCCTGGGCGCCTGGCTGCTCTGCCCCGGGAACCCAGGCCTGGGGGCTCCAGCTGGCCCCCTCCCCTGCCGTCCACCCTGCCCCGGGCACACTCCACGCTCCAGATCTGTTCACGCCCCAGGGCCCTTGCACATCTCCCCTCACCTGCGGGGCCTCCCTGCCCTAGTTTCCCGTGACCGCCATAAGTTACCACAGACTTAGCGGCCGAAAGCAGCACAGGTGTCCTCTGCACAGTTCCAGAGGCCAGCAGTCCAACGCAGGGTCACCAGGCGAAAATCCAGGCGGCAGCTGGGCCGCGTCCCTGCTGGAGCCTGGGGGGAGGATCCGTTTGCTCTCTGCTCCGCCTCGATGTGCTGCCCGCGCCCGCCAGGAGCTTGGGCGCTCTGGGGAGCCTGGCCCTAATCCCATCCGCAGCCTCTTGAAGCGAGAGAACATCCTCACAGGTTCCAGGGAGTAGAGTGTGGGCTTCTTCGGGGGGCCGTGAGTCGTCCCGCCACACCCCTGGGTGTGTCCCCCCCCCCCCCCCCCCCGCCGTGGCATTACCTGTTGACTAGAGGGAGGTCCCTTAAGAGCTGAAAGATGAGAGGCTGTTAGTCAAAGGACAGGGAGGACAGCCTTTCAGACGGTGGCGGGTGGGGTTCCAGGGTAGGCAGGGCCAGTTCGCAGAGCCTGAAGCCAGGCTGCAGATTTGGGCGGCCACCTGGAAACGGGGGGCCCCTGCTGGCCGTTGGGAAGGATCAGGGTTGCAAGCAGAGTCTAGGCGGCCGTGTTGGGGAGAGGGCAGGCTTGAGGTGGGTGTGGAGAAGGAAGGAGGGGTGGCGAGAAAACAGTTGGAAAGAGGTTGGAAGGTGGGTGGGAAAGGCGGATGGGCTGCTGAGTACCTGGTTGCAAGAATGAGTGGTTGGAGGGAGTGGGTGGGCGGTAGATGAAAAGCAGGTTCGTGGGCTGTGGAGGAATGAGTGGGCTGGTGGGAAGGGGATCACCTGGAAGGTGGGTGGATGGATGGAAGGATGGTTGGAAGGGGACTGATGGACGGATAGATGGACACGTGGTTGGAAGGGGCCGGTGGGCGGGTGATGGACACGTGGTTGGAAGGGGCCGGTGGGCGGGTGGATGGACATGTGGTTGGAAGGGGGTGGTGGACGGATAGATGGACACGTGGTTGGAAGGGGGTGGTGGGCGGGTGATGGACAGATGGACGGGGCAGGCCTGGCTGCCCAGGCCTCCGGTGACCTCGGGCTCCTCCTGTGCCTCCAGGAAGGCAACAGCCCCCAGGGCAGCTCCCAGGGCGTCAGGATCACGCAAGACCCGCAGAAGAGGAGCTTCTTCCGCTGCGCGCTGCTGTGATCGCCGCCCCGCGCTGACTGTGCCTGCGAGCGGCGCCGCCCCCTCTCACCTCTGGAGACGAGCAAGCTCAGAGGCTGCTGTTTTTCCCGTAGTGCTCGCCGAACTGGCCCTGGCCCCGGGAGCCCGGGGAGAGGCGGGCGCTCCCCTCGGGGCTCCCCGGTCTCCGCCTCGACCCCCAGCCCCGGAAGCCCGCCCGCCTCCCCGCTGCGAGCGCAGGAGCCCCGGAAGCCCGCGGCGGGTCCAGAGGTCCCGGCCCCCGCTGCCTTCGGCGGCCCTGGAAGCCCCGCCTGGCCGCCCTGCTGCCACCTCCACCTCTCTGTCTGGACGAGTGACAAAAGCCCCTCCTGCCCCCACCCCCTTTCCTTTTAACTCAGACCAAAGGGAAGCACAGCCAGGAAATCCCGGGCGACGCGCGCGGCAGGGGCACGCGCGGGGCGGTGCCTTCCTGTCCTCCTGCGGGCCACGGGGCCGGCCACGGTCGGCGGGCGCTCGGCAGCCCCCGCGCGCGCTCCCAGGGGCGCCCCGCAGACCAGACTGCGCCGGCCCGCGTGGCCCGGCACCCACTTCGCACCACAGTGGCCTCCACCCTCTCCGTCCTCCCGCCTGCTCCGAATCGGACCCTCTTCCCAACGGCGATCGCCTTTCCAGCGCCGCGGTGCCGCCAAGTGATTCCGTCTCCCGCTTCCAGCGGCAGAGCCGGCCCGGGACCAAGCGCACGGCTCCGGCTGCACGAGGCCGCGGCGGCGCCCCCCTCGCCCGCCTGGGGCCCCGCATGGCCCACTGGACAGAGCGACCGCGGAGCGGCGCTGCCCTCCGCGGACACGGGGCCTGGGGCCAGCAGCCAGGCCGGAGGGCCGCCACCGAGCGCCTCGCCCCTCGCCCCTCTCCCCACGCCACCGTCATTCCGAGCTGTCGGCGCCCTCGTCGTGTCCGTCCCTGAATTAGAGCCACCCACCAGCAATAGTCCACTCTCCCCCGGAACCTCTAACCTGCTCTGTTTACATCTATAAATGCACTTAAGGAAGACCAACGAATTAAAGCTCATTTTAAAGTCACCGCCTCGCTCGCCCCTTTCTTCCTCGGGGGTGCAGGCCTGCGGCCTGGGGGCGCGGCGGGGTTGCAGGAGGCCTTCTGAGGACCCACAGCTGGGTCTGGAGCAGGTCACGGCGGCGAGGCCACCCCCAGGAGAAGGGGAGCTTCGGGGAGCCAAGCACCCGGCCACGCCCCCAGCTCTGCACCCTCCACAGGAAGTGCGGAGATGCCCACCCAGCTCCGCCAGCGAACCCGCTCGGACCCCCCCCAGCCCCCACCACGTCCCCGAGGTCCCCTCCAGTCCCTGACGACGTCCCGCCGCCTGGCCGGGCTCGTGGTGCCGGGCCACCCCCTCGCCTCCCGGAGGAGCCAGCACGGGGGATGCTGCTTCCCCGGCCCCCAGCACGCCGCTCGGGCCCCCTCGCCCCCACCTCCCTGGCACCTCCCTCCACCCACGCTGGAGTCCCCCAGGCGTGTTTCCGTTAGGTCTTTAGGGGCCCAGCGCTCAGGGTTTTGTCCAGCCTGGGCACAGAGCAAAATCCCGGACTCCCGGGCGGAAAGCGGGCGCTCAGCACAAGCCACGCTGTTGGCACGGCGAAGCCCTCTTCACCCGGGGCCAGTTCCGTGCCAGCCAAGCAACCGGCCGCCCGCCAAGTCCCCAGACGCGGGCCCTGCCCAGGCCAGCAGCCCCAGGCCTGCCGCGGGCGGGGACCCCCTGCACGTCCTCCCAGCCAGCTGCAGGGCCAGCCCGCGCCTGAGCCCCCGACCCCCGCGCCCACCTGCCTTTCACCCTTCTGACTCAGGTATCCGGTCGACCCAGAGAAAGCTCTTAGCTCCGCCCCCTTCCCCGTCTCCCCGACCTGCGCCCGCGTTGGAGCTGCCCTCGCCGGGGCCTGCAGAATAGGCGCCTCACCGGCTCCCAGTCTCCCCGCTATCCTTCAGCCTGCTTTCAGGGCGCCCTTAAATAAGAATCAGCTGGCGCACACCATCCCCGGCTGCCCCTCGTACATGACGTACCACTCGTCCTCCCCTCCTCTCCACCACCGCCCCGCTCTCCGTCCTTACCGCTTGCCGCTGCCTCAGGGCCTTTGCACTTGCCCTGGCTTCAGTCCAGAGGGTCTCGGAAATCTGCACCCCCCAGGGCTGCCTCTCCGCTCTTACCTCGTAATCTCGTTCACAGCACTGTTTGAACATTCCTTGTTTTCCTGTGTGATTCTGTCCCCGCCGTTAGCATGGAAGTTCCAGGAGGGCAGGGAGCGTGTGTTACCTGCTCCCGCTCAAGTAAGGAAGGACGCCCGCTTCACTGCAGGGGTGCTGTCTTCCCGCAGAACAGCCAGCTGCTGGGACCCCACGGCCTGCAGGCTGGGTCCCCGCTCCCAGGCCCCCTCTCTCCCTGAGCCCCCAGCTGCCATGTCCCGAGAGGCCCAGCACCCCCAAACCGCCCCAGATCCTCCCGGGGAGAAGGCGGTGCAAACATGGGGTGGCGGCGGCTCCTGCCACACACCCTCCCTCCCCGCCTGAACGGAACAGGGGTCTGCTTTCCCGGGCTCCTCGGAAACTTTGTCAGGGCACCCGGGAACCCGTCCCCAAGCCCCCACTTCAGGGAGGCCCCCAACCCCGCCTCTAAAAGTCAAAGCTCCCGGCGACCACCGCTCCACGGCCCGCTGGGGAAACCTTCGCTTTCCTTCCACCCCTGCCTGAAGCTGCAAATCAGGAGAAATCCAGTCCACAGTACCCACACGGCACCTCTAAAGGGCAAGGGCAAGAGGGGAGCTGGGGCCAGCCCGCAGCAGGCGACCTCAGCAGCTGTGCCTCGGTTTCCCCATCTGTAAAGTGACTTCGCACCTCACAGGAGGGCCACGGAGAGCCCGTGAGCTGACGCATCCCAAACGCGGCTTAGCACCAGTCCTTTGTCTGCTGTTTTATTTTTTGTTTATTATCACTATTAATATCAGAGTAATGAAAATACTCTGATAATGACTGGACTGGCGAACGCACTGCTGTGACTATACCAGATACCACTGAGTGAACACTTTGGATGGATTGTGTGCTTTGTTAGTACGTGTCGATAAAACCGATTTAAAAAAAAAAAAAGCACCAGGATATGCGCTGCTGTGGACGCTCTCGCCTCCGTCATCTCACCGTCGTCATCGTCTTCAGTGGCTCCTGCCCCAGCAGGACGCACTTCTCTCTTACACATCCTGTCCCTAACAGGGTCCTGGGCATCAGAATAGCTCGTGGCTCTCGGCTATGATTACATTCGCCCCAGATCTCCCCAAATGTCCACCCAGCTGCCCCCGACCAGGTCAGGGGGGAATTTCTTAAGCCCCTCAGTCCCATCTTATATCCCACTTCTTGCTCGGTCACCAATTTTTCTTTTTTTAAATCAGTTTTATTGATACATATTAATAAAGCACACAATCCATCCAAAGTGTTCAATCAACGGTATTTGGTATAAGCACGTACTTGTGCATTCATCGCCTCAATCATTATTACAGCATTTTCATTATTCCAATATAATAATCACAAACAGAAAAGAAAAGCTTTGCCCCTTGATAATCACCTCTCAATGTCTCTCTGCTGCTTTTTTAAAGCAGTTTTATTGAGATATATTCACATTCCATGCAATCCTTCCAAAGTGTACAATCAGTGGCTTTTAGTGTAATCCCAGGGCTGTGCATGCATCACCACAAAACATTTTAAAATCAATCTCATTACTCCAAAAAGAAAAAATTCCACACCCCTTAGCCCTCTCAGTCCCTCTGTCCTTCCCCAGCCTTACATATCCACTAATCTAATTCCATGTTTATGCACTGATTTATGTTTACGTTTTATATAAATGGAATCATACAATATGTAGTACTTTGTGTCTGGTTTCTTTCACTTGGCATAACATGGGTTTTTGCCTGATTTTAACATCTTGTAACATTAACACACATGACTTTTGTTCACTTTCAAAGAAAAGCAGCCTTATATTCACCAGTTTTTCTGATGTCGATGGTCCTTTTTGTGGTGGTGGGCAGGGAGCTGGCTCCACTCTCGTACCCTTGGGCTGAGAAAGATGGCACCTTGGCTTGTTTACGGTTTTTTTGTCTGTTTGTTTTGGCAAAGCTTTATAGAAATATTTCACATACCAGCGTTCACCCATATAAAGTACAAGGCAACAGTTTGTCATACGGTCGATCCTCGTTATTCAGAGATCCCGTATTTGCAAATTTGCCTACTCGCTAAAGTTTATTTGCAACCCCAAAATCGATACTCGTGGCACTTTCACAATCATTCGCAGGCAGGCACAGAGCAGCGGAAAATTTGAATTTGACCCCAGCTGAGTACAAACGAGATGACACTCGGCCTTCTTATCTCCGCTCTCATCCTGGGAACTAAGTGTCCTTTTTGCACTCGATTCAGTGCCACGCTTTTCGCATTTTTTGTGCTTTTTCTTGGTGATTTCACTTGAGCATAGTGCTGAAGTGCTGGCTAGTGTTCTAAGCACAAAAAGGCTGCGAAGCGCCTTACGGAGAAAACGCATGTTAGGTCAGCTTCAATCAGGCGTGACTTCCAGCACGGTAGGTCATGAGCTCACCGTTGATGAGCCCACAATACGTATTAAATCAGGTGCCTTTAAACAGAAACACACACCAAACAAGGCGATGTATTGTTCGCTTGACGAAAATTTTTGTGACCAGAGGCTGGCAGGAACCTCACCCGTATTTTTTCCTTAGAAGTATCCGCTGATTCAGTGTTCGCGGCAACTTTCTACACCACCAGGACTGCAGCCGTCGGGACTTGGTTACATTCTCGAAGAGTTGTGCAATCATCACCACAGGCAATTTTATTTTTTAAATTTTTTTAAAGACATTTAAATTACATAAATGTCACATTAAAAATATAGGGGATTCCCATATGCCCCTCTCCCTACCCCTCACATTTCCCCACATCGACAACGTCCTTCCTGAGTGTGGCACATTTTTACAATTGATAAGCACATTTTGAAGCATTGCCACTAAGTGTGGATTGTACCTTACATTGTAGCTTACACTCTCTCCCATATAATTTTGTAAGTATGACAAGGTATACAATGGCCTGTATCTGTCATTGCAACATCATTCAGGACAATTCCCAAGTCCCAAAAATGCCCCCATATTACACCTGTTTTTCCCTTTCCCTCCCCTCAGAACCTCCAGTGCCCCTTGTCTCCAGATCAATGACAAAAGTTCTTCCATTGCTAGAATCACAATAAGTCTATACTAGAATACCAGTAAGTCCACTCTAGTCCATCCTTCATTCCCCAATCCTGAGGATTCTGGGATGGTGATGCCCACTCCACCTCTAATTGAGAGGAAGCTTCGGTCCCATACGGGCGATAGATAGGACTCTCTTGCTTGCAGTTGCCGACTCTCTGTTCCTTGAGATGGTCGTTGTCCATCATCATCTCCTTGTTAGTCGTCCTGGGTGAGTTCAATGACCTGGAGAGTAGGTGTTGTAACTCCGCTGAGGCTCAGGGCCCAGCTGGCACATGGACAGCCCCAGGATTTGAGTCTCTTGGATGTAGACCTACCAACTCTAGTGCTAACTATAGGCCCAAATAGAAGGGGCAGAAGAGCCATGCACAGGTAAACTACCACTGAGTCACCACAGTCAATTTTAGAGCATCTTCATTGCCCCCATGACCTTCCAGTCCTGGGAACCCACTAATCTACCATCTCTATCTACAGATGGACTCGTGCAATAGCTGTCCCTTTGTGTCTTCTTTCACTCAGCATAACGTTTTCAAGGTTCATCTTTGAAAGCCATTCCTTTTTACAGCTGCGTAATATTCCACGGCACAGACAGACCGCGTATTGTTTATCCATTCGTCAGTTGATGGACATGTGGGTTTCCACCACGCTTTGGACACTGTTTTAGTCCGCTCGGCTGCCGGAATGCAATTTACCAGAAATGGGTTAGCTTTTACAACGGGGATTTATTGTCTTACAAGCTTACAGTTCTGAAGCTGAGAAAAATGTCCAAATCGAGGTATCATCAGGCAAGGCTCTCTCCCCGAAGACACGGCAGCGACTGCTGGGCTCTCCCTGATCTTCCACGTTGCTTTGCTTCTGGCTTCCGGCTTCTCTGGCTTTCTCTCTCCTTCTGTGTCACTCTCACTATTCACCCCACTTAGACTCAGTAGGAGGTTTAAGACCCACCCTGGGCCACGCCTTAACTGAAGTAACCTCATCCAAAGGTCCCCACTCTAGGTTCACGCCCGCAGGAATGGAGCAGCTTTCAGAACGTGATTTTCTGGGGCACAGTCTCAAATCACCACAGACACCTTGGCTTTCTCCCCCCCCTGCCCCCCAATTTCCTTCCCAGCTCAGGGCCTCGGCCCTTGCCATTCCCTCTTTCATCTGCCTTTCCCATGTGCATGCCTTGTTCCCTGTGTCTCCCTGTGGCATGTGGGCTCGAGCAGGGCAGGGACGGCATCCGTCTGCTCTTCTGCTTCGTCCCCAGCACCTGACACGGTGCCCAGCACAGAGGGAGACTCAACCAGTGTTTGTGGAATGGATGGATGGATGGATGGATGGATGAAGGAACGAAAGCATCGTCAGACATCCCCACCTGGACACCTGCAGCCCCAACCTGTTCCAGGACCGAGACCCCTTCGTGGCCACCAGTCTTGGGGGCAGCCCCACGTGAAGCCGTGAGTGCCCCCTTCCTCCAGCTGAGGCCCCCAGGGAAAGCCTGTCCCTGCCAGGTCCCACCTACCCCCGCAGGGACCGGTGACATTGGAGGGGCTCCCTAGAGCTCCAGCGCCTCCCGCCCCGACTAGGGGGACTTCCTTCCTCTCAGGACCACGTGTCTGTTCTCAGGCCCCAGGACAGCGGTCCCCGAGGCGGCGGGGGGTGAGGGACGGACGTTACTTTTGAGGAGACCACATCCCCCAAGCGAGGCAGCGGGAAGCGTGCTGGGGCCTCCAAGAAGCCTTGCAAACGAGACCCTCGTCTCTGGGGCACTTCTGGGCCCCTCTCTATCGGGGTTCACCCCTCACCATCCTGGCTGGGATCAGAGAGGCCAAGGGAGTCGCCCAAGACCACACAGCCCGTGCCAGGGTTTGGGCGTCCTGCCCGGGCTTCACTGACACCCAGACACCTGGCAGGGCCCCCGCCCAGAGGAGCAGGGGGTGGGAGTCACCCAGCCGCGAGGGGGCAGGGAGGAAGGGCGCTATGTAGCCCGGCTGGGCCACAGTGATAGGCCCTCCGGAAGGTTCCCAGCCCAGCCGAGAGGAACTGGGCCGTTTCTGCCCCCAAAGCCGAGGAGGAAGTGGTTTTTTTCAGCCCATGTGTTCTGCAGGAAGGGAGAACGGGGCAGCCGAGGCACACCCAGGGCTGCAGCTATGCATAGGTTCCCCCAAATGTTTAGCTTATTTTGGAATCAGAAGGAAAAAAAGGGGCGAATGCAATATTAAGGAGCAGCTCATCCTGCGGCCAGCCTGGCTAGCCTTTGTCTCGAAGCAGTCGTCAAAAGTGCTTTGGGATATTTTGATTGTGCGTGGAGGAAAGCACAAGGCTCCGCGGGCGCCAGTCTCGCTCCTGCCTCGGGGCCTTTGCACGCACCGTTCTGGTACACTCTTATCTGCCCTGGGATGCCCCTTCCTCTTGATCCGTCAGGCCCCCTCTGGAACACCTTGCAGCGTCCTTGCAACGTCCCGCCCCCGCTCCCTGCCAGGTCATCGCGAAACCTCAGGGCCCGCCAGATTATGAACGCTGGGAGGGTGGGACCTGGGCCTGTCTCGGGGTACCCCGTGTCCCCCCAGGATCTGGTAAACAGTAGGTGCTCCATAAAGAGGTGCTGATGACCGGCTGGGAGCCAGGTGTCCCTCCACCTGCAGCTTGAGCCCTCCGCTGGGCTCTGCAGACCAGCGAGTTGGGTCCTCGCCATCACCCCACCCCACCGCAGGCATTCACCAGAGGAAACAAGAGCCGCGGGGCGGCTGGCCCCGCCCTGCTGACGTGCAGACGCTGAACTGAAACCTGGGCTCCTGCAGGCACCTGGTATAGCTGGAGCGAGGTACGTGCCAAGTTGGGGGGGTGGGGTACAGAGAGGGGGCTCAGCCTGGGCCCCTCCTTCAGGCACTCGCCCACCTCTGTGTCCTCTCCAAGAGGTTCCAGCCCGAGCGGGGCTCTCAAAGAGGAGCATGGGGCCCAGCTGGACCACAAGAAGGGCTGGCAGCCTGCGGGGAGGGCTGGGGTACTGCTTCTCAGAGGAGGGAAATTAGAGGAACTGTTGGAAGATGGAGCTGGAGCTGGGGAAAGGCACTGCTGGCAGGGGGAGAGCATGGGCAAAGGTTTGGAGGGGAGAGATTCTGGAGGACAGAGCAAGGATGTCCATGGGGCTGACATGTGGGGCAGGGGTACATGGGAGGGGCCCCAAAGTCAGGGTTAGGAGTTTGAAACTTACCCTGGGTCCACGGCCCTGGCCTTGGGCTAGATCCCTCGTCACCAGCAGAAGCCCCTCCTTGTGCCAGCTGAGCACTGAGGGATGCTGGGGACCCAGAAAGGACCCGAAAGAAGCCAGCCCTGTGCCTGGCTCTCTGGAGCCCCAGTGTGGAAGAGACAAACTCAGACACGCCAGTTCTGTGGGACCGGAGGGACAGATGGGGCTGGGAGATTGGAGGGAGATCGGGGGAGAGGTAGGAAGGCTGTCTGGAGAAGGGGACATTTTTGCTGGGCCTTGAAGGGTGAGTAGAAGTTCTCCCAGATCAAAAGAGAAAAGAACAACCCTGTAAGAATTACTCTGTGATAGGTCATCAACAGATTCGCGCATATGTATTCTACAGACAGTGATTACTCTGTGCCAGCTACCTTCTCAGGGTAAATAGCATCGTTAATCGCAAAGAGGCCCAGAGAGGTTAAGTCATTCGCACAAGGTCACACAGCACTTAAGTGGGGGGAACTGAGATTTGAACCCAGGTCACCTGGCCCTGCCTCGAGGCTCTTAATTGCATTGCCACCTCGCTCTATGAAATATTTAATAGTTTACTTGTCCCAGAACTCCCTAGAGGTCATGCTGATCAACTGTCTTGCGGCAGGCGATATTGACAGCAGTCGGTCAACGCTCCCCTTGCCTGTGGGAACAGCCAGGGAATAACGAACGGAACGTTCCAGCACTCATCATAATGAAATGATGAGAATAAGAGACAAAGAGAAATCCTTGGAGGAGCTGTGGGAGGAGTCAATGAATTAATGAGAATCAAGGGCCTGGTATATATAGTAGGTACTTGAGAAACACCAGCTAGTTTTAAGCCTGTTTCTCTGTCCAGCCTGGAGGACTTCTCAGAGGAGGAGGCACCAGAAGCTGCAACGAGAGAGCAAAAGGTGGGTGGGTGGGGGAACAGGCTTCACAGTCTCTCCTCCTTCCCACCCACAGGTGACCGCCCCCCCCCCAGTCCCAGAAGCCATGACAGAGGCCAGGAAGCTGCCCCCTCCACTGCCCCCACGGCTGGACTGGTTTGTGCAAACCCAGGTGGAACAGCTGGCCCAAGACGGGGTCCCCGAATGGTTCCACGGTGCCATCTCAAGAGAGTGAGGACGCACCCCCACCCTGCCTTTCGCCCTCCGTCCCCATCCGCTCCTGCGCTAGGGAGGTTTGGGCCGTAGAACTCGGGGCTCGGCTTGGCTCAGTGTGGCAAGAGGGCAATGGAGTCACGCAAGCCTGGGCTCGAATCCCAGATTCACTGCGCAAACTTCGGCAAGTCAGTTCCACTCTCTGAGCCTCGGTTTTCTCTATACCAGGGACCACCAGCCCAGCACCGCAGACCCCCCTCCCTTCCTCACCCAGGCCAGGCATCACCAGTCAGTGATGGCAAGATACAGCCTCAGAATCCTTCTTAACACAGGGCCCCAAGCAGCTGCTCTAAGTCTCCCAGAGATGCGAGCCTTGTGCCGTTTCGCACATCAGGCTGCGAGCTCTGAGTTCACAAACACGCCTACCTAGTCAGACACCCCCAGGGCCCAGCAGTAAATAAGTGCAGTAAAGAACATTTGTCGCCACCACCTGCACACAGGACATGGAGAGATGACCTGAGCAGAGGGCAGGAATCGGGCATGGCCCCTCAGCTACAGAGCAGCCGTCCCATAGAAACACTGCGTGACCCGCACATGCAAGTTTAATTATTTTTTTTTTAGTAGCTACTCTCAGAAAAGAAGATATTTGTCATTCCAACATGTCGCCAACACTAAAGAAATCATCCCTAAGGCGTTCTGCGTTCTTTTATTTGTGCTGCATCTTTGATGGCCGCGTGTATTTTACACACACGGTGCATCTCAATTCAGATCGGCCGCGTATTTAAGTGCTCCATAGCCACACGTGGCCAGTGGCCTTCGTGTTGGACAACAGACATCCGCAGCCCCCTGACCCTCTGTGATCCCTGGATAATAGTATAATAATGTAGAAAATACTAGTATTAATAATAATTACGGTGACCGTTTCGTGGGCTCTTACCAGACGGCAGGTTCGCATGTTTGCGTGGATTTCATCCACTCTCACGCCACCTCTGGGAGGGAGGGGTTAGTTTCCCCTTGGGGAAGCCGAGGGTCCGAGAGGGGTAGACCCTCGCGCGAGGACACACGGCTACCGAATGACAGAGCCGCGCTCGGAACCCAAATGCACCTGAGCACAACTCCTGCTTTGCTGCCTGTGACCCCGAGGTCTGCCCAAAGGTGCTTTAGCTCCCCCCAGGCACGGAGAAGGCAGGCAAGAGCTGTGGGAGAGGGGAGGAGGTCTGCTCTGAGGTCTCCCACCACCCGCCGAGGGGACATCCCCGTCCCCGGCCATCCCGAGGTCGGAAACAACCAAGGAAAGATGGTTGTAGGTTGTTTGTTCATTTAGAAAAGTGTCATCCTCGTGGCGCCAGGGGGCTGGGCCGTGGCCACCTCCATCCTCTGTGTGCCCTTCCAGGACTGCCGAGGACTTGCTGGATTCACATCCCCTGGGGACCTTCCTGATCAGGGTCAGCCACAGCCACGTGGGCTACACGCTGTCCTACAGGTAAGGCCTGGGCTGGGGCAGGCAGGCTTCCTGGAGGGGGCAAGGGGTGCTTTGAGCCACCACTTCTCAGAGAGCAAGCAGTGTGACGGTCTGGTCGGACTTGGCTGAAGGATGTGTGGCTGCAGGTCTGGCTGTATCCAGCAGACCTGGGTGCAGCTTCAACCGAGACAGTGTCTCTGAGAACAGGGGCCGCTGAAGGCACAAGAGTGGCTCCACCATTTCCCCCTGCCCTGAGATGGCTCTCTCGTCTATTTGCTCGGTTTTTTTGCTTGTTGTTTGCACTTGTCTGTTCATTGTTTTTGCTCATTGTCTGCTTGTTTTTTTTTTTTTTTTTTTTTTGCTTGTTTTCTGTTTTATTTTTTCTTTAGAAGGCACCAGGAACCGAACCCGGGACCTCCCATGTGGGAGGCAGGTGCGCAACTGCTTGAGCCACATCCACTCCCTGCTCGTTTGTTTTTTTGTTTGTTTGTTTGTTTGTTTTTTGTTTTGTTTTTTTTTTAAAGATTTTATTTATTCATTCATTTATCCCCCCCTTGCTGCTTGTGCTCGCTGGGTCAGCTAACCACGCCGTGCGGGCGGGCCTGCCTTCACCAGGAGGCCCCAGGAATCGAACCGGGGCCTCCCATATGGTAAACGGGAGCCCCACTGATTGAGCCACAGCCGCTTCCCTGCTCGTTTGTTTTTGCTCGTTGTCTGCTCATTGTCTGCTTGTTGACTTGCTCGTTGTCTGCTCATTGTTTGATTGTTGTCTTGCTCATTGTTTTTGCTTGATGTCTGCTCACTGGGAACGGAACCTGGGACCTCCCATATTGAAGGCAGGCACTCAACTGCTTCAGCCACATCTGCTCCTCCCACCATCTTCTCTTTTGGGTTTGTTTTGTTTTGTTCTGTTTCCCCACCACCATCTTCTTCTTGATGATACTCTGATTCCATCGGGGGGGGGGGGGAGGGAGGGTAGGAAAACCCAGGGCAGCCCAGCTCCTCAGGATCTCAAAGCCTGATCTGACATCTCAGAGGATTCAGACGCACAAACTACTTTTCAAAAGGAATCCAGGCCAAAGGAATAAAAAAGGCCAATGACAACAAAAACTAAAAAACAAAAATGACAAAAAATCCAAATGCTCAGTTTCCCACCGTGGGAAATCTTGGGCCCTGGGGTCACTCACGCTCTCTGTGCCTTCCTCAGAGCCCTCATCTCCGACATGGGAATCCTAGGATTTAATTCAGAGTCAGCACACAGTAGGCCATCAATAAATGCATTCATTGAGCACCTGCTGTGTGCGAGGCATTCATTGCTGTCACTTTCATTGCTCATGTGCCCCGGCCAGGCGCTGAGTTGTGCTTTTGCCTGCGGTAGTTTGTTTCATCCTCACAAGAACTCCCTGGGGCCAGCCTTGGCAGCCCCATGATACGGATGGGGAAACTGAGGCACGGTGACGTTATGAACCTGCCCGGAGTCACCCGGCTAGTGAATGGACAAGCTGAGATTAGAACCTGGGGTGCCAGGGGGTGGGGAGTGGATGGGATAGGAGCAGGGGGTGTGGGGTTGGGGGGGGGGTGTCCCAGCTCCCCCAATGTCTCCACAGGGCTCCAGACTGCTGCCGCCACTTCATGGTGAAGCTCCTGGACGACGGGAGCGTCGTGGTCCCCGGGGAGCAGGCGCCCCACGCCTCGCTGCACGAGCTGGTCACCTTCTACCAGCAGCACCCCCTGCGCCCCCACGGGGAGCTGCTCACGCGGCCCTGCGGACAGGTGAGGGCGGCCAGGCTCCGCAGCCCCGTTTGCTCCCCGCCAGCCCCATCTGCCCTTCCCGCCCCCCCCACTGACCCTGTTCCCACAGCCCTGCCCCTCGTGGCCCCTGCGCCCCCACGGAGGCCCCCTCTTGGCCTGGGAGAGCTGTGACGGCGCGGCCAATCCCTTCCCTGGGCCTGGGGGCGAGGCATGGCCGGGGGTCTTGGGTGGACAGCTGCCCACCCAGCGCCCTGGGCGGGGCTTATAGCCTCATGGGGGCCGGTGGGCAGGGCGCTCGTGGGCGGGCCCATTTTCGTATATGGCTCGGTGGGCGGGGCCTGGGCCCTCGGGAGGGGCGGTGGGCGGGGCCTGGGCCCTCGGGAGGGGCGGTGGGCGGGGCCGCCCCGGGCCCGCCCCGCCCCTTTCCCCTCCCTGGGGCTGAGCGCGGGTGCCCTGCGCCCGGCAGCCGGATCCCGCGCGCGCGGACTACGAGGACCTGTTCGTGTACTCCACCGCGCTGGCCGAGGAGGCCGCGTGCCCCGCCCGCGACCCCAGCGAGCGTCGGGGGCTCTGGTCCTGCACGGGGCCCTCACCCGACGAGGTACGTGAGCCACGCGAGACCGGCCCCTCTCCCCCGGGGGGACAGGGAGCAGAGGTGCCAGCAGCTGCCGAGAAGGCTCCTTCTAGAGTCTACATCCTATATAGCTCTGCGCTTTCAAACTTCAACTGATTTCCCAAGGTGCTGAGATGAAAATCCAAACTGGGGTCCCAGCTCTGCCCTCTCCCATCACCTGCTCCGTCCCAGGCCCTCTGCCATCCCTTCTGCTATTCAGACACATCGAGCTAAGCACGGTGCCTTTGCACATGCGGCCCCAGCCCAGGGCCTTTGCACGTGCCAGTCCCAGCCCAGGGCCTTTGCACCTGCTGTCCTCACCTCAGGGCCTTTGCACGTGCTGGTCCCATGCAGGGGCTTTGCATGTGCTGTGTGCTTTGCCCCCAGACTTCCCATGCCTGGCTTCTTCCTGCAGTTCCCACCCCAAGTTTCTACTGCCCCAATGGCTGAATCCAAGGTCAGCTCCTGCATTCTCCAGCACCTCACCCGTTTATTCACTGCAGCATGCTTCCCACAATCTGAAAAGGCCTTGTTACTTATGGGTGGGTGTGTTTCTTGTCTGCCTCCTCCATCAGACTGTGAGCTCCAGGAGGGCTGGGCCTCCATCTGACTTACTCACCACTGCTTCCCGTGCCCCTTAGAGAGGCCCTGACCCCTCAAAGGTGCTCAACTAATGGATCTGTTGAGTGGATGAATGAATGAAGAATGAAAGAGCAAACCCAGGCAGCCCTGGGCAGAGGCCTAAATGCCTTCCTGCCGTCCAGGCTGGAGGTAGAGAACTTCTGATAGTGGTGAAATGACACAGGCCAGTGTGATGGAGACAACTGGGTGTGCCGGTGGGGGAGTCAAGAAAGGCTTCCTGGAGGAGGTGGCATGGAGATGGGACTTGCAGGGTGAAGAGGAGCCAGCTGTGCCCAGAGATGCGGGGAGAGCCTTCCAGGTGTGTGGGGGGTGTGGCACATGCAAAGGTCCTGGGTTTTGGTGTGTTCAAGGAACCGAAGAAAAGCAAAAGGCAGTGTGTGGACAGAGGAAAGTGAGCCAGGGTGGAATTGTTGGGGGGCAAGGGACTGGGTCATGTAGGGCCTCGGAGGCCAGGGTGAGGAGCTGGGATTTTGCCCCAATTGTGCCAGGGGCCGGGGGGGGAAGGGAGTTAGAGCACGAGTGGATTTATGGTGTTCGGTGTTCCCTGGGGGAAGAGGCTGTCAGGGCAGCACAGGGTGGAGGTGGGGGCAGCAGAGAGGCTGGAGATGGTGGTGGCCTCGGCCAGGTCAGGGGCCCTGGGGATGGAAAGAGAAGTGGATATTCGGGACGTGGTTTAGAAAGGAACTTGCTGGCAACTTGGAGGTGGGAGGTGAGAGGAAGAGGGACACTGTGGCGTGGTCCCCGAAAGCCGACAAGGGGTTGAGGGCCAGTTTTTCACTCGGGCAGCCATCTCTGGAAACAGGAGGGGAGCCGGGAACTGAGACAGGAAAAGAGGGGCAGCCAATAGAGGGGCAACTGTGAGCAGGTCACCCCTGCGGGCCCCCGGGGCCCAGAACTACTGGGTATCGACACGTGGCGGCGAAGAACGCGCATCTCCACGCAGGCGAGGGAGCTGGACAATTGAGCCTCCAACGGCCACCCGTCATTAGTCAAGGCCGGTCACTGGGAGATTTTAATCCCCCAGCGCTCCTGGCCAGCTATATGTGGACGGAGCGGAGCCAGAGAAACCCCCCTGCCCCCCCCACCCCCACCCCCAGGCAGGGTCCCCGGTGCTGGCTGTTGGGACGTGAGCCTGGGCAGGGCCATGGGCACAGGGTCCAAGAGCTGGCAAAGTCCAGCCTGCCGGCCACACCCTGGCTTCTGTCCACATTGGACGCTCCGCGGGATGAACGATTGAAAAATCTCAAAAGACGCCTGAGATTTCACGGCACGTGAAAATCAAATTTCCGTGTCCACAAAGAAAATTTGGCCCGTTTGTTGCCCGAGAGGCCGTGGCTGCTAGAGAGAGTCTGAGCTGCAGGGTGGAAGTTCACGGGCAGGGCCTTGGGAGGCCAAGTTTACCGGCCATTGGGGGGTTGGTGAAGCCATTTACCAAGTTGGGCAGCCCGCACTGGGGCAGATTTGGGGTCTCGGGGCCCCCAGGTCTCACCGGCTCCTCTTTTCAGGCTTCCGCCAAACCCGTCTCGCTCCGTGGACCACAGGACAGGAAGCCGTCGGCCGAGATGGGCAGCGTGTCCACGGAGGAGACCACTGCCTCCTGCCCCACGAAAGCGCTTCTCGGGGGCACCCGCCAGAAGCTCTGGAAGAACCTCAAGATGCTCCCCCAAAGGGGCAAGAGGGCGCAGCAGCGGCTGAGGTCCCGCCTGGCAGCCGTCAGCTTGCCTTTGCTCTGGGACCCCGGGCAGCCAGCGGGCAGCCAGGACGGCTCGCGGCCCACGGCGGGCAGCCAGGACGGCTGGGAGACCAGAGGCCCTGCCAGCCCCTCCCAGCCCCCAGCCCCGAGGGACAGAGACGCCCCCCCCAGGGAGGTCTTGAGGTCCGCCAGCTGGGGCGGGGCGGCCCTGGCCGAGAGGGTAGTGAGGGCACTGTCACGGCAGGTATCCAAGCAGGAGCCCCAGAAGAGCTGGCTTCCGGAAGAATACCACCCACCGCCGCCGTTTGCCCCTGGATACTGCTAGAGAAGGGGGTCCCCCTGGCCCCCGGGACCCTCGCTGCCCGGGGCTGCGCCTCTGGGTGGACCCACCGGGCTCACTTCTCTGCCCTGTAGACACGGGTCCGGGTAGGAGGAGGGACACGGCAAGAGGCCACGCCACCAGGGGGGTCCGAGCGCCCTCTCACCGTCACCTGCTCTCTTGTCTGAAGCCGCAGGGCAGGAGCCGCCACCAGCCCGCGCTTGGCTTTGGCTCAACCCCAGATGCCTGTGGATTGAGGCTGGGCAGCCTTCCTCTCTGGGTGGGAGCCTCGCGGAATTGAGGTGCCACGACTCCAAGCATGCGAGCCCCTTTCTTTAAAAATGTGGGAGGAGGGTTGCCCCGATTTAAAAAGAGAGAAAGAGACGGTGGGAGGGAGGAGGAGAGAGAGAGGGAAAGGAGGAGGGAGAGAGAAGGAAGGGAGGGAGGGAGGGAGGGAAGAAGAGAGGGGGGAGAGA
>JAKSZT010032673.1:1128785-1175971 GCA_026826555.1 Tolypeutes matacus | reverse complement strand
TTTATTTATTTATTTATCCCCCCCTTGCTGCTTGTGCTCGCCGGGTCAGCTAACCACGCCGTGCGGGCGGGCCCGCCCTCACCAGGAGGCCCCTGGAACCGAACCCGGCGCCTCCCATATGGTAAACGGGAGCCCCACTGATTGAGCCACAGCCGCTTCCCCAACATCTTTCTTTAGTGTGCTACATTTGTTACAATTGATGAACACAGATTGAGCGTTGCTATTAACCGTGGACTACAGTTTACTTTATGGTTTACTCTTTGCACCGCACAATTTTATAGGTTTTGACAAAATGTATAACGGCCTGTATCCATCATTGCAGTGTCAATCAGAGCAATTGCAACGTCCCCATGTTACACCTATTCTTCCCTCTCCCTCCCCTCAGAACCTCTCGTGACCACTGCCTGTTTATCAATGATGCAAGTTCTCCCATTGCTAGAATAATCATAAGTCTACTTTAGTCCATAGCTGCGTTTCCCCAAAGCCTCTCACTCTTAACCTCTGAGGCCAGGCTGCTGGGCAGCTGGGAGAGAGGTTTCTCCCAGGTGCGTCTGTCCTGGCTCTCTCTGAGCTAGCTGACTCTGGTCCATGGACCGCGCTATCAGGGAGCTGTCACAGGCAAGGTCACGGTTCTTTTAACATAGAAGTTCTGCGGCTGCCATCTGCTGGTAGCCTCAGCCAACTCTGCACCGCCAAAGGTTGCGCCTAGGAGAAATGGCTGGGAGAAACGCAGGGAGGACTTGGGAAGGCAGCTACCGTGCCTCCTTTTCCCCCTTTTCCTGGGTCCTTTAAATTTGGGAGCGCTTGTCCCTCCTCCTCGAGCTCCCCTCTCCCTAAAAAAAAAAACTGTCTTTGGCACAGCTGGAGCAACAGCTGTCCAAATTAAAATGCACAAATGTACATACCTGGACCCAGGAATTCCACCTGCAAAAGGTGGCCAGGATCTGTGGGAGTGCCTCAGGGCAGCCAAGCCTCGGAGGGAGGTGAGCTGGATGCCGTATAAAGAGCTTCAGGACATTTCGTTGTGTGGAAAGATGAGGGTAGAAATGAAAAAAGGCATTACACAGATAGATGTTGGCATGTATATACACATTTATGTTGAAAGAACCATGAAATTGTTCATCATTTGGGGAGGAGACAGTTTTCATCTCCCTCCCTCCCTCTCTTTCTTTCTTTCTCTCTCCCTTTCCTTCTTTCTATCCTTTCTGTACTGTTTGGTTTTCTTACACGTGGGCGTGAACACGTATTTTTTTTTAAATGTCAGCGAGGAATTATGGTAGATTTTTTCCCTCTGTATGAAAAACGAGGGGCCGGGGTGAGAGTGAGGAATGGGGAGTTAAAGCTTAATTCTACAGAATTTCTGTTTGGGGAGATGGAAAAATTTTGGTAATGGATGGTGGTGATGGTAGCCTGACATTGTGAACATAATAAAGACCACTGAAATAAATAAATTGTCACCCATGATCTTCCCCTGCTGCAAAAATACAGTGCCAGAGCCGAGCCAGAAGCCACGATAGCTTCTGGGGAACAGTGACTGAACCCCACAACGCCCCATAGCAGCAGGAAGCAGCCAGATGATCGACACCCACCTTCCCACTCTCCCTCTCCACCCAACCATACCAAAAAGAGTTGGGAATGTCAGCCCCAGTTAGCAAAATAACCCCCCACGACCCCAGGCAGTACCGGCTGGTCTCCCCTGCCCCAGGAACAGATGACCCCAAGCCCCCACCCCTGTCCCTAATCCAACAGGATGTGCTAATCTCAAAACCAACCCTGAGACTATCACAAGCTCGCAGGAGGCACCTGTGCAGTCATAAATGGAACTTGTTGTTTTTATATTAATAAAACTGGGCAGGTAGAAGAAAATCTTAAAATGTTTAAAGAAAACAGAGATCTTTCAGAGGGCCCGAGACAACAGCTACGGAAATCAATCCTGGTTATCCTCATCTCTCTCTTACCTTTCCTCACCCCTAAAATCGATCCTATTTTTCACCCATGCTAACACCATTACTGACAGTACTGCGGCTGTTTCTTGTTGGTCCTCGTCTCTTACAGCTTCTCGTCCGATTCACGCGCCGAATCCTACAGGTGACAACGCGGGAATCTGCGGACAGAAGGTGAGGGAACCCTTCACCGCCCCATAACAGCAGGAAGTAGCCAGGCTGAGTTGACGTCCCGAATCCCCTCACCTTCCCTTCTGCCCAGTATCCCCGTTACCTAGGTCCTTCATCCTATATATATAATCAAAGAGTTAGGCTCATTGTGTGAGGTCCCCAGCCCTGTCCCGAATGCCCCCCCAACACCCTAAACTAGTGACCCTTCCTTGTCATTTTGCCATACGAGCATTCCCACCTCTGTACTTTCAACCTCACACCCACAAATCCCCAGTGTTCACCTGGTCCCTCTCCCAATCCTCCCCCCAGTATCCTGGGTATTCTAACCCGCCCTTCCCAATCTACCCACCTGTCAAGCCTGCACCACCCAAACCCAATAATATCACTACCCACCTGTCCTATCCCTTCAATACGAAACTATATTCTATCACTTTCCCATCTTTGGGAGGACTGAATTGTTCAGAAATAGAAGGGGGGAGTCTCTCAGGAGCAAGGGTGGATCCTAACAGGGGAGGACAAACCAGTGTGTCAAGACCTCTTGTTGCATGTAACTATGAATCTTGTCATGCAACGAGTCAAGCCAGGGGGTTGTCGTGGGCCCCAGGGGGATGGGGAAGGAGAAACAGAATAGATTAGACAGGGGGTATATAGTGGTTAGTGGAAATGTTCTTCATTACCTTACAGTGATGGACACAGGACATGGTAAATATCATCAAAATTTATAAAAGTGTACCATCTGAAATGTAAACCATTGACCATGTTTAGTAGCTATGTTTCATTATTTGTATATCAGTTATAACAATGCTACCATGCACATACAAAAAGGGATTAATATGGGGGAGAGGAAAGGGGGAGGGTGTTGGGTATATGAGAGTCTCCTGTAATCTGTGTGTGACTTTGTTGTGACCTAAAACTTCTTTGAAAACAATATGAAAAATAGTGAGACCCTGGGGAATGTGAGGGGGAAGGTACTGACTGGACACCAGATATTGCAGTGATGAAAGGCAAAATGTCAAAAAGAAAATTTTTTTTTTCAATTTTTTAAATCCCAATCTTTTCATTTTATTTTATTTTTAGTTTTAAAAAAATTTTTTAAATGTATTTTAGCTCTTACATTTAAACTTATTATTATTTCACTTTCCTATTAATTTTATTCAGCTACTGTAATGCCTTCATCGTTGAAGCTTTACAGCTTCGAAGAAGCTTTGGATCACAGAAGGGTTACAACGGGTGGGGAGGATCGTTGGTGTGGGGTGTAAGGGATGGGGGATGCATGGGAGGAAGTTCACCTGAGCATAAATATAAGGTATATTAAAATGTTCAGACATTCATGGGGCACTGTCACAGTGGGTGGAGAATCACTCAATAAATGAGAGAATACTAAGCTCCCATCCTGGAGAGCTCTGCCACATTCTCTAAGGGAGCAGCAACAGTGCCCTGAGTGCAGGGGCAGTGTCTGGCAAAGGAGGAAGGTCCACTCATGGGCCCTTGTTATTGATGACTAGCCTTATGAATCATTGCTCTTGAAATTGAAACTTAGCCTATTGTTATGGGGTGCCTAAGTGTTGCCTCCTGAGACCCTCCTTGTTGCTCAAATGTGGCCTCTCTCTAAGCCAAACTCAGCATATGAATGCATTACCTTCCTCCCAGCATGGGACATGACTCCAGGGGATGAGCCTCCCTGGCACCAAGGGATTGCTACCAAGCACCAACTAGCAATACAACTGGAAAAAGACCTTGAATAAAAGGGGGAAAAAGTAAAGACAAATGAGTTTATATGGCTAAGAGAAATGAATCGGGAGGTCATCCCAGAAGTAACACTTAAGCACATCTCAGTAGGATCTCATAGAATTCCTAAGTGGATATCGCCCCAAATAGTGGGGCTCCTGGGGGCTCTGGAGATATCTAGGTCCTATGTCAGGGTGGACAGCTCCGGAGTTTGGTGGCTTGCCAGTGGGCCCTACTTTGGAGTTTGTGCTCCTGAGACTGAAAGAGATGGACTCAACTATGTCTTCCCTGCACATGGCTCATCTATCCCTTCTATTCAAACCTATAGTTGCTGCTGGAGTTTGTAGGTTTACATCCACAGACTTGAGTCTTTGGGATGTCCATGTGCCAGCTGGGCATGGAACCTCAGTGGAGCAGCAACTCCTACTCTACAGCTCATTGGACTCATCCAGGACAACTGACAGGGAGATGATGATGGACAACGGCCATCCCAGGGAATGGAGAGAGTCTGCAGCTGCAGGCAGGATAATCCCATCCATCTTCCCCATGGGATATAAGCCCCCTATCAATTGGTGGTGGAGTGGACATCACCATACCAGACTCCTCAGGATGGGGGGAAGAGCTATGGACTAGAGTGGACGTACTGGTATTCTGTTGTAGACATATTGTGATTCAAGCAATGGAAGAAATTACAACATTGATGTGGAGCCAGTGGCCACTGGAGGCTCTGGGGGCAGGGAGAGGGAAAAGCAGTTGTAATACAGGGGCTTTTTCGGGACTTGGGAATTGTCCTGAGTGACATTGCAATGACAGATATAAGCCATTTTACATCATCATATAACATGCAGAACTGTGTGGGAGAGAGTGGGGTCTACCATGTGAACTATGGTCCATGCTTAATGGCAAAAACCCAGGATGTGTTTATCAATTGCAATTAATGTGCCACACTAATGAAGGATGTTTATGTGGGAGGTTGTGGGAGGTGTGGGAGGTGGGGAACATGGGAACCCCCATATTTTTTGTGTAACATTTATGTAATCTAAGTATCTTTAAAAAAAAAAAAAAGAGTTAGGAATGTTAGATGTCCCCCCTTATGAGGTTTGCAATGATTAATAGGTCATAAGACCATGCTTACATGCTCACAGAGGCAGCAGCTCATCTCCCCCCAAGAATGAACAAAGGAGCCATAGCACAGTGGGGGTGGAGCAGATAAGGACCTTCACCCCTTCCCGGCCCAGGCCCACCAATCCCTCCTGCATTCCAAGAATACCCTACCTCCTAGCCCCCTACCCCCAAGCCAGACACGGGAAGAATTCACTTTTACAGCCCCTTATTGGTCCCAGGCTGTACTCTAACCCCCTCCCCAGACTAATGTTTCCCCGCCTATTGATGTACTGTATAAAGTCATATCCACCACCTTCCACAGGTGAGCTGAAGTCTCTCTTCAGACCCCCTCCATTGGGAGAGCTTCCCAATAAACTTCCTGCCTGCAATTGTCAGTCTCCGCATCCCAGTGAGTGCCACCCTTATATATATATATATATATATGAATGGGGCTCAAAGGGGGAAATTTTAGGTTATATATGTCACTAGAATTAAAAAATATATAAAAACACGCAGGACTGTACAGTACAGTGAACCCTAATGTAAACTATAGGCTATTGTTAAAAACAATATCAGTATTCTTTGATCATTTGGAACAAGGTACCACACTAATGCAAAGCGTTCATAAATGGGGGGGGGATGGTATGTGGAACCTTGTATTTTCTGCATGATTTTTCTATAAACCTACAACTTCAATTATTTTTTGAGGTACTGGGGCCAGTGATTGAAACCTGGACCTCACGTGTGGGAAGCCGGAGCTCAACCACTGAGCCACATCAGCTCCCCTAAGTTGGTTTTTTCGTTTGTTTGCTGTTTTTTTGTTTTTTCTTTAGGAAGCATCAAGGACCGAACCTGGGACCACCCATGTGGGAAGCAGGCGCTCAACCGCTTGAGCCACATCTACTCCCCAACTTCTCTAATTAGAGAAAGAGGGAGAGAGAGAACAGCTCATCCAATTGCGCAGAAATCACTGAAAAACAAAGCCACTGGGTTTTAGGATAAAGAGTGTCTGCCCAAACTGACTTTACAAGTCTAGGAAGGAAGGGTGCCTTGGCGCTAAGAACCGGAAGTGGCCGCCAAACCGGAAGTGTGGCAGGGGACTAGTTGCAAAGAACGCATCCGTACCTGCTTCTCCGCTCGGTCCACAACCCGGAAGTGTGGCGCCCGTCCAGAGGCCAAGGAAGCGCGCGCCTCTCCTAGTTCAGCCAATCAAAAGGAAGGAAGGAGGGCACTGAGGCGGAAATGGAGGTGCAAACAGGAAGTGTGGCAAGGACGGGTCTCAACGCATCTGCTCTTACCTCCCCCTCTACAACCCGGAAGTGTGGCCCACGACAAGCCGCCAAGGAATCGCGCGTCACTCCTAGCTCGGCCAATCAAGAAGAAGCGGGGCGGGCGCTGGGGCTTAAATAGCGTTGGCGACCAGGAAGTGCGGCAGCTTCCCCGGGAGCCGCTGGCTGCGCCATGGCGGCCTACGAGCAGGTCCAGAAGGGGCCGTTGAAGCTGAAAGGCGTGGCGGAGCTTGGCGTGACCAAGCGGTGAGGCCTCGGGACCCCCTCCCTGCGCCCCCTACACCTTTTCCCGGGGCCCCGCGGGCTCTCGCCCTCTGACCTCCTTGTCTTCCCTCCCAGCAAGAAGAAAAAGAAGGACAAAGACAAGGCGAAGCTCCTGGAGGCGATGGGAACGAGCAAAAAGAACGAGGAGGAGAAGCGGCGCGGCCTGGACAAGCGCACCCCGGCCCAGGCGGCCTTCGAGAAGATGCAGGAGAAGCGGGTGAGGCTGGGGGCCGGGCCCGGGCAAGGCCTGGAGACTCGAAACCGGCGTCTGCCCCGGGACGCTCGAGCGTCACGGAGTCCCGGGGAGAAGATGCTGCGTGAGAGAAAGAGGCCCCGCGGGCCCGAGTGGACCGCGGAGGCGAGAGCTGGACACCCGGGCTGGGAGTCCACCGCTGTCGCTCATTTCAGTATGACGCCGGGCCGGCACTTTACGTATCTACCTGCACCTCAGTTTCCTCGTCTTTGGGGTCACGACAGTCCTTTCTAAGAGGTTGGAAACTTTGGATGAAAGAACGCAGTTAAAGCCTTTGGTGCTGGGCCTGGCTTAAATTAAGTGTTTGATTCTTGCTAGGTGTCATTCACTGGCCATGCAAGATGCTGTAAGTCACCCCGAAGTCTGTTTCTGTGACCACTTTGCTTGGCGGATTCACATGTGTTGTATTTCATGGCTCCAATTAATCATTGTTCTTGGAATTAAGTGCTTAATAAATGTGGGGGCGGGGGATAGGAATGTCAGAGTAGGATAGATGGCACTAGGAGGTTGCTTTGTGGGGAGGGAACTCACCTGGTCAGTGGGTTTCGGAATGTTTGGCGATGCCTGGAGACATTTTTGGTTGTCACACAACCACAGGGGGAGGAGGTGCTACTCAAAGTGTTTCAAGGAGGGATGTGAGAAGCTGCTGAGGGGTTGGGTGGGATGGACACCGAGAGTCCTCAGTGGTGCCTGGGCAGTTACCCACCAGCTGCTGAGGGGACCCGGGGGGTAGAGTCAGAAGTCACGTGCTGGGTGGGACTGAGCTGAGCATGTGGACTCACCCCCTTTTCTCCTCTGTCTTAAGCAAATGGAAAGGATCCTGAAGAAAGCATCCAAAACCCACAAGCAGAGAGTGGAGGTAAGTTACCTGCCGGTAGGGTCCCAGCTGGGCCTAGAGCCTGGGAGGGGGAGCCTGGTGGTGTTGGCAGGAGGAAGGGGTATTTACCTGACAGAAGTGACCCGGGTTGGGGGTGGCAGGGCAGGGTTCAGGACAGGGTGGGTTTGAAAGGAGGGGGCTCACTGAGGAGACATGGATGTGGGAGAGGCGGGGTGGACAGTGCCACTGACCCCTAGTGCCCAGCCAGGTCTGTGCTGAGATGAGCTTGTTCCTTGGCTTTCCCAGGACTTCAACAGACACCTGGACACACTCACGGAGCACTACGATATTCCCAAAGTCAGCTGGACCAAGTAGCTGCTCGGCCCTGGGGTTATGTTTTGTCTCTGTGGCATTTTCTGGAAGTTCTCTTGCATTTTTCTGCTGCGATGGGGCTTCCCAAAGCGTGGATGGCCTCATTCTGGAACTTGATTAAAGTAAGACTGTACTTTTACTTGTTAGCACATAGAAGATAAACGTTTTTTTCTTTTATCTTGGACTGGAAAATTTTTGAAAGTTTATCCAGAGGTGAAGGTAATTTCGGTATAAGTACCACATGCAAATGTTGGCGTCACCCTCACCTTCCGCCCTGAATTGCATTCGACCCTCTGAGGCCGGCCGGCCAGCCATCTTCACCTGGATAAAACTGACTTCTGAGGAGAAGGAACGAATGCCAGCATGGCCTGCAACAAGAAGATCCCCATGGGACCCCAGCGGGCCACCCCTTGAAGCTCCCTTTAGCTCCGGGACTATTCCATCCAGGACCTGGGGGGGTTGTTCAGAGCTCTGTGGCCTTCGGGGCTGCCCCCTCCGCTGTCTGGCCAGTGAGACGGCCACAGCCTAGGAAACAGAACCACCACTGAAGGCAAGGATGGGGACATCCTGCCTTGTCCCTTTCTGAGCCTGTGCCTGGCATGTAGCCCCTTCCCCAGTATCCCCATTCCAGATACTTCCAATGGGTGGTGAGACATTGCTAATCGATCTCAGCAGTCTTGGTAACAGAACCCAGACTTACATCCCACAGTGCCTCGCATTTAACCAGAGTTGGCATGTGGCTTGGAGTCTGATGGGCACTCCTGGCCTCAGGACACCTTGAGGGGGTGGGGGAGGCGGAGATGACGGGGCTGGGCAAAGCCCTGGGACAAACAGATGTGGGTGCAGTCAACTGGGAGGACCCAGGGGCTGGCGCTGGAGAACCGGGAACTTGAGAGCCTACGTTTACCTGAGCAGGATCCAACCTCCATGCGTGGTTGGGGAGAAGTCGCCATCACCGTAGACAGTGAAAGAGTAACAAAGCAAGAAGGGAAAGGCCGAGCATTGGGTTTGGAGCCATCGTGTGCAAACTGCGGAATAAAGCAAAACCCAGTTACTCAGTACGAGTCTGCGTGTCTGAAGTCTGCGCTGTTTGAATACCCCTGGAAACGCTGTCCCAGCAGGACGGTAGATAGGCCAGTTAACGCCAGTCAGCCGATCTGTGCAGAAACACTCCAGAACCGGCACAAGGCAGCGAGGGTTTCTGACCTCACCATCCCGTGGGCAGACTGTGCTCAGCCGGGTGGTTCTGAGCCTCGTTGCGGTGTGGCGAGTCCACTCGCGTCGCTCCACTTAGCTGGGGCAGGAAAGGCTAGCAGGGCCACCTTTGTCCACCAGCATCTCTCTCTTCCCACGTAGCCTGTTTCACTGTCCGAAGCAGGACATGTAGCCAAACCCCAAGGCTGCAGGTGGGACCTCCACCTAGCCCTCAAATTCCGCCGCACGTCAAAAGCCACTGAAGCCTGGACCCTAACGCCCAGAGACTCTGATTTTAATTGGCCTGAGGTGGGGTGCATCATAGTGATTTTTCAGAGCTCCCCAGGTGACGCTCACGCACAACAGAGCTTGAGAAGCCCTGGTCCACCACGGCAGCCGGGGCCTTTCCTGAGATCCTGCAGAGGTCATAGCCAACTCCTACGTTAACTACAAATGCCAGGAGGAAACTTCTCCATGAGGGGGGACGAGGGGGTTTACAAGCAGTTTATGCACAGGGACAGTATTGAGAGTTGCTCTTGGCTTTCGTCTAAAACGTTTTGTCCCATCTCTTCCTCCCAGTCCTCTCGATGCTGATTTTAAACATCTAAACAAAATACCTCCAGCAAGCCCAGCAGGAAATGCTCTGCTATGTTTAGTGGTCACCTGTCCTCGGTGGTTTTTATTGTTTTAATACCTTTTGGCACTTCCTCAAGTCTTCTCCAGTGAGCACTTACAGTTTTGTAATCAAAAAGACGTTCAGAACACAACACTGCAATAAATTGGGCAGAGTACGGGGCTAGGAACGGTAGGGCATCTCAGGCATTGGTCTCTGTGATGGTTTTGAAGCTGTATGTGCCCCAGAAGATCATGTTCTTAAAGCTAATCCATTCCTGTCGGTGTAAACCTATTGTAAGTAGGGCTTTTTGATGCAGTTACTCTAGTTAAGGCATGGCCCAGAGTGGGTCTTAATCCTCTCAGTGCAGTCCTTTATAAGAGAATGTAAATCAGAAAGAAAAGAGAAAAAGCCACAGAAGCAGAAGGCTGGAGGCAATGAAACCCGAGAGAGAAGGGAAAGACTAGTAGATGCATCCACGTGCCTTGTGACAGGGGAGTCCAGGATCACCGGTTTGGATGTTTTTCTCAGTCTTGAAACTATAAGCTTGTAGGCTAATAAATCCCCATACTAAAAGCCAACCTGGTTCTGGCATATTGCTCTTGGCAGTCTAGCGAGTTTAAGCTCTTGCTGAACAGAACTCCTTTCTCCTTCAGCAGCAGGCAGGCATCAGCCCGAGGTCTCTCACCAGATTCTTGCCAGAGCTTACTCCTCGAGCAGTTGGAGCCCAAAGCCGGGTCTTTGCTTCCTGCTGTGCACCTTGTGCAAGGCGGCCTACATCCCAGGATCCACTCTGCAGTCTTCAAAGGTTCTGGTTTTCTGCTCTGGATTTCCTTGCACTTAGGTCTCTCCCCTAAGTAGAGGGTATAGATCACACTGTTGCAAAAGCCCTCCCATTTGGAGACAGGGAAAAGGACAGACGTGAGAGGCAGGCTGCAGGGCTGGGATCTCCAGGGCAGCGCGACTGATCGTCGGGGGCGGGATGCCGGCATTTCCCCACAGCGTTCATAAAGCAAACGGGCTTTATAAATCAATTCATGACTCAGACCACAATTCATGCCACACACGTGGCCGACTTCCCGTAATTCAAACACCTTTTTTTGCCTGTGTTCAGTAGGGGATGGTTTTACAAGATCATCCCAGGCCATAAACACAAAACCACACTTTGCTCACTGATGAAGATGGACACTTTATAAGGTTTGATTGCCTTTCGGGGTTTACCCGACCTCGTTCCAAGGAACCGCCTCCTCACCCCTCCCCACAGAAGGTAGCACAGTGGTGATTGCGCAGTTTCTTCCTTTCCTAGACTCTGCTCCAGGCTTCGCTCCCTAAGGGCGGGGCCACACAGGTCGCTTCCCGCACCTGGAGCTCACCAGCCGGGCCGCTAGAGGGCGCCCCGCTCGATCAGCCCCGCCCCTCTGGCCCACCGCCGGGATGCTGGCGGCGGAAGCCGGAAGCTGGGCGCCCCTGGAGCATAGGCGCCTGCGCACACCCCGTCCTGCGCCTGCGCAGTCCTGGCAGGGCCTCCCCAACCGGACATAACGGTCCGCGCGCGGCGCCCGGGGCCGGAAGTGGAGGCGAGCCGTCGCGGGGCGCGCCCGGCCTCGCCCAACGCCCGGCAGTGCCCGCCGCCGCCGCCGCCGCCTCCCGAGGCCGCTGCCAGGGCGTCCCGCAGCCGCCATGTCCGCCAGCGCCGTCTACGTGCTGGACCTGAAGGGCAAGGTACGCAGGTTCCCCACCCTCCCCGTTGCCAGGCAACCGGCGGGGGCCTCGCCCCGCGGGGGACTCACCTTGTTGCTAGGTAACCGGCCAGCGGGCCCCACCCCGGCGTCTGGCCTGGAGGCCGGAGGGCCTCACCTGGGAGCCCCACCCTGTTGCTGGGTAACGGGGCCGTGGTCTTGGGGCCGGGGGCCCCGCCCTGTTGCTAGGCAACGCGGTGGGTCGCCGCCGGGGCCGGGCGACCGGCCACACGAGTCCCCTCGCGCGCCTGGGGGGCCCCGGGGGCCGGAAGTCTCGGAGACTGCGGGCCTGGCCGGGTAGGGGAGCCAGGCGGGCGCCCAGGGACTGCGCGACCCTTGGCCGGGGGCGGCGAGGCGTGGCCGGGACGGGGCGCCCCCGCGCGGGCAGCCTCGCCCTCTCCGGGGGCAGCAGCTTCTGTTCCTCCGGCGGAATTACTCCGTTTTCACCGTGCTCAGAGTCGGTGCGACGGTTAGGAGAGGTGGGAAACTGAGGCACAGAGCGCCAGAGCACCCTGCCCAAAGGTCACACGAGTCCCAGAGCAGTGGCAGGTCTGGGGATGGAACCCGGGGTCCTCTGTCGGCTGATCTGAGCTAAGTGGCAGGCAGGGTGTTCAGACTTGGAGGAGCAAAAACGGAGGCAGCCCCCGTCCTCCCGGAGCTCACAGGCTGGGCGGGGGAGGCGGGCATTGGTCCCCAAATGCACAGATCGAGGTCACTGGCCCTGGTGGAGCAGTGAGGGTATGTGATAGGGAGGTTCACCCTGGCCTGGGGGTCAGGGAGGGCTTCCCAGAGGGAGTGACAGCGGCGCTGAGAACTGAGAGCCAGAGTTGGTCATGAGGAGGATGTGGGAGGATTTCCAGAGGGTACCTGAGAAAGCTTCTCGCAGGAGGGGTCATTGAAGCCTTTCATCGAAGCCTTTCAAAGTGAGCTGCTGCCCTCCCCCTCGCCCACCCCAGGAGAAGGCAGGTGGCTCCCTGGCCTCTTGGCATGGGCAACAAGAGCAGGTTCAGGATCAAGTCTGGTATTGAACGGTGGGAGAAGCGTGGGGGTTGGGGGTGAGGGGTGGGCAGGAGTTTGCTCAGAAGCAGATGGCAGTGAAGCGGTGAGGTGGTTGTCCTTTCCCTGCTCCCTGAGCCCTCTTCCCAACATCTCTTGCGTGGGTTTGCCTGGGGCTGCCCTCCTTGGGTGCCCCCCAGAGTCAACGGCCAGCGGTTCCCCGCGCTGGGCTTCCTTCCTTGGCTTCCTTCCTTGGCCGCCTTAAAGCAGGGAAGACGGCACAGCTGGGGCCGGTTGGGGCAGTGTCCCCCGACTCGCCGCAGCATGCCTTCTTGCTTCCACCCTCGCCCCCGGGTTCCCAGTGGCCTCTGCAGGCTGCCTGTGTCAGCTTGCTCGTACCTTCAGCAAATGTTTCGTGAGCGCCTAGCCTGCTCCAAGCCCTGCACCAGGTGCAGGGGACCGACCGGTGTGACCGTCTCCCTGTGTCTAAGCAGTCAGGGCTGTGCTGTGTGACCTTGGGCAGATGCCTTCTCTCTGAGCCTCGCTTTCCTCGTTGGTCAGGCGAGTCCTCGTGGGGCCGTTGTGCAGATTCCCAGAGCGGATGTGTGAGATGGGCTCAGCCTCATGCCCGGCCCACCGTCCGTGGTAGCCCCCGTGGGCCTCGCAGTCTAGCAGGCGAGACATGCATGGAAGCAGAGACGTCACCACGCAGCTGGATCCAGCAGCCCCGATGGCAGGGACGGGCCCGAGGGAATGCAGTTGCTCCCCTGGTCTTTGGCCATCAGGAAGGAGGTGGTTGTGAAAGGCCCTGGGGGAGGGGAGATGCCGAGGCTGGGCTTGGTAAGTGGCCAGGTGCGCCAGGGGGCCCAGGAGGCATCCGGGTGGGCAAGAGGTGAGGGGTTGTGAGCTGGAAGTCGTAGGTGATGCGGGAGCCTGGAGCAGGCGCCAGGAGGGCAGTGGGTGGCCGTGGGTGGCGAGGATGCCCAGGCGGGAGGCAGTGGGACGGCCGCAGCCCAGGCAGCAGAGCCACCGCAAGGTGCTTGTTCCCAGGAGGAGCACAGTGAGACTCGCCTCTCAGGGGCTCCGTGGGCCCCCTCTTTCTCAGCAGCCCAGAGGCCCTGTGTATGGTTCCCTCGGGTTTCATGGCTTGGGAGTTTGCCTCCGGAGCAGACTGAGTTTAGTAAAAGATAAGTCAGTGGCACAGGAAGAAGGCCCCGACCTCGCGTCCATCTGCCAGGCAGAGCTTCTGACCCCGAGGACGCCTGAGTGGTGGGCTTGGCCAGGCAGAAGCCCCCCAGAGACACTTCTCCGCCTCCAACCGTCTCTGCAGCTTCTGCCACCCTGACCGCTTCCCTCAGCTTCTGGAATGCTGTGCCCCTTTGGGTCTTCTCCTGTTTGTCTCACTGTCCTCTGCCGGCCCTTGGGTGGGGGGCTCCTCAGGCTCGGCCTGACAGGACTGGCCTCCCGGTATGTCCTCAGTCCAGAGCTCTGAGTGGGCAGCTCCTGGTCTCTGAGATATCTGGGAGGTCCCACAGGCACTGCACACACGGCCTCTCTCCAAACTTACTCCCCTTGTCCCTGGCACCCCTCTCAGTGGGTGACATGGCTGCCCACCCAGCTGCCCACACAAGAACCCTTTTCCTCCTCCCTGAGCACCTGCCCTGGGCCAAGCTCTGCTGTGAGCCAGCATGAAGGAGACGACATGGTCGCAGCTCTCAGGGAGCATTCAGCAATAAGCGAGGACACGATCTCTGAGCATCTGGGGCAGTGGGTGACATGGTGCTGTGGGCAGTGATGGTAGAGCAGGGTGGGCTGGAGAGAACCAGGGCCAGCAGAGGGGCCTCTGGGAGGAGGCGCCCCTGAGGGGACCATGAGTGCAAAGGCCCTGCGGCAGGACCAGGCTTGAGCACTCACAGCGCAGCCTGGAGGCCCTCACAGATGGGGAGAGGGAGAGGCATGGGGGCTGAGGGGCTGGGAGGGGCATGCAAGGCCGTGGGCCCGGGGCGGGCTTGGGTTTGGTTTTGGGGCCAGGGGAGGCCAGCACAGCGGCGGTTCCAGCATCAGGGACCATCCGACTCCTAAGAAGGTTCCTCTTGCCCTTTGTGGGGAAGGAGCTGCAGGGGTCGAGGGTGACAGCGGGGCAGGGGCCGGCTCCCAGCACGACGCCCGCCTCCTCTGATGGGTCTCCTGCCTTCAGCCTCCCTGTCGCTGTCAGTCCGCCTGTGGACCCAGCCACACCGGGCCTGCTGCCGCCCTGCCCCTCCGCCCCCGCCAGGCCTCCGGGAGGCCCTCGGCTTGCCCAGCCCTCGGCGCAGGCTGCAGCCTGCAGGCCCAGCTGGCCTCCGTGCGCTCTGGGCGGTGTGACCACCGCCCGCAGCACCCTGCTCCTTCCTCCGGGCCTTGGGGTGCGGGCGACACACGCGTGCTCGCTGCAGGGCCTGGGCAGGAGCTTCCACCCCGCTGGGCATCGGTGCTCACCTGTAGAGACAGCAGTCCTGCCTCGGGTGGCGAGGGGTCTGTGAGGGCTCACGGGGAGCCCCTTGGCCGGCTGGGTTCAGGCGCCCCTGAGTCCCCCACAGGCTGCAAAGGGGAGATTAGGAAAGGACGGTCCCCCCCCCCCGTCTTTAAGCAATAAAGATGGTCTGTTTTATGAAACTGTGTTCACGGCGGTCACCTCCGCCATGGCGTTCCCAGCGCGTGACTGAGGACTGTCGCTGGCTGTCCTCATGGCACATGGGGGCTGCAGCAGCCCAGGCAGCACCTCCAAACAGCTGGGCAGAAGCTTCCTCAGACCTCCTTTTCATTCTTTTATTGAGGGGTAATTCACATGTGCTAAGCTGCACCTATCTAAAGGGTACAATTCCCTGAGCATTGTCATGTCCATACCCCCAGGATACCCTGGCATGTGCTCCTGTCACCCCCAAAAGCTCCGCACTCCCCTCTGCAGTCCCACCTAGCCGCTGACCTGTTTCCTGACACCGTTTTCTAGACTCTGATGTAAATGGGGACCCTGGCCAGCTTCCCGCATGGGTGTGATAGCGCCGAGATGCGTCCACGTGGCCTGTGGCTCAGAAGTTGGCTCTGTGTTCGTGGGACACAGTTTGTTTCCCATTTTCTGCTGAAGGACACTTGTACTGTCTCCATTTGACCCTGTTTAAAATAAAGCTGCCACGAGCCTCTGGGCACATCTCGCTGTGGACGTGGATTTAGCTCCTCCTGGTGGACCCCTCTGGTGGGATGGCTGGCCCCGTGGCCGCTGTGCTCAGCTTCTGCAAGTGGCCAGCCCTCTCCACTCCCAGGGGGCCCTGTGCTCACGCATTGCAGGTCCTCCGGCTTGTCCCCAGCAGGGACTCTGCCAGAGGCGGTCAAGGGTCCCCAGTGCTCCGGCCCCAGATGCCTGCCCCATGCCCCCCCACGCTGCAGAGAAGCCACTGGCCCCTGGAAGGCCATGCCAGCAAGTGCCCTCCTGGATGAGCCCCTGGAAGACGGTGGTCGGGGGACCTGGGCGGGCTGAGACTGGGGTCCGCAGAGGGAGGGGAGCGGCGCCTCCCGGCTCAGGGGACTGGAGGTGACCGTGCTCCCCAGGTGCTCATCTGCCGGAACTACCGCGGCGACGTGGACATGTCGGAGGTGGAGCACTTCATGCCCATCCTGATGGAGAAGGAGGAGGAGGGCATGCTCTCGCCCATCCTGGCCCACGGGGGCGTGCGCTTCATGTGGATCAAGCACAACAACCTGTACCGTATCCTCCGCGGGGCCGCGGCCGCCCCTGCCCCTGGCTTGTTGGAAATGCTGGGTCCCAGGCCCCACCCAGCCCCGCAAGGTCCCGGTGCTTTGCAGCGGCCGAGTGGGCCGCGCGGCCCAGGCCCCTGGCCCGCTCTCCGGAGGGCCCCTCCTGGTTCACGGGTCTCCTGTTTCTAGAAAGCGCGGGGGGCTGGCCGAGGCCTGGGGACGGTGCCCCGTGCGTGGGATGGGGGTGGCAGGGAGCGGCTGGGCCCGCTAGCAGCCGGGAGGAGACAAGGGCTCACGCCAGCCAGGCGGGTTGCTTCGAGCCCGGGGCGGGTGGCGGGCCGGGGTCCCGGGCACGTGGCTGCGCCAGGCCCAGGCCAGGGCGCCCCATGTGCACAGCCTCCGGTACGCGGGGGGACAGCGCCCCAGCCTTCGCGGGCTGCTGAGGCCTGTGGGCCCCGGGAAGAGTGGCTGTGGCCCAAGGCTGGGTCCCGGGTCTTTCCTTGGGATTCCTGGGGGGCTGGCGCCAGGGCTCGGGGCAGGCCCTCCAGGCGGTCTGTGCGCGGGGCCGGTCACACCGTGACCTCCCGCGGGCGGCGGCCCCGCCTCTAGCGCTCCTTAACGGCCCGCAGTGGTCGCCACCTCCAAGAAGAACGCGTGTGTGTCGCTGGTGTTCTCCTTTCTCTACAAGGTGGTGCAGGTGCGTGGGGCGCTGCGCGTCTCCCCAGGAAAGGGGGCAGGGGCCCCCAGGAGGGGGGCAGGGGCCCGGTGGGTGGCAGGCGGGGTCCGAGGCCCCCGGGTGGCTCTGGCGGGAGGGCAGAGCGCAGCTCAGCCTCCCCCAGCACTGAAGGCACAGGCGCCGGGGCCCCCGGCTCAGCCCGTCCGACCCGCGGGAGAGCTGCTCCCAGGCCCTCTTCTCTCCGAGGGCGGTTCTCTGAGCCCGCTAGCTTCCCATATTGGAGCAGCGAGGATGCCTCTGCGCGTCCAGCGTGAGACTGGCACGGGGAGGCCTGTCCCACCACGCTCACCCCTCCGCAGGCCCCCCGACTTGGGCCGCGGCTGACACTTGTGAGACTTGTCAGGGAGCCACGGACCCAGGGGCACCAGGCAGGAGGGGGATGTGCAGAGGGCAGGCCCCTCCTCATTACCTCCCAGGCAGCTGTCCTGGCCCCTGGCCCCAAGCCCAGGAGCCTGCAGCAGCTCAGCAGGCCTGGAAGTGCGTGGGGAGGGCAGACGCATCGTGCTGGGATTGCTTCCTCCACCTGCCCCTCCCCACACACACACACCTGCCGACTCCCCCAGGTGTTTTCAGAGTACTTCAAAGAGCTGGAGGAGGAGAGCATCCGCGACAACTTCGTCATCATCTATGAGCTCCTGGACGAGCTCATGGACTTCGGCTACCCACAGACCACGGACAGCAAGATCCTGCAGGAGTGAGTGGGTGGGCAGGGCCAGGGCGCAGCGTGTCCCCCACACACACACACACACAGCCCCTGACGTCACGCTGTCCCCGCCACCGGGTCTGGAAACGGAAGCAGCAGGCGTGGGTTGGTGTTGTCCTGTCCCTGTCCCGTCTCCAGGCATGCACGGCTCTTCAGTGGGCTCGAGTGCAGCTGGAGTCCTTCCCCGCTCAGCCTCCCCACGTCACGTCCCGCGTGGCTGGGTCTTTGTCCCCCACCCACCTGGAGGGTCAGCCTCTCGCTCTCTGGGGCCAGCTGCCTTTGTCTCCACATAAGTGAGGCTGTGATGACACTTGGCCTCCTTGGAATCCTGCCCTGGGGGTGGCAGTGAAAGTGTGTGGGGCTGTGCCGTGAGCCAGCCTCCCCGCCGTCTTACAGGGCTCACAGTGCTGCTCCCAGGTGGGCTGGGGTCCCCAGGTGAGGCCTCCAGAGGGCCAGGGCCCCTGCCCGCCCTTGAGACAGCAGCTGTGCCAGCTCTGGTTTTCCTTACCAGCGCCGGCTCTTGAAACGCTCCAGGGTCCCGGACCTGAGCTTGTTTCCATCTGTGAATTATAAGATAGTGTTGAATTCACCAGCGCAGGTGGGCCCCACCCCACCCTGCTGGAGATGGCGGTTCCTGAAGTGGGCTCTGCTGGCGACACCTCCTGACTGACCCGTGGCTCCACAGGTACATCACTCAGGAAGGCCACAAGCTGGAGACGGGGGCCCCGCGGCCCCCTGCCACCGTCACCAACGCCGTGTCCTGGCGGTCCGAGGGCATCAAGTACCGGAAAAACGAGGTGTTTTTGGACGTTATTGAGTCGGTCAACCTCTTGGTAGGCTTTTTTTTTTTTTAATTTGTCTTCTCCGGGGTAGAAATAAAAGCAAATAGACTTCTAAAATGAGCAAAGCCCTGGGAAACATTTGGGCTCCGTGTGATTTTCCAAATCAGGACTCAGTTTGGGCTGCTCGCTCTTTGACTCTCTTGCTTGTGTCGTTTGTCCTGCCTCTGGTTCTGATTTGGAATCAATAAGTGCGTATTGTAGAAGCAGCAAAGTAGTGTGTCAGGTGAGAAGGCAGAGGGCTCCTGTGAGCAGAGAGCACGTCCCTGAGAGCTCGGCCTCACCCTTGCAGACCTAGCCTACGCACACGCTAAGGAACATTTGTTTTTTTTTCCCAAAACCAAGATCGCAATATATAGTTGTGCAGTTTTTTGGGGGCAGGGGGTTGCTTTTTCTGTTTTGTGTTTTTCCCTTTAATGTTGTTTTCTGAGTGGGCAAACGTGACTCTGTGAGTCTCTGCACATTTACAGATTCGCTCACCCAGTGCCGTAACCAGGACTCAGACCCGCTCCAGCCCCTAGCCAACGCCCTCTGTGCCAGGCCTCACCCTGCACTCCCTGCCTCCCTCAGCCCTGGCAGCCTCTGTCTGTCCTGTGTGTCACCCTCGCTGTCTGGCATCGCCACACAGCAGGTAACTTTCTGAGTCTGCCTTCTGCGCACACAGCGCTGGTCTTCGAGGCTCACTTAAGTCGTCACGTGTGTAAAAGGCAGCAGGCCCAGGCTGGCTTGCTGTGCTGCTGCGTGGCTGCACCGCGTTTTGTGGACAGTCACCCGCTGGAGGATGTTTGCGTTGTTCCCAGTCAGGGGCCATTGTAAATCAGGCTGCTGTAGACGTTCTGTGTGCAGGTTTGTGTGTGGACATGAGTTTTCATTCCTCTAGGGTAAGTACCCAGGAGTGGGATTGCTGGGTCACCCGGTAAGTGTGTGTTTACCCTTACAAGAAGCCACCAATGCCCTCCAGAGTGGCCGCGCCGTTCTGCATTCCCAGCCAGGACGGAGGAGCCGGGCGCCCTGCGTCCACGCCGGCGCCTGGTGGTGTCAGCGAACTTATTTTTGCCATTCTGATAGGCGATGCTGAGCGTCTTTTCCTGGGCTTGTTTGCCACCCTTGTGTTCTCTTTGGGGAAGTGGCTCTTCATGTCTTTGAGCATTTTTAAATGGGGTTGTTTTCTTACTGTTGAGTTTTGAGAATTCTTTATATGTCCTGGATTTGTGTCCTATGGCAGATAAGGGATTGATTTGCAAATATTTTCTCCCAGTCTGTAAGGGGTCGCTTTCATTCTCTCAGCAGCGTCTCTCACAGAGCAAACGCTTTAATTTAGATAGTGTCCAGTTAGCAGCTCAAACATGGATCTTGCTTTTGGTGCCACGTCCAAGAACTCCGTGGGAACTTTTTGCCAAATTCAAGGTCATGGAGACGTTTCTCCTAAATTTTTTTCTAACAGTTTTGTGGTTTTGCATTTTGCATTTAGATCTATGTTCTGTTTTGAGTTACAGTTTAAACGAGGTGTGAGGTTTATGCCCCGTTGCCCCACCTGCCTTTGCTGGGAAGGCCGCTGCCCTTTAGAATTGCCTGGCCCTTTGTTGTCAGTCCCCGCCGTGCTGCCACGCTGCCTGTGCCCCTGTGCCCTCTGCCACGCCGCTGTGAGCTCGTGGCTGCAGCGTGGCTGCGCGTCGGGTGGGGCCGCTCCTCCAGCCTTGCTCTTCTTTTTCATAGTTGCTCTGGCTGTCCAGGCTCCTTGGCTGAGAATTGAGAATGAGCTTGTCTACATCTACCAAAAAGTCCTGCTGGGACTTCGCTTGCTGTTGTGTTAAACTTACTGTGTCGGGTTTTCCAGTCCATGAGCACAGTGCACCGCTCTGTCAATTCAGATCATCTTTGATGTCTCTCATCAGCCATCTGCAGCTTTCACTGTGTGTGAGCTCTGTTAGGTCTGTGCTGCTTTCTCCTTTGAAGCTGCTGTGAATTGTGTTTTTAAAGCTTTGCTTGGGAAGCGGCTGTGGCTCAATCAGTGGGGCTCCCGTTTACCATATGGGAGGCCCCGGGTTCGGTTCCCGGGGCCTCCTGGTGAAGGCAAGCCCACCCACACGGCGTGGTTAGCTGACCCAGCGAGCACAAGCAGCAAGGGGGGGATAAATGAATAAATAAATAAAATCTTTAAAAAAAAAAAAAAAGCTTTGCTTTCCAGTTGGGCACCACGAGTGCATGGAGCCATGGGTGATCTTTGTGGTATTCCACCCCAGCCTTGCTAAGTCATTTATTCCAGAAGGCTTGGGTGGACCTCGTGGGAATTTCTAACATAGATGTGTCAGCTGCAAATGCAGACAGCTGTGTTTCTTCCTTTCCAAACTTTATGCCCTTTTTTTTTTTTTTTTCTTATCTTATTGCTCTCACTAAGACTCCCGGTAAAATGCTGACCACAGGGATGAGAAGGGGCGTTCTTGGCTTGTTCCCTAGTTAGAGGGAAAGCCTTCAGCTTGTCTCCACCGAGGTAGGGTGTTAGCTTTGAGTTTATGGTAGATGCCATTTTCCTGTTCTTAGTTTCCTGAAACTTCGTCTTGTGAATGGATGTTGTATTTTGTTAAATGCTTTTTCTACGTCAATTGATGTGATCATGTGTTTGTATTTTTCCTTCTTTAGGTTCTTAATATGATGGATTGTGTTGATTATTTTCCAAATGTTGAACCAGTTTTGCATTCCTAGAATTAAGCGGAATGGTCACGGTGTAGTATTCTTTGTATATATTGTTGAAGTCCATTTGCTAGTATTTTGCTGGAGAGTTTTTGGGTCTACGTCTTAAGAGGTATTGGTCTTTGGTTTTCTTTTCTCGTAATATTTGGTCTGGCTTTGGTATCAGAATAAGGCTGCCTTTATAAAATGAGCTGGGAAGTGTCCCCTCCACTTCTTTTTCCGGAAGAGATTGTGTAGAAAGGGTGTTGATTCTTCTTTTTTTTTTTAAAAGATTTTATTTATTTATTCATTTATCGCCCCCTTGCTGCTTGTGCTCGCTGGGTCAGCCAACCACGCCGTGCGGGCGGGCCTGCCTTCACCAGGAGGTCCCGGGAACCGAACCTGGGCCTCCCATATGGTAAACGGGAGCCCCACTGATTGAGCCACAGCCGCTTCCCTTGATTCTTCTTTAAACATTTGGCAGAACTCACCAGTGAAATACCTGGGTCTGGAGATGTATTTTTCAGGTTTTTAATTATGAATTTTATTTCTTTAGTGGTTCTTGGGTTATTCAGGTTCTCTCTTTCATCTTGGGTGTGTTTTTTTGTTTTGTTTTTCTACATTTCTTAGTGTTCTGGTTTAATTTCTCTTTCATGGTTTTGACTATTGGTTTGTATAGTTTTTTAGTGGTTGTTGTAAAACATACTGGTGCTGTCACAGTCTACTTAGAGTCAACATTCACCGCTTCACTGGGACGTAGACGAGACTTACTGGCCCCAGTGCTATACTGTTCTATAATTGGGTCTATGTGTGTGGGAAGCCCCAACAGGCAGTGCTGAGGTTTTTGCTTTGAATTGTCAAACATATTTTAAAGAACTGAAGGGAGAGAATAGTCTGTTGCTTTTGCCCAGGGAGTCAGCCATTCTCCTGCTCTTCCTCCTCCTCGATGTTCCCGGTTCCTCTAGAACCTTCTGTGTAAAGGCCTCTTTGGGCAGGGCTTTCAGAACAGGGCTGCCGGCTGGCCACAGGGTCTCTTCGGGCGCCTTCCTCTGAGAATATCTCTATCTCACCCTCCTCTCTCTGGGTGTAGACTTCTGGGTTGGCAGTTTCCTTTCAGCTCTTGACAGTGCTGTGCCGCTTCCTTCCGGCCCGTGTGGCTCCTGGTGCGGGATCCGGCCCGCACTGGCCCCTCTCCAGGGGTGTCCTGCTGGCTCCGGCAGCCTTCAAGGTGTTTTTCTTTGCCTTTACTTTCAGCACTTAGGTTATGTCTCGGTAGGGATTTCTTCAGGGTTACACTATTTGGGATTTGTTCAGCTTCTTGAATCTATGGGTTTTTGTCTTTCCCCAAAGTTGGAAGTTTTCAGCCATTCTCTCTTCAGCTGTCTTTCTAGCTCTGCACTTTGTCTTTTCCTTTTGGGCTCCAGTGACATGAATGTTAGACCTTTTGTTACTGTCTCGTCAGTCCTTAAGCCTCTCTGTTCATCTCTTCTCTCTTATTCACATTGTTTAATTTTTTTTTAACTGTCTTCAGGTACACTGACCCCTTCTTCTGCTATTGAGTCCATCCAGTGAGCTTTTTTATTTGGTTATTGTATTTTTCAGTTTTAAATTCCCATTGGGTCCTTCTCTACACCTTGTATTTCTTTGCCGAGATTTTCTGGGTCAGCATTTGTTAAGAGAGTGCTTGCAGTTTTCATGATAGCTGTGTAAAGTCTGTCAGATAATTCCAACATCTCTGCCATCTCAGTGTTGTCGGCTGTTCATGGCGTTTTCCCATGAGACTGGAAATTTCAAGGTTTTCATGTCCTGAGTAATTCCGAATTGTGTCCTGGGCTTTTTGAATATTACGTTGTAAGAGTTTAGGCCTCGTTTAAATTAGGTGGAAATGTTGAGTTTTTTTGTCTCCGTGGGCAGCTGACCTGCCTAGGTTCGAGTCCCAGTCGGCCATCTGGGGCTGCGAGTCCGAGTTTGGCCTTCAGCCCGTGTCTGTTTTGGCTGCACAGTGGGTCTGGGCCTGTGCTGTGGGCGCAGGTCTCAGGCTTTGCTGTGCTCCTGAGAACCAGCCACAGTGCCCTGGAGCTGATAACAGCTCCACGGGCCGCTTTCCAAGCCCCTCCTGCTCCAAAACTCGCTGCTACATAACGGCTCCCGGGGGGTCTGCTCGCGTTACCCCACTGTGCCGTTTGGACCCAGGTGAAGGGAGGCTGCCAAGCCAGCCTCTTCCCCATGCCCCCTGCACCGCCCCATCTGTGCACCTGCCCAGGTTCTCTGGTTGTCTCAGGGGCAGGAGAGAGGGCGGCTGTGCCTGGGTTTTCCACGTCGCGGTTGCCCACGTCCTGTGGCTTGGGGTCTAGACGTGGAGCTGCTTTCCAAAGAGACCCTCCTGTCTGGGGACCCTTGTCATGATAATTGATCGCTCAAGGGTGTGCTGAGGGGAAAGCGCCGAGAGCGGCACCCCAGTGCGCCCCGAGCCGCCCCCCAAGCCTGTGCCAGTAGGGCCCCCAGCCTCCCGGAGCCCAGGTCCCAGCAGCGGGCACTTCTCCCGCCAATTCTGGACAAGCAGCTCTTCGCGCTCGCTCTGGGGAAGGCGCTGGCTCTGGGCCAAGGCCAGGGCTGCAGGATTGGTGCCCGTAGGATCAAGCCTGGCCTCCTGGGCCTTCCTTCCCAGCTTCCTGTCCTCACATGGTCAGCTGCAGGGGGGCTGCCAGGTGCACCCCAGCTCCCCTGGTGGGGACCCCCAGAGATGGGGAATGGGGGTGAGCGCTGGGTGCCGCTGTCTGCACCCCCGGAGCCCCCAGGTTTCCACACACACCCCGAGCAGCAGTGAGGCCCCCCAGCATGGCCCTGCCACTGTGCAGCCGCATTCCAGGCCCAGAGGGACGGATGGACAGACAGGCAGACACAAGGCCTGGGAGAGACTGGGGAGGAGGCGGAGGACACTGCTGTAGGCAGCGCAGCCGCCTGGGGGTTGAGGCAGCGCCACTGGTGGGGGACTAGCGGGCGGAGGGGAGGGGAGGCCTCCCTTCCTACCTCGATTCCCCACTGCCCCAGGGGCAGCAAACGGTGAAGGGCTGCGGCCTGCCGCCGTGGCGCTGCATGGCGCTGCATGGCGCTCGCTCAGCCAGCAGGCCTCGGCTCGCATCCCTGCAGTCCCCTCTGACGGCGCTGCGTGTGCCCGGTGCCGCGGTCATCCCACCCGGGCCCCCGGTGTGGACGGTGGGTGGCAGGGCTGCTCGGCTGTGGTCCCAGCCTCAAGGGTGGTGAGGCCCAGAGCAGCGCTGCCCGTGGTGCTCGCTTCCGCTTAGGATCCCAATCCTGCTGCGCCAGTGGGTTTTGGGGTAAAGCATGGCGGGGTCAGCCCCAGTGGAGACCAGAGACAAGGACCAGGTCGCCGGGGCCATCAGGAGGGCGGCCCAGAGGGAGTGGCTGCACTGGGCCATCGGACAGGGTTCCACGCCTGGCGCCGTCGGGCCCAGGGTGGCTGGGGCCGCGAGGGAGGGCGGGAGGCCTGGGGCCCGGCCGCCGGGGCACGCAGGGGCTCAGCTCACTGGGGTGGATGTGGGTGGGAGGGGTGGGGACGAGGCCCGCGCTGGGCCCGCAGCCCTGGAGGGTAGGGGTTGGCGGGAGGCCCGGGCGTGGGCAGCGGCTGGCACGTGGCCCCTGATGCCCACCCTCCCCCAGGTGAGCGCCAACGGCAATGTCCTGCGCAGCGAGATTGTGGGCTCCATCAAGATGCGGGTCTTCCTCTCGGGCATGCCCGAGCTGCGCCTGGGCCTCAATGACAAAGTGCTCTTCGACAACACGGGCCGTGAGTGCTGGGGTGGGGCATGGGGGCGCCAGGCTCGCGGGGGGCGCCGGGCTCGCGGGGAGCCACCGGTGTGGAGGAATGAGCTGAGTCCAGGCACGTGGTGTGGAAACATCTCCATGTCGTTCAAAAGACCAGAAGCAGCACAGAGGGCAGGTGTGGAAAGTAACACTGGATGCAGTAGGCGCAGGAGCGCGGGGAGCCAGGTCCACTGGTGTGCTGCCAGCTGGGGCAGGCGTGCATTTCGGTGGCGGCCCTGGAGCCTGGGCGACGGCTGGGCCCGGTCCCTGTGCCCCTCCTGCTCCCGTGGGCTGCAGCCAGAGTGTCTGGAGGCCACGGGCCACGCTGCCAGCTCTCCTCTGGGGTGTCAGCCCGTTCGTGGCAGGGCAGGCTCGGGCCTGGGGCTCACCCCTCCTCTCTGGTCCTGGGGTCTGCATTTTGCTGCAGCACAGCTCCTCCAGCACAGGCCTGGCGGCTCCTCACAGCGCCCCAAGTGGAGGGATGGCTAAGCCGAGGCCCCTGGGGCGCTCTGGGCCATCCCCACACCCCCAGCCAGTTCTCTCAGTCCTTCAGCAGACGTGTCCTGAGCAGCTGCCCAGGCCCAGGCACAGCAGTCCCGTCAGCCCTGCCCATGAGGGGGTCGCACCTCGGAACTGCACGCTCAGGGGTCTGCTCTGTAGGGGTGGAGGGAGGCCCGGCAGCTTCCCCACGCTAACCGCCCTCCCCACCCCCGGCCCAGGTGGCAAAAGCAAGTCCGTGGAGCTGGAGGATGTGAAGTTCCACCAGTGCGTGCGGCTCTCGCGCTTCGAGAACGACCGCACCATCTCCTTCATCCCGCCCGACGGCGAGTTCGAGCTCATGTCCTACCGCCTCAACACCCACGTGAGTCGGCCGAGGGCGCCGGGAGCCAGGGGGTGGGGAACACGGGCCCAGGAGGCCGAGCCCCTGGGCCACACCAGCCTGTCCCGGGTGCCTCCCCTGAGCGGCCCTGCTTCCCCGCATGTTTGCGGAGACCCCGTGGACGGGGCTGTGTGAGTGCAGCCTTCACGCCCCCCACAGGTGAAGCCTCTGATCTGGATCGAGTCCGTGATTGAAAAGCATTCCCACAGCCGCATCGAGTACATGATCAAGGTGCGTGCAGGCCAGCGAGGGCGGGGGCCACCCCCCAAGCCCGAGGTTCTGGAGCCAGGTCCCCAGCAAGGCTCCCCGTCCACGGGGCACAGACGTCCTCGCAGGTCGGCGCTGGGCTGGGGGGGATGGGGCCTCGAGGCCACGCCAGACGGGGCAGAGGGGGCACTTCCGAGCTGAGGCGCTGGGAGTCTTGGGGTGAGCCCCTGGGGCCGGGCCGTCTCGCTTCACCCCCAGGCCAAGAGCCAGTTCAAGCGGCGGTCGACAGCCAACAACGTGGAGATCCACATCCCTGTGCCCAACGACGCCGACTCGCCCAAGTTCAAGACCACCGTGGGCAGCGTCAAGTGGGTCCCGGAGAACAGCGAGATCGTGTGGTCCATCAAGTCCTTCCCGGTGAGTGCTGCGCCCCGCCCTGCAGGCTTCTGGGAGGGTGGAAGGAGCCTAGATGGAGCAGAGCCCCAGCATCCACCTCTGAGCTTGTTTGCGACGCGGCCTCGGCCCTCGGCATCAGGACCGCTGTCTCAGTGTGCACCCATCAGGGCAGGCATGTGCCGAGGCGCTGCCTTCTCCCTCCAAGCTCACTCTCGACTGCCCAGGGCCCTTCCCTGAGCAGGCTCAGGGCTCTGCTTCCCTTTCCGAGCACAGGCCGTCGTTAAACCAGAGCAGCGTTCTGGAAACCGACACCAGCTCCAGAGGCACAGACTTGTGTCTCGTGGGCCCACTCCAGCTAGTGTGGCTGCCTGGCGCCGCTCGAAGGTGCTGAGGACTTGCGTCTGGGTTTGCGGGCACTGGGCCCTGCTGTTACAGGTTGTTCTCTTTGCCCATTGCTGCTTTCCCTGACTTCTCCCCTTGTGCTGCCTGGATCCCAGGGGCCTTTGGGGACAGTGCCAGCTAAAGAAGCTGGAACATGCAATGGCTCAAGTGCTGTGGGTTCTTTTTTTGGTCAGTATTTTCCCTCAAGACAATAACGAGATCACATTGCAGAGGGAAGGGGAGAGAAAGCCAGGGGGTGCACCGCCTTGGCGCAGCTGTTGTCGTCCTTTTAGAGTATTTGTGCCGTCTTGCTTACCTTTGGTTATGCAGAGTTGTAGACAAGGAGTACCGCCAGATCCGTGTTCTCTTTCCACACGGCGTTCTATCGGAAGCGTTTTCCAGGTTGTTGACCGTGTCCTTGGCAGCATGTAACCCACCGAGGGAACGGTTGCCTCGATTTCCAGGTGGTTCCGTTTGGTCCCAGATTCCACGGTTAAGAATAGTGGCTTTAAAAAAGCACAGCGAGGCATGAATCCTAAAATAAGAGGAGGAAGGGGACACGGCTGACTAGTTTGGATTTTATCGAATTTTGTATATCTGACCTTGAAACTGTGTAAATGTTTTTCATGAACATAAAATCATATCAAAATGGAAAACACAAGCAATTCCTAAAAATTAAAGGTATAAACGAACCTCACAGTACATCAAGTTGATGACAGCCACACACAGACAAATCACTTGACATGTCCTGAGAGCAGAAAGAACCGCAAAAAATGTCCACACGTGCCTTGAACACGCGTGTGCCCCTCCTTCACTGCTGGGACACCTGCACGCTGACGGGCGCTGCAGTCACGCCCGGGGCCAGCTTTGTTCCTCGGGTGCTCTGGAGAGGGACATCGGTGGGGTGGCTCAGAAGCCAGCCCCCGCAGGGCTCAGCAGCCCCTGCCCCTCTTGCGCAGGGAAGCGCTTCCCTTTGTTTCCTTTTCTCGTTGCCTTTTGGTGAAAAGCAGCCCCCGTGGGTGTGTGTGTCGCTGTTTGTCCCCCTTTCCTGCCAGCACGCAGGGTGCTGTAGCTGCGGCCTGGTGCCTGGGCAGTGCCCAGGCAGGAGCTCCTCCTCCTCCTCCTCACTGCCCTGTGCTGTGGCGCCCAGGCAGCCTCCGCTCAGCCGCCCCCGCCGAGGCCATCAGTGCTGGTGACCTCGGCTTCGGCAAGGCCGCTCCGGCGAGGAACCTTGCGCCCTTGCCAGCCCGCCCCGGGGAGGCCGCGCTACAGGGCACACGCTCGTGTCCCTTGACCACATGTCCCACGCCTCCCCCGGGGAGCCGCTGCCGCACTTCCACATTCCTGCCCACCAGAGAGCAAAGACACGGGCTCCTGGACTCCCAGCACCGTTCCTGCCGTTCTCCCACCGTGAGCCAGATCAGCTCCCTCCTGCCTACGGGCCGCCGGCGTTGTCGACCCTGGAAGCAGCAGCTGCCGCTGCCCCTCTCTCAGGGTTGGCTGTTTTCGTTTGCGCTCTTCATACGGCAGCTGGGTGAATGCTGCCTCTTGACCTAGGCTGCCAGTAATTCTGCCCCAGTTGGCGCCTGCCTTCTGGCTTGGCTCCTGCTGTTTTTTGCTGGGTGACCTTTTCCCTTTGTTTCTTTGTTGTTGTCATTCCACGTAGTCACATTTCTCGTTATTTTCCTCTTACTGTTTCTGGACATTTAGGCAGGCTTGGAAAGGCTTCCCCATTCCCAGTTACGAAGAAATTCAGCCCTGTTGGCTTCTCGTTCCTGTTTGGTTATGTTTTGTACTTTAGATTTTAGGTCCTTTTGGAGTATGATCTAGTAAATAGGGTGAGGGTGAGGGATAGGTCTAATTTTATCTTTTTCCAAACAGCTTTCCACTTCCCCAACACGATTTACTAAACAATCCATCTCTTCCCCAGTGATTTCAGATGCCGTCTGTATTAGTCAGCCAAAGGGGTGGGGTGCTAATGGAAAGTGCCAGAAGTCTCTTGGCTTTCATGAAGGGTATTTATTTGGGGTAGAAGCTGTACTCACAAGGCCCTAAAGAGTCCAACTCAAGGTTTCTTCCTCACCAAACTCTGTTGCGCATGTTGACGCAAGATGGCGGGCGACGTCTGCGAGGGCTCAGCCTTCCTCTTCCGGCTCCGTGGGCCCAGCTTCTTCCGATCCCAGCTGTGGGCTGGCACAGGGCTTGTCTCTCTCCCCGGGGCTCGTTTCTTTCCAGGCTCAGCTGCTCTGGCCTCTTCACAAGGTCAGCTGTGAACTATCAGGCAAATGGGTCATGTCTCTTTGGGAGTCCAGCATCAAAGCTAAGTTCTCTCCTCTGCCATGTCTTTTTCTGTTCTCCTGTGTGTCCGCTGCCGTGCGAGGGTCTGTTTCATCAGCCCACCAAGGGGGCTGGGACTCAACGCTGAATCGCCCTCGGACGATGTGGTTGAGTCAAAGCTGAATCTGATGTGATCCAAGGGCTCTTATGCCCAGAGGAACAGACCGGTTATGCCCAGAGGAACAGACCGGTGTGCAAACATCATCTGTGTCTCTTTTGGGGACTCATAGACGATACCAAACTGCCACACCATCTTCACGAAATGCCACGTTTCGCACGTCACTCGGTCTGCTCCTGAGCTTTCTCCTGGGGGCCAGGGAACAAGGCCCCGGTTTCAGTTAGAGGCTCTTCCTTTCCAGCGCCTGCCCCTGCCCCGCTCCCCCACCCCGTCGCTGTTCTCTTCCGTGGCTTCCTGGACAGTTTTGCTTGTTTAGTTTTACGTGCACACTTCGGACTCAGTTTGTCTAGCTCCAGATAACTGAAGGCTTTTTGTTTGTCTGTTTAATCAGAATTGCACTTAATTTACACGTTACCCTGGGAGCACTGACGGCTTCATGAGCCTTGTCCCGGTCTCACCTTTGTGTCTTCCAGGACTTTTCCCTTCTGTACCTCCCGTGGGCCTTGCCTGACATTTGAGTCCGTCTGTTGAGGGCTAACGTGCCGATGTATGTGCAGAAAAGCACACGAGGCGTGCGCAGCTCAGCAAGCCCTGAGCAAACACGTCTGCGAAACTGGGACCTGACAGGAGCCCCGGAACATTCCCCGCCCCCCGAGCCCCCAGGCCCAGCCCTGGGCCTGCCCCTCTCCTTGGTAGGGCTTAACTGGAGTCTTAGATCCCGGGACCTCGCTGGATTTCTCCCTCGTCAGGGTCACTTTTCTAAAGCGTCTTAGGTTTTCAGGTTTTCTCTGATTCCACCTGCAGTGAGGTGCAGTTTTCTCTTCCTCTCCTGGCTTTGGGCACATGCTTGTTTCTCCCGCCTCCCTGCCTTGGCTGGCGCTGGAGGGCGGCCACCTGGCCCCACCCCTGCCCGGAGCCCCTGGGGTCTCCCCTCTAAGGGCTCAGTCCGGCCCTGCTTTGTGAGTTCTTGGCTGGAGCGGGTCACAGGCTTTGCTGAGGCCTCTCTGGCGCCTCTGTTGACATCGTGCGATTCTTCTGTTCACACCTGTTGGTAGGATGGCTATTGAGCCAGCCTTGCTTTCCCGGCAAGCCCTACCTGACGGCAGTGCGTTTTCTTTTCAGTACTCCATTGAGCTCTATTTGCTAGCGTTTTAATTTGGATTTTTGTGTCACTGTTCATGAGACTGATTTTTTTTTGGTACACTCTCTATCAGGTTCTATCAGGAAGTAGACTTGCTTTATAATGTTTTTGTCTCCTCCTTTATGCTGTAGAGCAGTGAAACAGCATGAGATCATCTGGTCTTGAGCAGCTGGTGAGGCTTCCCTGTGCAACCACCCGGCTCTCTGCGACTCCTGCTCTTCCGTGGAAATTGGGCCCTTGAGAGTTTCTGTTTCTGTGGGAGTCAGTTTGGGTAAATTATCTTTTCCTGCAAATTATCCTTTCTAACCTTTTTCAAATTAGTCCACACAAAGTTGTGGAAGGTGGTTTTTTTTTCCCTTTTCTTAGGATAGTTATTTTTCCCTGTTTCTTGTTACAGGTATTGGAGCGCCCCCCTTTTTTTCAAAGATTTTTTTTTTTTCACTTTTTAAAGTTTTTTAATACTCGCCCCGCGCTCCCCCCCACCCCCACCCGAGATGGAGGCACCGGATCTCTTATGGGAGGCTGGCGCCCAACTGCTTGAGCCACCTCCGCTCCCCAGCCCCCCCCCATTTTATTTTTTGTTTTAATTTATTTTATTTTTAAAGGTTTATTTATTACTTTATCCATTTTAAACCCCCCCTTCCCCATTTACTGTTTTGTGTCCATTCGCTGGGCAATTTTCTGTGTCTGTTTCCTGCCATCTCTTCTCCTCCTCCTCCTCCAGTCTTCATCAGGATTCGATCCTGGAGACCTCCGATGTAGGAGAGAGGTGTCCTGCCACCTCAGTTCCTGGTTTTCGGAGCTTTCAGAGCATCTCGTCCTGTCTCTCTCCTGCGTCTCTCTCCTGTTGCATCATCATCTTGCTGCATGGCTCCCGGGGCCTGGCGGCTCACCGGCACACAGAGCCTGGCAGCCCATGCGCCTTCTATATATATATTTTTTATTTTACCGGGAGATCCTGGGGATCGAACCCAGGTCCCTCCATATAGCAGACGGACGCCCAGCCATCTGAGCCACATCCGACCCCCCCCCCATTTTATTTTGTTTTTTTTCCAAAACTCACTTTTTAATCTGTTCTATTATTTTGTGCTTCCTAAGCTGCTCCTTTCAGTTTCTTCTCCTCTTTGTGGCTGTAACCTCTTGAGGAAGGTGATCAGTTATTCTTGCTTTAAACCTGTGCTGTCAGCCGTTCTGAGCCTGCCTTCCCCTAGGCCCCCTAGATTGTGGCAGTCCTGTCATCACGGGGAGCGAGCGTCTGTGAACCTTCCTGAGGAAGGGCCCGCTTGCTGTCTGATTTTATCACTGCAGCCTTCCTGCCTTGAGGTCGGAGAGCCTTAGCTGCTCCGTTGCTGTTTTTACCAGTTCCTTCTGAGGTGTTCTTTGCGGACCAGTGCTAGGTCAGCACTGACAGACATCCCCTCAGAGAGCACAGCCCCCACGGGCTTCCACAGCGCCCAGCGAGGCGTGCTCGGCCTGTCTCCACCCTGCGCCTCCTGTCGTGCCCACCCCAGGGGCCAGAGGCTGTCACGTCCTCACGGCAGCCTCCGGGACCGTGAGCAGCCTTCCTGGCACCTCCTGTCCTTCGCGGCTGAATCCTGGCCCCTGGTGCGTGTGGTCAGCTGGCCCGCCCCTGCCCGTCCTGCCGCTTTAAGGCCTTCCATGCTCTGCCTTCGCATCGCAGGGTGGGGTTTGGTCTGTGCGCCCACCTGCCAACGGGAGCTTAAAGCAGCAGAAACGTGTTCCCTGCCAGCTCCGGAGGCTGTGGGAGAAGCCCCCGGTCAAGCCGTCTGCAGGCGGCGCCCCCTCTGGAGCCTGGAGGAGAGGCTTCCTCCTGGCCTGCAGGCCCCGGGCCTCCCTTGGCTGGTGGCCACCTCGCTCCAGCCTCAGCCGCCTCTCCCACGAGTGTCCGTCTCTGCGCCCAGATCCCCTATCGTTGGCTCAGGGCTCACCTCCTCCATACGTTCTCAGGCCCCGAGAGTCTGTGAATTTGGGGTGACACAGGAAGGCGCGTGGACTGATGGGCCTGCTCCTCTCCCTGGGCGGCCCTGTCTGGTTCCTGCAGTATTTTGCCCCCTGTCTGCCCCGAGTCAAAACTGCTCAGAGCCCCGGGGCAGGCAGAGGCCCCCACACTCGTGCTGGTCCTGGTGGTGGGGAGGGGGGGCCAAGGCCAGAGCTGGGTGCTGGGCCCTGGGGCGCTGCCCGGGTCAGCAAGGTTGCCTGGGCCGAGGCTCCCAGGGGTGGGGGGCGGGGAGCAGCCAGGCAAAGACTATGGTTCCTCACAGCCGGAGGCGGCCAGAGGCTGAGGACGTGCCTCCCGCAGCCAGGACGCCGTCCAGATCATGTCCAGCCCAGCCCTGACCCCACCTCCCTCTCCTGAGCCTCCCCCAGCTCCCCCTTCCTCAGTTTGACATTCCCATTTCTATTTTCCTTACAAATGTTGTCCTGAGATGGGGCTGGGGGACCCTGGGGATCTCTGGCCTGGGTGGGCCGCCCCCCGCCGCGGCTCCTGCGCTCGCACCCCCTCCCTCCTTTCCAGAGCCCACCTGCCTTGTCTTCTCGGGCAGCCGCTAGCTTCTCCCCTGGGCACGTGGGGAGTGTTTTCTTGCTCCTCAGACCCTCCTGGCAGGTCTTTTCTGATCCCTCGAGGGGCCCTGGGGGTTGAGTGGTGGGGGGCGCAGATAGCACGGGGCGAGGGGCTGGGGGTGGGCCTTGCTGATGGCGCCCACCCTCGCCCCCAGGGTGGCAAGGAGTACCTGATGCGGGCGCACTTCGGGCTGCCCAGCGTGGAGGCGGAGGACAAGGAGGGCAAGCCTCCGCTCAGCGTCAAGTTCGAGATCCCCTACTTCACCACCTCGGGCATCCAGGTGCGTGGCGCCCCCGGGGGCTGAGGCGGGGGCTGCTGGGCCCGTGCTCCAGGCGGACAGGCGGGCGGGGGCCAGCGGCGCTCAGGCGCGTGCCGTGCTGCAGGTGCGCTACCTGAAGATCATCGAGAAGAGCGGCTACCAGGCCCTGCCCTGGGTCCGCTACATCACGCAGAACGGAGGTGAGTGCAGCCCCGGGGGGTCGGGGGGCCGCCCGTCGGGGCGGGTCCAAAAGCCGGGTGCAGAGGGAGGACGCGGCTTCCCTCCGTCCCCAGACTACCAGCTCCGGACCCAGTGAGGCCGCAGCCCGCCCTCGGCCCTGCGCTCGGGTCCTGCTGGGCACGCCGGGGAAGCACCTGCCGCCTTGGCGCCGCGGATCGAGGACCCAGGACGGCCTCCGGCCCAGGGCCGCTTCCCGCTCCAGGCGCACGCTCTGCCTTCAGCTCTGCCCGCCCTGGCGCCCTTTCCCCGCAGGGGCCCCCACCCCCACCCCAACTCCGTTTTGGGGACCAGAAATGAAATCTCTCCCTCTAAAGGTGAAATGCAGCTTTTGAGCTGTTCCGCTCCCCGGTGCCAAGCAGGCTGGGGACGCGTGCCCGATACTGGCTGCGGCACTCCCTCAGCCCGGGGACGTGCCAGGCCGCGCGTGGGCGGTGGCGCTGGGCTGCCGCTTCCGTTGCGCGCCGTGGCACCAGCGTCCTGCCGGGTCGCCTTCGTGCTGCTGGCGCCAGCCTCACGTCTAAGCTCCCCGCGGCCTCGCGGGTCCCGGCGGCGCAGCAGCACTTAGCGAGGCGGGACCAGCCCCGCGCCGCCCCGCGCCCTCCCACGCCAGGAGGAGGCCGGCGGTGTCCCTGGAGGCCGCCCGGCTGCCGCGTGCCCAGGCCACGCCGCTCCTGGCGTTTGGCCACATCAGTGTTTCCACAGAGGAGTGGGGCCGGCCAGGGCAGCGGCCCAGCCTTCTTCCCGCCAAGGGCTGGGGGCACGTCGCCCGGGCCCCTCCTTCTGTGTGTGTGTCATAATTACATTAAACTCTAATAATTGAACATGCCTCCTGCCTCCCTTGGACACGGCCGCGGCACAGACTCGCCCTAGAGGAGCGTGCAGCCCCAGCAGCAGCACCCCTCCCGGGCCCCCTCCCCAGCACGCCCAGGGCTGACGCGGCAGCCGCTGCTGCTGTGACCACTGCAGGGAGCTCGTTAGAGATGCAGGTTCCCAGGCCCCAGCCTGACCGAGTCAGAGCCTTGGTCCAGGTAACGTCAGCGAGCTCTGCAGCTGATCCTTGGGCACATTAGGGTTTGAGTTGCCCGCCCACGCCTACACTCACACACCCCGTGTCCCCCAACGTGACAGCGCTGCCTGGTCCGTCCCCTGCTCCCTTATTCCCTCCTTCCCTCGGCCGTATCACCAAGCTCCACTCAGAGCTGCTGGCCTACCTGTTCCGTGGCCCCCCACCCCGCCCCAGGGGGTCCAAGGCACAAGCGAGAGTCCTTCTCCCCTGAGTAAACCAGGCACCTCCCAGCGCTCGGCCGGATGCCCCGGAGCCGTGCTTGAGTTCACTGCCCTCACGCTCCCAGCAGACCAGCACCTCCTGATGGCCCTTCTCCAGTTAGACCCCGGGTCCGACCTCATTTTCCCATCCTCCTGTGGCCTGAGTTCCAGACTGCCTCTCGCATCCCCCGACTTCCCCCACCCCCCCAGAGGGGGCCATCACGTCACGGTGTGGACTAGGGGCTTCAGTTTCCAGCAATGTCATGCAGAATCCCCCCAGTACAAAACACAGACAAACGCACGGAATCAAACAGACACGCAGAGCTGTTCTCATAAGAAAGGGAAATCTGCAGGAGTCCCAGACAGAGCTGGACCCAAAGAGCAAGTATGGGCCGGGGCACGGGGTGCCCCTGGGGCCGAGGCGTGTGGTGGGACCTCCCTGGGCTTGTGGACGCTGAGGTGCAGCAGAGGGTCCTGCTAGAGCTGGACCCTTGGAGAGCCGTGGTTGTCCTCACAGGGAAAAGGCGGACAGAAAGAAACAAGAAAACATTTGCCCTCCGGACCAGGAAGTCGGAAGGTGCTGCTTGTCGTGGCCCAGGGTCTGGTGGAGAGACCTTGCCTGACGTCCGGTAGCCCTGGCTTGGAGTTGACCTTTGCCCTGCCAGTGTGCTCTGCAAGCCCCTGGGCCGAGGCCTGCGTGAGGCAAAATCAGGACGGGCATCCCCGTCCCCGTAAAGAGCTGCTGTGTTCACGAGTGCACATTCCAAAAGTTACACAGCACCTGAGCGGGAACAGACTGTAAACAGCAGGGTCAGCTCAGGAACGAGGAGAACAGTCCGACGCAAAGCAAGGCAGGAGGAGGACTCGGGCTGGAACAAGACGCTGCTGAGAAACGACTGCAGACGATTTGCGTGCAGATTCCATCACTAGCCTGTGCAAGTGATTCAGAAAAGGCATCTAACAGGAGGATGGGCAAAAGGTGTCAGCGGGCAGTTCCGAGAAGGTGACATACAGCTGGCAAACGAGAAGATGCCCAGGCTTGCGATTAAACGGTGAGATGCCGTTTGACACTTACCACATGGCACAAACCAGGCGCTGGTGAGCAAGGAGAGCTACCGGTAGGCGTGTGAACTGACGGCTCGGCCCCGCAGACTTAGAGCTGCCTTGACCAGCTCTGAGTCTTCCCATCCCTGAAGACGCCCGGCCCTTCTCAGACGGGCTCTGCAGGAGACCCAGCCCAGTGTCCCAATGAGCCAACTTCCCCACACACCCGGAACGAGCTGCCTGGGCACTGTCTGGGGAAGCTGAGAGGGTGGGCCCTGCCGTCGTCTTCCCGATGGCAGAATCCTCTCGGAATTCTCAGGGTTCCAGCCCTGAGAACCCCCCACACATGCGCGCAAACGTGAAGAAACAACTTGTACGTGTACAGCCTTCGCGGCTTAGGTCCTGAGAGCAGAGAACCAGAGGCCTCTCCAATGTCCCTCCATAGGAGAGCGGGCCGTCCTGATCTCTTCCTACAGTAGGGCGGGGCGGTAGAAATGAGTCAAGCCCGAGGAAATACACGATTCTGAGTGAACATTGCACGACATTGAGTGGGAGAAGCAGGTTACAAAAGAAAATGCACAGCGTGAGAGTAGAAAGTGTAAAAATCTATGACCATTCTACAGGCTTAGGAATGCACACACAAGGAGCAAAAGTGAGAGGGGCTTGTGAATTAGGAAAGGCAAAGTCACTGATTATACCCAGAGGCAAAATGAGAAAGGGGTGTGATGGCGGCTCCCCACGATCAGTAGTACTTCTTAAGCTTGGTGTTGCCTAAGTGTTTAATATTCTATGCTGCTTTGTGCCTTTAATAGTTCTTAAATGATTTATTTAAAAGACAAGGTAGATAGGCGGGAAAATGTAGAACTTCTAGAAATGGAAAATTCAGTCATTGAAGTTAACAACCTGGTGGAAGGAGTACAAATACAGGTGAGTCACCGCTGAAGGGCGTTAGTGGACTGGCAGGAAGGTCTGAGGCCATTACCCGGGATACAGCAGAGAATGGACAAGACACATATTTATACACACACACGAGTGAGAGTAAGAGACAAAGCAGAACAAGAAGGCCTGGTTTATGTGTGTAGTACAAGTCAGAAACAGTGACAGCGGAGGGGGTGAGGCAACACAGGAAGAGAAAATGGCCAGAATTCTACAAAACCAAGAAAGTCTTGAAATCTTTAGGTTCAGAAAACCAGTGAGCAGGAGAAATAAAACCTAAACCCGTAACTGCGAACACAGCAGTCAGAATGTGGAACACCAGAGACGCAGAGAAGGTCATAAAAGCGCAAAGAGAAAATGAAATTACACACACACTTGAGCTGAGAGTGGACGTCACGACTGACAGTAGGAGTCAGACAACAAAACAAGAAAAAGCGCATCACTCAGAAAATGCCCCATTAGAATTCTGTGCCCAGCTCAACCATCATCTAGAAGCTGGAACAAAGTAAACGGAGTCTCTCAATGACAGGACTCCCATGAAGGAACTTGTGTACTTAGGAAGAAGGAAATTGAAGACAGATGGAAGGAAAGAGACGTGAGAAGGAACGCTGGACACTATGGAGACACCAAAACTAGTACCGCCTCCATAAAGCAAGAGTGAGAATAACTAGCATTTGGAATCGTAAAATAAGCTGTCCCTGAAATACTGGACGGCACCTAGGAGAGAGGACATGGGCACTGATGCTTTCAAAGGAGATCAGAGTCTCCAAGTCTAAAAAGAAATTCTTTTTAAAAAGTCTAGGGGGGGACAGATGTGGCTCAAATGGTTGAGCATCCGTCTCCCATATGGAGGGACCTGGGTTCGTTCCCCGGGACCTCCCCGTAAAAAAAAAAAGTCTAGGGGGAGCAGATGTGGCTCAAGCAGTTGAGCTCCTGCCTCCCACATGGAAGGTCCTGGGTTCGGTTCCCGGTGCCTCCTGAAAAAAAAAAACAAGCAAACAAATGAAAAAACCAACTCAAGGGAGCCACTGTGGCTCAGGGGTTGAGCACCAGCTTCCCACAGACGAGGTCCTGGCTTCAATCCCCAGCCCTGGTACCTTAAAAAAAAAGTCTAAAAAGGCCACACATACACGTGTAACTTCCAAACCAGCAGTTGGGAAAGTCTAAAGAAAACTCTCATAAACCAACAGGGAGAAGGAGAGGAAGCTCAGGACAAATACAGGGCATCCCCACAATCTTAGTGCAGCCCTAACTTTCAAGTAGCACCTAAAACCACACCAAGATTTTCGGAACACCTCCTCCCTCCCTCGGTAGAAAGCACAAAATAATATCGTAGGAATAAACCCAAGTATTAGGAATCACGGCATTAAATGCAAGCCCTGCTAGTTGTCAGATTGAACTAAAATACAAAATCCAGGTATATCCTGTTTGCGAGACACACACATCTAAACACAAGTACACAACACCGTTGAAAGTTAAAGGATGTTAAAAGGTATACCAACTGAATGCCTACCAAAAGAAACCTGATGCAGTTATAGTAACATATTAATACCAGACAGAGATAGGTGTGAAGGCATAAAAAAAAAAAAAAAAGGTCATGTACTAGACAGCCCCCGAAAGTTTCCACCAATCCCCAAGAATTCTTATTATTACAGTCCACAGTCTCTAAACGTGAGGGAATTGAGTTAGAATTCAACAAATAGATTATGTTAGGGTATTTCCAAATATAAGAGATTTTTAAAAAACACCTCTAAATCATTCTGTGTCAAAGAAGAAAATAGAATGGAAATTAGAGAACATTTTTTTACCTGGTGCAGGTTACCTGAGTACTCACTTTTAAAATTCATCGAGAGCTTATGATTTGCTCACATTCCTCCCTATGATCACACTTAAGTAAAATATTCACAAAGGAGAAAAACACAAATATTTAAAGTAGCCAGAGGAAAGACACATTCCTTTCAAAATTGTGACAATTAGATAACCAGCTTTTCCCAACAGCAACAAAGGAACATAGAAGACAGCAGGAGAGCATTTTCAAAAATTATAAATGCAGAAAAATATATTTCAAAGAATGAGTTTGAAAGAGTTTGCCAAGCAACAAACTCACACTAAAGAAAATGATAAACAATGTACTTCAGACCAACAAAGTGATCCTAGACGGAAAGCCACAGTGAAAGAAGGAATAAAGCGCAAAGAAGGAATGGCTATGTGGGAAAAATCTAAACAAGCAGGTTGCATGAAGCAATAATAGCCATCATTTCTGGATTTTTAAAAAAATGGTAAAATATACAACAGAAAAACATAAGGCTATAGGGAGAAAATGAAATTAAAGTGTCCCAAGCTCATATTTTCTGAGAGAAGAGTAAAATATTGATTAGATCTGCATTTTGCTAGGTGTGCATTTTAATTTCTAAGGTAACCACTAAAAATAATAGTATCATAACTTCCAAATGTTCAGAATTAAAACATTAGAATGATTAAAAAACAAAAAATGCTGACTCCCTAAAAGAAAACCAGATAGGAGATTAAAGGAACTTAGAAAGGGTAAAAATAGAAAATGTGAATGTGATAAGTTTAAATCTACATATTTTTATATCACATTAAATGAAAATGGGCTAAATGCTGCAATTAAAAGTCAGTTTGTCAAACTACATTTTAAACTTCGAATTCTTTTTAAACATTAAAAACATTAAAATGTAAAAAACAGGTTGGAAGTAAAAAAATGGGGGAAAATATACCATACAAAACAAATACTGCACAAAAGAAAGCTGGGATGATTCTATTAACATTAGGCAACATATTCTTTAAGGCAAAACTCATTACTAGAAAGACATGTTGTAAATAATTATATTTTATGTATAATTATATAAAAATATATAAAATAATGATTATGTAAAATAATCAGGAAAATAATTTTAAAACTTTTGTGACCTGAATATCATAGCCTCAAAATACACAAAGCAAAAAATGGACAGGAGAAATAAACATCTCTCTCAGCAATTGATAGAACAAGTAGACAAAAATAATTAGTAAAGATATAGAATATGTGGACAATACAATTAATAAATTGGTACTAAGAGATACGTATATTTAAAACATTCTATTCAACAATTATAGAATACATTTTCTTCTCAAGCACACAGTGGGCTATACCTATAAAGCAAGAATGAAAGATATCGTCTCTTGACCAAAATGCTAGTTAGATAGAAATCAATAATAAAAATAAAATAAGGAAAAAATCTCCATTTGTTTAGAAACCAGTTAAAATAACACATTGGACAAAAAACAAATTCCAAGAAAATTATAAAGTAATTTCAACTGCAAGATCATGAAAATACTGCATTTCAAACCTTGTGTAATGCAGCTAAAGTTGCATTTGGGGGGAAATCATAGCCTTAAAATTTATATATTTATAATATCATGAATTAATATAATATATTTAAGCATCCATATCAAAAAGTTAGAAAATGAATAACAAAAGAAACAACATGGAAGGAAATACTAGACAGCAGATAGCAATGGAATTGAAAACTGCTGGGGAAATTGATCAAGAAAAAAAGGCACAAATGGTTAATACCAGAAATGGAAAAAGACATTGCTATAGATTTATAGCTATTAAAAAGATAAGAGCAGGGCAGATGCCTGGGGCTGCATGGGTCGTTCACTCATGAGGGCCCTCGGACCTCTCTCTTCTCACCAAGATGTGTACCCAGTTCCAGAGCTTCGTCCATCCAGAGAAGGGGGTGCCTTTTTCTAATTCATATGAAGATACCATATAGACCAGTGGAGTCCTGAATAAAGAACTTTATGAGCAACTTTATGCCAGCAAACAAAAATTTTAGATAAACTGGATAAATTCCAATGGTGGAAAAACTGACTGAAAAAGAAATTAAAAATCTGAGTAGTCCTATAACTCCTAAAGAAACTGAACTGGCCCAAATTCCAGGTTCAAGTGGCGTTACTGGGATCGTTCTACCAAACATGCATGGGAAAATATTTCCATAAACTCTTCGAGAGAACAGAAAAAAGGAAACACTCCCTGTTTCCTCATTTTATAAGGCCGTCAAATCCCTGAAACAACATGAGACAGGAAAATTATAGATTAATCTCACTTTTGAACACAAATGTGAAGATCCTAAACAAAATGCCAGCAAAAAAAATTTGGCAATATGTAAAAAGGATAAAACATTGTGCCTAAATCAGGTTAAATCTAGGAAATGCAAGGTTGGTTTAACTCTAGAAAATCAATTAATGTAACCCACTACATTAGAGAATGAGAGGTAAAAATATTTAATCATTTCAAGAGATGCAGGAAAAGTATTTGATTAGATCAAACATTCATTCATGATTGTTTTTTTTTAAAAAAAACCTCTTACACAAACTAACTATTTACAGTAGCATAAATAAGTCAAGAGCGAGATACATAAGGCGTCTATGGAAACTACTGAGCATTATCAGGGAAGACCTGAAAACGGAGAGAGAGACACCATGCTCATAAAATGAGAATCTCAGTACTGTCCGATGCCAGTACCCTTGGGCTTGGCAAAATAATGTCTCTCAAAGACGTCCATGCCCTCATCCTCAGAAACCTGTGACTGTGTGAGGTTACACACAAAAGGGAATCACGGCTGCTCATGAGCTGCCCTTGACATAGGGACATTATCCCAGATTGCCTGGACGGACCTAACATAATCACAAGGCTCCTTGAAAGGGGAAGAGGACTAAATCTTGTGGTAGATTGACTCATGCACCCTAACAAAAGGCCCTTCACCTTAATCCGTGTTCCCTGAGTGGGGGCCCACCTGTAAATAGGACCCTTTGGAGATATTTTATCAGTTAAGGAGCTGACTTATCTGTGAGTCTTCTAAGATACCATTTAGGTGCGGTCAAGCTGAATCGAGGTGTGCCTTAACCCATCTTACTGGAGGCCTTACTTAGAGGAAATTGGGATGCCCTCAGAACAGCCAGAAGACATAGGAGCCAGAAGTCAGAGAAAGCCACGGGAGGCAGAGAAGCAAGCCAACGGACCCCAAGGACTGCGGCGAGCCGGCACAGCACCTCAGGCTCCTGGGAAAGCGTCGCCTTGCCAAAGCCTTGATTTGGGACTTCCGGCTCCTCGAACCATCAGCCAATCAACGCTTGTCATTTAAGATGCCCCATTGGGTGGTATCTGCCATGGGAGCCCTGCCAAACGAAGACAACATCTAAAAGTATGTTCATGACCTTGGGATCGTCTTCAAGGCACAGAAAAGCATAAACCATTAAGAACCCCGTTTATCAAAATACACGATAAAAAGAGGGAAAGAAAAGCCACCGGGTGGGAGGGGGGTCTGGGCAGAGAGACTCCAAGATGGCCCCCAGCTGTGCCCACCTCCTGGTGTTCCCACGCTTGTCCAGTCAATCCCTCCCCTTGAGTGCGTGCTGGCCCCACGAGCCCTAACCCATGGACCACGGGAAAGCCGGCGGATGACCCTTCCGTGATTGGGTTGTGGCTTCATCCTGCAGGCTGGGCACTGCTACCGCCTTTCTGGCTTGCACACTTTGATGGATCGTCCCACGGGCAAGGCGTGGAGGGCGCTCTCCAGCTAACAGAGTCCCACCTGCAGTGTGAGCTCAGACGCTGGTCCTTTTCCACTCGAGTCTTCAGGTGAGACCCCAGCCCCGGCCAACTCTTTGACAGGAACTCAGGAGGGTCTCTGAGCCAGAGGACCCAGCCAAGACGTTCCTGGATTCCTGACCTACCGAAACCGTGAGATGATAAACGTGCGTTGTTTAAGGCTGCTGAGTTCATGGTACTTTTTAAAAAAAACAAATCAATTTTACTGATACATATTAATAAAGCATACAATTAATCCAAAGTGTACACTCAGCGGTATTTGGTATAATCACATAGTTGTGCATTCATCACTTCAGTCATTCTTAGAGCATTTTCATTATTTCAATAATAAGAAGAATAAACCAAAAAAACAGACAAACAAGAAAATTCTTCACCTCTCAATCTCTCTCTGTTTCCCCTGCTGTACATAGCTGCTATTTCTGGCTATTCATGCACAATTATTTATTTATTTATTTACTTATTTACTTATTTATTAAGCAGTTTTATTGAGATATATTCACATACCATACTCATGGTACTTTGTTACACAGCAATAGGTGACTAATACACGGTCATCCAGAATATTTGAAGAACTCTTACAAAGCACTAGTAATAAGATAGATCAGTAGGAAAAATGGGCGAAAAGTCTTGAGCAGACACTTAGCAAACGAGTAAGTCTGAACTTGGGGAAAGCACTTGACTTTGGTAGTAATCAGGGAAATGCAAATTAAACCCCAGACAACGCCATTACACACCTGCCCAACAAGCCTGGACAATTCCAGCGACTGGTGACGATCTAGAACTAAAAGAGCTCTTCTTGCATGACTATTGTGAGTGTCAGTTGGCATTGCCCAGAGAACAGTTTGGGGTCCCCTAACTGGAGGCCTTATAGAGAGGGCCTCAGAGAAGCCCCAGGAAGAAGCCAGAAGAAAAAGGAGAGGACACCACCCTGTCACAGGAGAGCCAAGGAGCGCCAAGGATGCCCGGCCAGCTGGAAGATACCAACCCCGGAAGGAAGGCAGCCTCCCACCTCCGAAACCGCGGGCCTATAAATTCCTGTTGTTAAGCCAACCCATTGTGTGATATCTGTGGTTGCAGCAGGGAAAGTAAGCCAACTCCCCAAATGTATTAAAAAATCAGAAACTCTACAGCTCTTTCGACTCACCCAGGACACCTGGCGGGGAGATGATGGTGGACAGCGGCCGTCCCAGGGAGTGGAGAGAGTCTGCAGCTGCAGGCAGGATAGTCCCATCCACCGTATCCATGGGATATAAGTCCCCTCTCACTTGGAGGTGGAGTGGACGTCACCATCCCAGACTCCCCAGGATTGGGGAAGAGCTATGGACTAGAGTGGACTCACTGGTATTCTGTTGTAGACATATTGTGATTCAAGCAATGGAAGAAATTACAACAGTGAGGTGGAGACAGTGGCCACTGGATGCTTTTGGGGCGGGGAGAGGGAAAAGCAGTTGTAATACAGGGGCTTTTTAGGGAGTTGGGAATTGTCCTGAGTGACATTACAATGACAGTTATAGGCCATTTTACATCAGCATGTACCATGCAGAACTGTGTGGAGAGAGTGTGGTCTACGATGTGAACTGTGGTCCATGCTTAGTGGTAAAGCCCCAGGGTGTGTATATCCATTGCAGGTGATGAGCCACACTAAGGAAGGATGTTTATGTGGGAGGTTGTGGGAGGTGTGGGAGGCGGGGAACATGGGAATCCCTGTATCTTTTGTGTAACATTTATGTAATCTAAGTGTCTTTAAAATAAATAAATAAATAAAAAGACTCAAAAAAATAAACAAAAATCAGATGCCCCCAGCATCACCTAAGAAACACATGCGGTCGAGGAGATGGAGAGCGCCCCCGAGCAGTCTCTGAAGCGGCAGCAGTCTAATGCCAGAACCGGCCAGACGCAGCACAAACAAAGGAAAAGCGGAGACGGATGTCACTTAGGCATAAAGCAGCAAAACTTCTACACGAAACACTCGCCACCGGAGTCGAGCGGCACGCCAGTCCCGTGAGAACCTGGGACCACGGCAGGGCCTGTTCTGGGAACAAACGTGGTGTGATGGCCACAGCTCCGGCCACATAACCTTACCCCACGTGCTCCCAGGGCCGCCACCGCCGTACCCAGGATCCCTGAAGATGCGCTGTCCGCGACGGCGCGTGCCGCCCTGCGGACAGGATCCTCCAAGTGGCCCCACCGAGCCAGGGTGCGCCTTCGTCCATGGTGCTAGAAGCCGGAAGGGCAGATGCAAGAGGGCGCTGCCCAGCGGGAGGCAGGGGTGCAAGCCAGGGAGCCCCGGGCACGTGGGGAGAGAGCGAGCCAACGCCTCGATTCCTGAACCGCGGCACAGTAACCTCCCGTCGTCACACGAAACCACCATGTCGCACTCGGCAAACGGAGACGCCATCCCTTCAGCAGACTGGAGGAGAGCCACGCGGCCCTGCCAGTAAACGCAGAGAGGCTGGCGAAGATGCGACAGAATTCCTGCTGGCAACGGACACGGACACGGGAGAAGGCAGACGCCACCTGCGCGTCACAGAAAACGCCCGTGTGCCCGCGGGCGCCAGCACGCGTCCTCCTGGAGATCCCAGCAGATGCGGCCGGGCCACCTGCTGTGCCGTCCCCACGCTTGACCACTGCGACAGCGGGTTGCGGCCAGAGGCCAGTGAGTCCCCGTGTTACTGCTCGCCGTTGCTTTCCTATCGCCCCTCTTCGAGTTCCATCTCAGGCCCTTCTCTGCAGCTCCACCAGAGCTAAAAAAAAGGGGACAGAACCCCAATGTCAGCGGCGGGGAGGTGGGAGGGGTGGTGGCAGATTCCTATTCGGCACCTTTCAGGGGCGATCCAGGGCTGAGTGTGAAACCCCAGCATCCGCCCAGGAGAACCGAGCGCGTGTGTCCACGCAGAGACACGGACGCTGCCTTACCCATCACGGCCCCAGACTGGAAACAGCCCAAGGGCCCGTCAGCTGGAGGACACGCACGGAGGACGAGCCACACACCGGAAGAGCATACGGCAGTGAAAAAGCACGAGCCACCGCCCCATGCCGCAGCACGGAAGACCCTCACAGGCACAGAGAAGGCAGCGTCACGGGACACGGGATTCCACCATCACACGCGTGACGACGGGCGGAGGAGGCCCTGGGGAGAGAGCCCAGACGGGGAGGCGACTTCTAGGGCCAGGAGGCTCTTGGCTGGGAAGGGTCACGGGGAACTTTCTGGAGGGATGGGGAGAGTCCACATTTCAATCTGGGGGCCGGTCAAACGCAAGGGCATGGACGGAAAACACGCCGGGCTGTGAATTTAAGACGTGTGCACCTTTCGTACGAAGCGTAAAAACCACCGCTGGTTCTCATAACTGGCGGTAGGTATGTTCTGTGAAGTGTCTGTGATTCGCGCACATCAGATCTTTGCTCCCAGGGGGAACATGGGGTGAGGTTCCTGCCAGCCTCTGGTCACATTTTCATCAAACGCTCAGTACTCAGCCTTGTTTTCGTGGGTCTCTGCTTAAAGATCTAATACGTGTCGTGGACTCATCACCAGCGAGCTCACGATCGACAGCACTGCGACTCACGCCTGAACGAAGCCGATCTAACACACGCGTTTTCTCCGTAAGGCGCTTTGCAGCCTTTTTGTGCCTAGGAACACTAGACGGCACTTCAGCACTACGTTCAGGGGCCGTTTTAGACAGTGACATCACCGACAAAAAGCACAGAGACGAGAAAAACGTAGCACTCGGTAGTCTGCGAAGAGGACACTCTTCCAGTATGAGAGCTGAGGTAGGAGGGCAGAGCGCAACCTCGTCTGGCCCCCCCTGGGAGCACGCCCGTCGTGCAGCTCGAACTTCTCACGGCTCCGCGCGTCTGCGAATGACCGTGCAAGCCCGTGAGCCTTGATCTTGGCTACAAGTAAACGTTAGTGAGTAGATGAATGCGCAGATACGGAATTCAGGCACATAATAAGGACCAATGGGTAAAAACAATAACTTTTGCTAAGGAAAAAGAGCAAATTCCAGAAGGCTGTAGTCTCAGCATTTGTACAAAGTTTAAAAACACGTAAGACAATGCTCTGCAGTCTTTATGGCCACGTAGTATTTTTCAAACGTGTTTAAAAGTATAGACGAGGGGGGAATGGACGTGGCTCAAGGGGTCGAGCGCCTGCTTCCCACAGGGGAGGTCCCAGGTTCAGTCCCTGGTGCCTCCTTAAAAACAAAAGCAATTAAACAAATGAGAAAACCAACTCAGGGGAGCCGAAGTGGCTCAGTGGTTGAGCACCGGCTTCCCACATACGAGGTCCAGGGTTCAATCCCCAGCCCCCAGTACCTTAAAAAAGTGTATACAGGGGAAAAGACTCCAAACTTCAGGCACTGTTTCCCCCCAGAGTGGGAGAGGAAGAGGCTGTGGATGGGACTGTGTGTCCCCAATCGTGTCCTCCAAGTTTTATTTCTTCCACTCAAAGCAGCAGCAGACATGGGTGGTTGTTACACTATCACCAATGCTTCTGAAATGAGCTGAGACTATCCTTAATAAAGACTGTGAATCAGATCATGTCCCTCCACTGCTCAAGATCCTGCTATGGCTCCCCAGTGCCCTCAGAGGAAAACTTTGCATCTCCCCCTGCAGGTCCGGCTCCCAGACCTTCTCTGGCCTCCACTCACCCTTACTCCCCGGCTCCAGCTTCTCCCAGCTTTTTTGCCCCCCCCGGCCTGTTCTCACCCCAGACCCTTTGCACATGCACGCCCTGTCCTTGACTGTCTCCTTGATACCCAGATCTCAACTCAAACGTGGCCTCCCCGGGCCACCC
>JAKSZT010032673.1:1113404-1123785 GCA_026826555.1 Tolypeutes matacus | reverse complement strand
AAAAAAAAAAAAAAAAAAACCTCGGGGGTGATGCTGGCCCAGAAATTCCATCCCACCAACAGGAATTCGAGGAGCGCCTGCCTAAGGGGTGCAGGGTTTCTTTGGCGGTCGTGGCAGTTTGATATTATTTATGAATCATGGATCACGTTTGCAAACTGGTCTGTTCCTCCGGGCATGAGCCCCTTTGATTGTATTAGAGTCAGCCGAGATGCCTTTGATTATATTGTGTTAAGATTAGGGCTTTGATTCAACCACCTCATTAGGGCGACTCAGAGTCGAGTGCCTGCCCCTTGGTGGGCTACATGAACAGGCGCTCACTCAAGAACACAGCAGGAGATACACAGAGAGAGGAAGAGAGAGGTCCACGGACACGGCAGAGGCCCCGGGGAGCCGTGAGCCTGACACGCTACAGCTGACCTTGCCAAGAGAGCCGAGCAGCTGAGGCCGGAAAGAAACGAGCCCCAGGAAGAGAGACGAGCCCTATGCCTGCCCACAGCTGAGATCGGATGGAGCTGGGCCCACGGAGCCTCGAGAGGAAGAGGAAGGCTGAGCCTTCGCAGACGTCGCCATCTCGCTCCAACACGTGGCAACAGAGTTTGGTGAGGAAGAAACCTTGAGCTGGACTCTTTACAGCCTGGTAACTGTGAGCTTCTACCCCAAATAAATACCCTTTATAAAAGCCAACAGATTCTGGTACTTTGCATCAGCACCCCTTTGACTAATTTAGGGGTGATGGACGGGAAATCGAGTGCGCCTTCCCCCGCACCCCAGCCCACCTCCTAAATCTCCCCTCCCTCCCATTTAAAATAAATTGCTTTGCAGAAATCACGTAGAACCTGCTTTCCCATTCGAACCACTGGTAAGTGTACAGCTGGGCGGCATTAATTAGTCAATATTGTGCGCCCACCACCAAAACTTCCCCATCGCCCCAAACAGGAGCTCCGTGGCCATTTAAGTCACTCCCATCTCCCACCCCGGCCCCTGTCACCTCCCATCTACTCGATGGAGTTGCCTGTTCTAGAAAGTTCCTGTAAGTGGAATCAGACAGTATTCGACCCCTGCATCTGGTTTCGGGATGCGTCGCCAAGGTTCGCCCGTGTCGCCAGAGCTGCGTTCCTTTTCACAGCCGAGTCGTATTCCATCGCCCGTCCGTCCGCTAGGCGCCCCCTCCGTGGCTCCCCCGGACAAGGCCAGCTCCTGAGGGTCCCCCACTTTTGACACTCGCCCCTTTGTCCAATGCAGGCCCAAGTGATGCTTCCAAGCAGCGTGACCTCCCAGCGTTCAGGCCCCGGCACCCCCACCACCCTCATCCGTTCATTCTAGCATTTATTGAGCACCTGCTGTGTGCACACCCTGTTCTAGGTGCGGGAGCACAACTGAGCCGGTCAGACGAACCCCTGCTCTGGGAAGGGCAGTGAGGCGACAGGGGACCCCAAGAGTCAGTACAGTGGGGGCTTGAGGACTTCCGGTCCCCGACGAGAGGCGGGGGCATCTCAGAGAGGCGCTGTTGAGGCTGGGCCTGAAGGGAGAGCAGGACGCAGGCATCCGGGCCAGGGGAGGGAAAGGGGGAGGGGTGTTTCAGCAGGAAGAGGTCGTGGAGCCCCAGGGGGAGGGCAAGGAGCCGGAGGCAGGAGGGGGAGAGGAGGAGGGCTGCCGGCAGGGGGGGGGGGCGCGAGCGTGAGGAGAGGCTCTTCTGAGGGTGCTGGGGAGCCACAGAGGGCTGTATGCAGGGGCAGGGTGTGATCTAATGTAAGTTTCACAGCTTCCTCTGGCGGCTGATGGGAGAGAGAGGGGAGTGTAGGGAGAGGTGAGGGGGTCGGGGGTGGGGGCCCTGGCGGGGGCAGGGCCCTGGGGAGAAGCGGCAGCCTCAGGGGAGGCCTGCAGGGCGGTGGGGGCGGGGTGGGGGAGGGCCACTGCAGGGGCCCCACCCTCAGGGCAGAGTACACAGCCCACCCGTGGGCTCAGTTCCTCAAAAGGCCACAGGCACGCAGGCTGCACGCACCGTCACACACAGACAGGCTCACGTACACAGCAGGCACACACATGCAAGACAGTACAGAGCACACGGCACACGGGCTCGCTTCCAGCCACCAACCTGGTCTGCCGCAGTCACCACTACCCCCACAGCTCCCCCAGCTCCCCTACACCTGCCAGCTCCCCCGGGCTCACCTCCCAGCCCCCAGCTGCTCCCACAGCCCCCAGCTGCTCCCACAGCCCCCAGCTCCCCCGCAGCCCACACTCCCCCCGCAGCCCCCAGCTCCTCCCACAGCCCCCAGCTCCCCCGCAGCCCACAGCTGCTCTCAGCTCCCCCCGCAGCCCCCAGCTCCTCCCACAGCCCCCAGCTGCTCCCACAGCCCCCAGCTCCCCCGCAGCCTCCAGCTCCTCCCACAGCCCCTAGCTCCTCCCACAGCCCCCAGTTCCCCATAGCCCCCACAGCCCCCAGCTGCTCCCACAGCCCCCAGCTGTTCCCACAGCCCCCAGCTCCCCCACAACCTCCAGCTGCTCCCAGTTCCCCCCACAGCCCCCAGCTGCTCCCACAGCCCCCAGCTCCCCCATAGCCTCCAGCTGCTCCCACAGCCCCCAGCTGCTCCCAGCTGCCCTACATCCCCAGCTCCCCCAGCGCCCGGCTTGGTGTGGGCACCACCGAGCCAGGGTTAAATGCCCCCCCTCTGCTTCCCAGGCCCTGCGTCCCTCTCTGTCCCCCCACACTGGGGGCGTCTCCTAGTGCACATCCTCGATAGCCATAGCAAAGGGCTGTCAGTCCTCTGAGCCTCCCTTCCCCTTCCCCTCACCTCTGCCTTTGCCCCCTGCTCAAATCAGGGCTCCCCACTCCTGGACCCCTCACCAGCTCAGCCTCACCCCAGGACCGAGCCCCACAGAGACACCCCAGCTCTGAGGGGCTAGAGCTGAGCCAGGGGGAGTTCTGGGGGCCCCACAGCAGAGCCAGGGTTGTCCTGGGAGGTCAGAGTGGGCTGCCTGGAGGAGGGGCATTATAGCAGGGTTTTGAGGGATGAGCTGGAGTTCGCCAGGGGGGCCTGAAGGACCATCCAGACAGAGGGACACTTGCAGGACTCCCCACTCCCCTCAGTACACCCTGAGCCCTATGGCAACCCCAACTTGGGGGTGGGGGGAGGCTTCACAGGCCTCGCCTCTCGAACCCGAGCTCCCTGCCCCGACCTCTGTGTGCCAAGCGTCATCTGCCCTGGGCGAAGTCCCTTGAATCTGCCCCGAGAAGCAGCCACTGCTATAAAGCTCATTTCACAGGAGAAAACCGAGGCCAGAGAACGACATGCCTGAGGCCTCCCAGCCGGGAACACGGCAGCCGAGAATGTTTTGCCTCCTGGGCCGAACCCCACCCCGCCCGCCCTGGGATGCGGGGAGCAATTCCCATCGTGCTCTTGGCTCTGCTCCCTTCCAAGAGAAACAGGTTGCACCTGGCACCGCTTCCCAGCAGGCCCGGACAGCAGGCACTCAGCCACATGAGCAGCCACGCCGTGGCTCAGGAAGGGAGGGCCCCTGCCCCCTCCGGGCCCCGGTTACTGGTTCCAGGTTCGACAGGGGAGGCCTGGGAGGTGCTGACCGCTCGAGTGCTGGAGCCAGCCACACCTGAACACGACCCCGGCTCGGCCCCTCGCCAGCAGGGGGGGCTGAGGGCGCCCGAGACTCAGTTTACCCATCTGAGAAACAGACCCTGTGGTCATGAGGGAGCTGGACCCCCCACTCCACAGTCAAGAAAGCCGGGTAACGGAGAATTCCAGAGCATTTTAAATGGGCAACTCCTGAGAAACTGCCACACATCTCTTAACGGAGGTGAAATTCATGTAAACACGAAATCAGCCGTTTCCAAGCCACGATCCAGTGCCATTTAGCTCAATCGCGACAGGGCGCGACCACCAGCCCTATCTAGTTCCAGAATGTTCTCATTGCCCCAGAAAGAAACCGGGTCCCCATTGGCCGTCACTCCCCTTCTCCACCCCCCACCCCCAGCCCCTGGCATCCCCCCAGCCTGCTTTCTGTTCTGTGGATTTGCCGGTTCTGGACATTTCCTATGAAAGGAATCAGATGATGCTTGTCCTTTTGTGTCTGGCTTTTTTTTTTTCCTCTTTGAAGTTCGTCCAGGTGGATCACAGCCTCTTTCCTTTTCACGGCTGAGTAATATTCCACTGGGGGCTGCTCTCCCATGCACCCCCTTCAGCTGCTGGTAGGCACCGGGGTTGCTCCTGGGTTTTAGCTGCTGGGGATGCAAAACCTGAGCCGGGGAGGGAGGGCCTGGGCCAGCAGGGGAGGCTGGATGCTACTTGGGAGCAGGCACCCTAGGACACCTTGGTTCCCCCGAGGTCGGGGGTGGCAGGCAGCACGGGTCGCTGGGGGAGACCAAGGAGGTGCCAGCACTTCCTGGAAGCCACACAGCCGGGCAGAGGCAGGGCCAGGGGTCTGGGCTCGGACCCAGCAGCTCCAGCCAGACTCCCAAAGACCTCTTGGGCCACCGTGGCCTCACTGATGAGAGGCCCGGCTGAAAAGTCCAGAGGCCGCCACCGTAGCCCGTTCTCCAGGGCCTGGGCTCACAACCGAGGCTCCTGATGGGCCGGTGCAATGGGAAGGCCAGGTTTGAAAACCATGGCATCACTCCTCTTGGAATCTCAGTCTCCTTCTCTGTGAAGTGCGGATGCTGACACTCGGACTCCAAGCACTTGCATGCTCTGTTCCCTCGGCCTGGCCATCCCTCCCCTACCATCTGCCTGGTGAACTCCTACATATCTGCTAAACCCCAGCTCCGATGTCCGTCCAGGCAGCTGTCCTAGACAGACATCCTGGACTCCCCCCGCCCCCCCCAGCCTTCCCTTCTAGCCGAGTCCTGATGCTGCAGGATTAGGGGTGCCTGTGTCCGGCTGTCTCCGTAAGAACGAGGACTTGGGGGGACTCCAGGCAGAGACATGTTTGATGAAACGGGACATGTCATTATCTACTTGGATGACTTCAAGAGGGGCCCGACTCCCTCTGGATCACACTGCCGTTGAATACAGAGCCACAAGGCCACTCTGGGGCTCCCAGACTCCGAATACAGTGCTCCCGTCTGTCCCAAAATGCATGTGTTGAACGAGCAAGTCCACCCCGCCCCCCTCATCCTGACTCCCTCCTGGGCTCCCTGCAGCTCCTGACCAGGACAGCCTGTACCCTGAGTGAGTGTTGGGGGGGGGGGGTGCTGGCCTCCGGCCGGCCCTGGGGTCACAGATAAGACTGCCGAGTCCGGCTATCGGCAGGAAACATCTTGGCAGTCCAGGAAGCCTCGGCCATTGGTCCGGCCGTGCCCGCCACGGCCTATCCGTGGCCAGATATTTTGGGAGCCGCTATATAAACCCCGACTCGGCTCCAAGCTGTTCCCGGGGGAAACCTCGGCCTCACATCTCTCGCAGGCCCCCACGGGCCCCATAGCGGCCGGCCTGGGGGGGATCCTGGGAAGCAGCTCAGAGTGGGGTGAAGGCAGGCGCCGTCCGAGTGTCCCCTTCCGGACAGGGCCGGCGCACGTTCAATCCCGAGGCAGCCTGCTGCCTCCCGAGGTGGCCTCCTGTCTCTGGGACTCAGTTTCCCCCTCTCGCCCCACCACCGCCCACCCTACCCTGCCCCAGAAAACACAGACCCACCTCCAAACACACCCACAGGGCCTGGAGCCTTTTCTGAAAGTTCTGGGGAGCGGGGAGCGGCCAGCAGGACCTCAGGTGGCACCTGCCGACCCAGGGGTGCCCCCTCCCCACCCTGGGCAGGGTCCGGGAATCTAAAACTAGCTGCTCAAGGAGATCCTTACGCAAACTCAAGTTTCTCTGGAACTTTCTCTTGGAAGGTTCGGGAACGTTTGGCCTGCCCAGCTTCCCCCCACAGGAGCTCCCTACCTCCCCTTCTGCCCCCCAAAGTTCCCCAGATAAGGACCAAGCCTGGCTCTGCCAAAACGTTCAACATTAGGACACGACTTTAAGAATTCCCGCAGTGTAGAGGCGGGAACGGAAGCCCAGAGAGGGGAAGGGGCTGGCCTGAGGCGGCACAGCAAGCGGAGGCACAGCCGCGTGAGGCCAGCGGCAGGGTTGGAATTCGAACTCGGGCCCGCCTGTCCCCCAGCCCCGCTCCCATCGGAAGGGAGCCAAGGGGGGGGGCCAGTAACCGCTGCCTTCCGGATCAACATGCGCCATTCGCCGGGAGCCAGTAAAAGTGAAACGCAGAAGTGAAATAAAAATAAAAATACCCGAGAGCTCGCTGGGGCTCGGAGCCCGCTCCTGCTCCCAGGCCCCTCGGCCTTTCCTCGTGAGAGGCGAGGGGGCAGCACGGCGAGGCAGGCGGGGGTGGTCGAGCGTGGCCATGTAAAGCAGCCCCTCGGCACCTGGGGCCTCCTGCCAGAGGGGTGGTGGAGCGTGCCCAGGGGGCTCTCCGCCCCAGGCAGCTGCAGCCAGCGAGAAGGAACACCCAGATATAACCTGGCCTGAACTCCGCCCAGCACGAGTCCTCGAACCCTGGCCTGTGCCTGGAAAGCCGATTTTGGCCGGTGACCTCGGATGGGTCACTGCCCGGTTCTGGGCCTCAGTTTCCCATCGTGGAAGGTCTTGCTGCAGCCACGTGTCCCTTGCAGATTTGCCTTGTCCGAGGGGACGTCAGGCTGGTCTCTCCAGTTAGGAGCTTTGCTTGGTTGCCAGTAGCTTGGAAATTAGCCGGAGAAACTTGGGGACCCCCTCAATGTAGATTCCCCACTTTGTCCCTCCTCTGCTGTTCTCTAGGTTAAATAGCCCCAAGCCCTCAGTGGCTTCACCTGACACACATATTGAGAGCCTCTGCCAGCTCTCTGCCCCATTTCCAAGTGCCAGGAGCCGCTGCCTGCCTCTTCTGACCAGCCCAGAGTGGGGAGGGAAATCACCTCCCTCGTTCTGGAGCCTATACCTCCATTAATGCAACCCATGGACCCTGCAGCTAGCTAGGCACCTCTGTCCCAAGCAAGGACGCCCTCCATGTAAACATCCACCATCGATTCAAAACACCGAGCCTCATGAGGGAGCTTCAGTGGTGGTGGTGGTGGGGTGGGGGGGACTGAGAAAGTTCTGTTTCTTTTCTCTCTCTTTTTTTTTTTTTTCTCTCCAAACCAGAGACTGTCTGACCCCAAAGCCTCTGCTCTCTCTTTTTAAATGTGAGTCAGTCTTAAAATGACATTGATACGTTCCTCGCCCCTCGTCTTTCTGTGCGTCCCTGAGTTTCTTTTTTAATTTTTTTTTTTTTAATCAGACTTTCTGTTTCTTGCGCTGCGTGCTGCTTGCACAGGTGTATCGACACACATAACCGAGCTGTACACTTGGGGTCGGGGAGCTTTCCTGTCTTGATGTGCTGCTTGACGGACACGTTTAGCAAGACGCGGGGGAAAGAGGGCAGTTTGGCATCAGGCTGAGGCTGACGGGTAAGTGGCAGGAACTCAGCGAGGCAGGAGAGCGCTGCAGGCGTCAGGCGCGGCGAGCGCAAAGCGAGGGGGCCCGAGGTGGCCCGATGCGTCCGAGGCTCCGGCAGAGACCCCACGCCGCGGCCGTGAATCCCCACCAAGGCCAGCGCGAGGCCAGGAGGCCTGGCAGAGGCTGGTCGCCGGGGCAGGCCTCGGTTTAGGGTAGCGCTCAGACCATTTGCAAGAAGGGGAAACTGAGGCTCAGCGAGGACAGGCTGTTCAGCTTCACTTAAGCGGCGGAGGCGGGACTTGCCCGTTGCCCGTGTTTCCCTGTCCCTGCCTGAGTGTGTCCCACGCTCCTGAGCAATAGGTGTCCTGGGTTCGAGGCCCAGCCTGGCCTCAGCATCCACGTCTGTAAAATGGGGCGCAGGGAGGGTTGAGCCGGCTTATCCCCGGCCCCTCCACGAGGTGCTCTGTCTGCCAAGACCCCTCCCCCGAGACCCCAGCCCGAGCTGGAGGGGGTCATCTCAAATTGGGGGACCCAGAGGCGGCTTTTCCGAGAAGCCCGTCACCGAGGAGAAAACGGCGTGCCCGCGGAGGGGCTGGCGGTGTGGGGGGGTTCTGAGGGGAGGGGTGAAAGTATGAGTTATAAAAAGAAGAAATGTCCCAATAATGCAAATTCAGGGCCACGGCGTGAAACCGAAGAGAAAGAGACAGGAAGACAGGGCTGTCCTCGGACTCCCCACCGCGTGCTGAGCAGGAGAAGCTCGGGGGGCCAGCTGCGGCCTGTCGCCCCCCGCCCCGGGCCCCGTCCCCTCCCGCACCCCTCAAAGAAGCTCTGGGTCCCTGCAGGCTCCTTCCTGCCTCAGGGACGTGGTTCACACAGGGCCCCCCCAAAACTCCTCATATGTGGTCCCTTCTTGCCTGCAGCCCCTACTCACCCAGGGTCTCCCCGGCGACCCGCCACCCCTCCCGCGCCCCCCATCTTGCCCTCATCTTCGCCCCAAGCTCTCTGAAACCGCCTTCTTCATCGGGCAGGGGCTCGTCCGCGTGTCCCTCTGTCTTTCCGGCTGCCGGTCCGGAGCCTGGCACAGGGGCTTGAGCTGTGGCTTGAATGACTGCTCTCTGGCCTGCGCCCCGACTTGCCTCGCCGCCGCGGGCCATTACCCGCTGGGGCGCGGGACCAGGGCAGCGCCTCGAAGCCCAGCTCCAAACAGGTCTGGGGGTGACACTTCCTGGGCGGTGGTGGGGGGGTGTCCAGGGAGATAAATGCCCTGTGTGACAGAGGTGCCCCCCGAAACGGCCAGCCGTCCCACGCACGTGAGCTGTTTGGAAATCGGGCTCTGCTTTGTTTCTGCGTCAAGATCAAAATTCACGCCCGAAAGCGACAGGTCGGCGGCAGTCGGGACCGTCGCCGTGCTGTGCAACCAGTGCCTCTCCCTAGTTCCAGAACTTTCTCGTCAGCCCAAACAGAGACCCCGTCATAGGTTACGACGAGGCCACACCGGGCGGGGTGGCCTTAGAGGGAGGGGACATTTGGACAGGGGCACGGACGGACAGAAGGTGACCAGGTGATGCCAGAGGCAGAGATTACGAGCCAAGGAACGCCAAGGGGGAGTCAGAGGATGCAAGAACGGAGACCCCCCCTCGACCCTCCGGGGGACACAGCCCTGCCGCCACCTGGATGCCAGGCTCTGAGTTCCAGGACGGGGGGACAATCGATTCCTGCCCTAAGCTGCCCAGCCCACGGACCCCGGCGGGGAAGGGTCCCCCGGGAAACTCAGGCGCTCAGCAAACGTCGCCGTCCTCTTCCCCGACAGGCCCCGGGGCCAGGGGGCACCAAGCGGCCGTCGACCCGCTGGGCGCTGCCCGCCACCCCTCCCCCTTGGGGCTCTTTCGAAGAAGCGGGCAGTGATAACGTTCCCCCAAAACAGGAACCAGCGGCGAGGCCGAGCGTTGCGGAAGCCTCCGGCGAGGCCCCGACCCCTCGTCCGACTTCAGGGCCCGCTGGGCGCAGCCTGGAAAGATTTTTATGTAAAAGGGGTCCATGCAAATCCAGGGGCCACGAGGCCCACTTCCCCCTCTGGCCCGGGTCGGAGCCACCTGGGCTGGGGGCGGGGGTGGCGCTGACACCCACCGAGGCGGCAGGGCCGGGGAGGCTGCCGGACGCCCGCCTGGCTGCTGACCCCAAATCCTCCAGGGCCTCCGGGCCAGAGGGCGGGAGGGGAGCGCACGCACGGACCCCCCGCTTCGGGTAAAATCCACATAATACGAGTCACCATTTTACAGCGGCCCATTCGCACATCCTCAATGCTAACGAGTTCCAGATCCTTCTCATCACCCCCTCCCCAGAAAAGAAACTCCGCCCCCTCGAGCAGGCAAGCCCCACTCCCCTCCCCCCGCCCCTGGCAAGCACAAATCCACTTTCCGCCTCTAGGATTTGCCTGTTGTGGACATCTCCTCTCGATGGGATCAGACAAGATGTGTCCTTTTGAGGCTAGTTTCTTTCACTCGGTATAACATTTTCACGGTCCATCCACGCTGTGGCGTGAATCAGAACGCCATCCCTTTTTACGGCCGTGTAATATTCCTCCGGCTTCCTCTCTGTTGCTCCGTTTATCGGTCGATGGACACTGGGGGTTGTTTCTCTCTTTCGACTCTTGCAAATCACACTGCAGCAAACATCGGTGTACAAGTTGCCGGGTAGACGTATGTTTTCAATTCATGGTTATATACTTAAGAGTAGACTTGCTGGGTACTAGGGTAATTCTGTGCTTCCCTTGGCTGTTTGCTCATTGTTTTTGCTTGTTGTTTTTGCTCATTGTCTGCTCGTTGCTTTTGCTCGTTGTTTGTTCATTGTCTTGCTTGGTTTTGCTCATTATCTGCTCGTTGTTTTTGCTCATTGTCTGCTCGTTGCTTTTGCTCATTGTTTGCTCATTGTCTTGCCTGGTTTTGCTCATTGTCTGCCCGTTG
>JAKSZT010032673.1:1065078-1113394 GCA_026826555.1 Tolypeutes matacus | reverse complement strand
CTCATTGTCTGCTCGTTGTTTTTGCTCATTGTCTGCTCGTTGTTTGCCCATTGTCTTGCTTGGTTTTGCTCATTGTCTGCCCGCTGGTTTTGCTCATTGTCTGCTCGTTGTTTTTGCCCCATGTCTCCTCGTTGTTTGTCTTCTTTAGGAGGCACTGGGAACTGAACCCAGGACCTCCCATGTGGGAGGCAGGTGCCCAACTGCTCAAGCCGCCTCCGCTCCCCCTATGCTTCACCTTTTGAGGAACTGCCAAACTGTTTCCCACAGTTGCTGTGCCACTGTACACTCCCCACCCACGACGCTCGAGGGTTCCAATTTCTCCACAGCCTTGCCAGCACTTGTTAGTTGCCATTGTCTTCTTCCAAGTGTTTTCTTAAGGCTATGCTGGTGGGCTTGAAGAGGCACATAGGGAAACTGAGGCCCACAAAGGGGGGACTTCCCCAGAGTAACTCAATGGGCAGGGGGAGGACAAAGTAGAATACCGTACAGAGAATTCTCCCCCAAGTCAGAATCAGAGACCCGAATGCAAGGTTTTAGGGTGCGGTTGCCCCATCTAGCTTTCCATCACAGCCCTGGAGTTCCCGTAGAATCGCTCCCAGACCCCCAACATAAACCTCTTTACATGCCCCCGTGGCGGAGAGCTCACTCCCTACAGGGCAGCTGCTGGTCCCCCTGGCCCAGACAGCTCCAGTACCAGAAAGTTCTTCCCCAGATGGACTGAGCCTCCACCCTGCCACCGCCTACCGGCCTGCCTCCACCCAGGGGGCTTTGGACTTCCCTTGGGGACCCCTTGCTCACGGACAGCCCCCCAGGGAGTCTGCAGGCACCACCCAGGCCCCAACCAAGCCTTCTCTGGCCTCACAATCCGCTTTCAAATGAAGAAAACCCTTATTTTAAGAAGAACTGCACGACTGAACGCACGTAGGATCCTGGAAGAGAAAAAGGACCTCCGTGGAAAGCTGGTGACATTCAAGTAAAGCCTGGCATTTAGATAACAGAGACGGCACCATGTTGGCTCCTTAGATTTGACACATGTTTTGTGAAAGTACAAGAGGTTAAGAGCGGGAGGGTCTGGCTGAGGCCATGGCAGCTTTCTTTGCAGTCTCTGCCACTTTTCTGTACGTCTAAAATTATTCCAAAATGAAGAGCACTTAAAAACTTAGCTGGATGTGAATATACACGAACTCCCAAAATCCCACGGGAGGAACAAAAAGAAAAAGCTCAGTTCTAAGGGACAACAATGGGCGGGTATAAGGGGGTACGGGATTTTTCCTTTTAGAGTAATGAAAACGTTCTAAGATTGACTTAAGATGATGACAGCAGAACCCTGATAAAGTGAGAGCCGCTGAGTGCACACTCTGGGCTGTACAAAGCTTGGGACTGTGTGACACGGGGAGTCCAGTGGTGGAAGCTGGACAGAGATGAGAACATTCTCTCGTGAGCTACGTAACAAACGTGTAATACTAATACGGGCCGTGAATAACGAGGAGGGCTGGGGGAAAACACACCAAACGTAAGATATGGGCTATGGTTGGTAGTCATGTTTTGACGATGCTCTTTCAGAATTTGTTACGAATATTTCACAGCAACGCAAGGTGGTGGTGGAGGGTGACGGGTGGGAGCCCTGTAGGGTGATAGGCAGGTTTGTTTTGTAAGTTCACAACTTTGACTGTACACTTATTATTTATGGATGTCTGCGTATGAATGATAAACTTCGATTTTAAAAAGTGAAAAAAAAAAAAAAAGAAAAATCTCCGCACCAAGGAAGCAACAAGCGAAATGCTCGTTCCTCACTGGTGGGAAGGTGGAACGGAGCAGCCGCTTTGGAAGGCGGCCCAGCGGCTTCGTCCCAAGCTTAGCACCACGCTCCCAGGTGTTTCCCTGGGCTGAGCACTGACGTCCACACGAAAACCTGCCCGAGAATATTTACAGCAGCTTCACTGGGAACGGCCCAGAACATTCCATAGGGGAATGGGCGAACACAAATGCGACTAAAAGCCAGGCGTCCTCAAGCCTCGAACAGACACAAAGGCGTATTGCTCAAAGTCGCCAGCCTGAGCAGGCCACGTGCTGTCTGATGCCGGCTCTGTGACATTCTAGAAAAGGCAGAGCTACAGACAAACTAGAAGGTCAGTGGTTACCGGGTGGCGGGGTGGCAGGGAGGAGGTGGGGGAGCACAGAGGAGTTGTAGGACCGGGAATCTTCTGTCTGACACCTTAACAGTGGCTACACGACATGATGCATTTATTCAAGCCCACAGCACAGAATCCCTGCCTCGTTGGAGCTGACATTCAAACGGGGACAGTAAACATGTAACTGTGGAAGAACAAGAAGGAAAATCGTCATGACGCAGAAAAGGGGCGATAAGCAGGTAGGATGGGTCGGGAGGGTTATTTTCTCCAGGAATGTCAACAAGGTCTGAGGCCGAGACCCAAGGAGGTGACGGAACAGCATGCTTGGCAGAGGGATCAGCCAGTGCAGAGGCCCTGAGGCCGGAATGCCTGATGTGGGGAGCAGGTAGATGCTGGGAAGAGGAGGAGCTAGAACCAGAGGCTTTACGCTGCTCGTTGGAGGTCCCAGGTGCAGGGAATCCGGGCCTGCTCACTCTTTCCTGAGGAGGCTGGAACAGTGTGAAACTGTGTGGAACAGCACAAACGCATTCTGGAACCTGGGGCTCTCTCTCCAGCAGGACCAAGCCGGGCCAGCCTCCTCAGGAACTGAGTCCGTGTCTACCTCCTGCCAGCCTGGAGCCCAAAACCAGCCCTAAACACCAAACCGTGCCCCCCCCCACATATGCCTCCCCTCATGGCTACTGAGAAGAGGCCACCGTCCTGGTCAGAAGAGCCCGTGCTATTGATGCTTCCTGCCAGGTCCACAAACCACCCCGGGCCTGACGAGGGGCTCACCCTGCCGCACCCCATTTCTGTCTACAAAACCCATCTGATGACCGATGCCTGCTTGGCCAGGCCAGACCAAGAAGGAGTAATAGGACTGACAGGGCCTCAGTTTCCCCATCTGTGAAGTGGGAGGAGAATGCCTCGCCCTGCATGACACCCCCAGCCCCCTGCTTTCTTCAGCCCCGGGAGACCCCAGGCCTGGCCCCCACCCCCCACCGTGCCTCCCACGTGCCCGACCCGCTGCCCTTTGCCGCTCGCCCCCGCTGTTTTGATCTCTGCTAGCCCGACCCGGTGCCGCGAGTCTGGTCCCTGCGAAAACCACAGCTCAGGGCGCTCTTATCTGCTATCAGCGGCGGGCAGGTGGTGGGGGCCCCTGCAGGGCTTCTCAGAAGAGCCGGGCCGTGTCATCATGGGACGGTGGCACAAAGAGCCCCGTTATCGGGCTCCGCATCGCGATCCCGGCCCCCTGATTAGGCCCTTGGGCACGTCCGGTGATTTGTTTACCCGGGCCTGTTGCGAAAAGTCTCAGGGGCCTCTCAGGGTCACCGGGGGAACCGGGGAGGAAGGGGCTTCTGGGAAGGCTTCCCAGGGGAAGGGGCGCCGGGATGGGGTCTTGGGGAGGGGAGTGAGGCTTAGCAAGCAGAACCCGGGCTACGGCTCGGAGGGGAGGGCGCAGATGGCAGTGAGCCGGGGGTTTTGCAGGGTGCGAGCCAAGGAGGGGGGGGATGAAAGGCTCGGCCGCGGCCTCTGCTCTCTGAGCCTCAGTTTCTCCATCTGTGAAATGGCCTGTGGAGGGCACTCAGCTCCACGGCGGTAAAATGAGCATGGGGGGGATGGGCAGGAAGGCAGAGCAGGGAGGGGGCTGGACGGGCACACTGCTCCCCCCAGGAAAGGAGGTGGCCTTTCCTCCTGAGCCGCTCCGAAGCCTCCCGATCAGAGGCTCCTTGGGAAGAGCTGAAGCAGGGAGGTAGTGAGCTCCCCGTCACCCAACGTTAGGAAGCTCGACAGCCCCAGCTGCTCCCCTCTCCTCCCCGGGTGGCACCGGTGCCAGAGGCCTGGCCCTCAGATGTGGCATCCAACACTGGGTCCCCCGCCCGCCCTCCCACCCACCCACGGGGCTGGGGTTTCCACACCTCTGCTACCTGCGTACCTGCTAAGCCACTTCCTCTGCGTGTCTGTCTGTCTGTCTGTCTGCCGCCTGGCTCCCCCCAACCCCTCCCTCGCCACGTCTCTCTGAGCGGCCAGTGGAGGCAGGACTCGACCCCACACGGGGAACCCGGGGGAACACAAGAGAAAGGAGAGGCCAGCCCGGCACCTCCTCCTAGAAATGGGGGTCTGACAAAGTCCAGCTTGGAAACGGCCCTGGGAGGGTGTCCTCGAGGACAGCTGAGCCTCAGTTTCTTCACGGAGCCGTGGAGATAAAAACGCCGACGACACAGGCCATTCCGCCCAGTCCCCGCAGCTGCCCCCGCATCTCTCCCACCTCTCCACCAAGGCTGCCTCCTCCGGAAAGCCCTCCTGGACTCCCCGCCGCACACACAGCCTCACTTCCAGCCCCCCACCACCTGAAAGTCCCTTTTCCGTTTCTTTACCCCTTCATCTGCCCCTGGCCCAGCCCTACCCCTGCTCGGGAGCCCCACAAGGACAGGGGATCCGGCTGCCCCCGGAGCCTCCAGAAGGGGCTCCGCCAATTCCTTAAATGATCTGCCAGGCCCGGCCCAGCCAGGGTGGGCACAGGTTCAAGGGGGGGGGAACTGCAGGCGCTTTCATCGCAGAGCCATAGGAAAGGTTAAGGCGAGTTTTCAAAATAAAACCTTGGAAACCTCAGAGTGGTTCTCTGTCCGGGGAAGAGCGAGGCTGGAGCCAGCCCCCGTGCCGCCTCCAGGAAGCCCGCCGCCCCCCGCCTTGAGACGGTCCCTGGCCTGGAAGGCGAGAAATGGCGCCTTACCTCTGGGCCTTTGCGAGCTGCCGCCAGGAGGCTTCCCGGGGGCCAGGAAGCTTCTCCCAGCCCCAGCCTGATCAGAGGAATCACCTGGGGGTGGGGTGAGAGGTCTTTATAAACCCTCCTCTCCCCGAGGCTCGGCAGCAGCTCCAGGGAGGGGCCTGGGATGCCAACAAGCCCCTGCCCCGTGTGGTGCTTAGGAAGCCACCTGGGTTTGGACACCGCCTCCAGGAAGGCCTCCAGGATTCCCATGTTGACAGGGCTGAGGACTCCCCCGTGCCTGAAAGCTGAGGGTGGGGGGGGTGGCAAAGCACTCACTGCCCCCCCCCACCCATATGGGGCATCTACAAGTGGATTCAGGCCAGTGGGGACAACTCACCCAAGACGCGTAGCCGCCTGGGCCAAGAGAACGCCGGAGCCCGGGCTGAGGCCGGGCCCCTGGGAGGCTGGCTCAAGGGCCGGTCGAGAGCAAGGGTTCGAATCCCTGCTCTGACCCAGGCCCGTGCGAGACCAGGGCATGGGCCCAGCCCAGCCTCAGTTTACCCATCTGTCAAACGGGGCAGCAGCAAGAGCTGCTGGGGCCATGCTCAGAGTATGGCCTTAGCTTCCTTTATTATCGCTATCGCTGTTATTATTTCCTGTTAGATGCTCTCTCTTCGGACAGAGGCTGGCCCTGTGGGGGGCTCCCGAGGCCCCAGAGGGCAGCCGCTGTGAGCAGTTACTCCTGGGATCCGGGGTGGCATCTTCTTCTCTGCCCTGAGCTCCCGGCTCCCCGAAATGTCTGGCCAGCCTCGGCTGAGCCCCCTGCCCCTCTTTCCCCCAGCAGGCTGTCACTGCCCAGCTTTCCCCTGCTGGGCTGGGTCCTGCCTCAGGGCCTTGGCACGTGCCATTCCTTCTGCTCTAAACGCCCTTTTGCTCACACCCTCCCACAGCTCACTCCCTCACCTCCTGCAGGCCTTAGCTCAAGTGCCACCTCCTCCAAGAAGCCTCCCCGATTCCCCGGCGGGCGAAAGCAGCGTCCCACGGGCTTGCTGCCTCCATCATGGCTTGTCACCGTGGGCGCTCTCCCTTGCTTGGCACCCGGCTTTTCCCTGCCCTGCTGTGACCCCAGGGCCGTGGATGGAGCCTGACACAGACGAGAGCTCAGTAAATTCTGAGCTCTTGGGGCTACGGGGCTGGCATCGGACGCCTTAAGATGGGGAGGTGGGCAGAGGGATGGGGCCCCCAACTCCAGGCTCCGGTGCTATACAGAGCCAGGGATGGGCAGAATGTGCCAGAGCCCTGTGCCTGCCCCCACCTCCAGCCCCTGCTGACCCTCTTCTTTCTCAATTTCCCCCCGGCACCACTTCCCCCCCAGGCCACCTCCTACGGGGAAGGAGTGGAGTGGGGGTGGGGGTTAAAGACACTCTGCCCTGGGTGCGTTTTGGCCTCGCCTCAGCCCTGCAGGGTAAGGAGGGCTGTTGTTCTCCTGTGCGGGGGGCTTGGGAAGCCCCAGAAACAGGGCGCCTCTCTCCTCTTGGAGCACACACACGCAAAACTCGGTCAAGGTGAAGAGTGTTTTGATGCAATATTTTGAAAAATCAATATGAATGCAAAAAAAAAAAAAAAAAAACATTCATGACGAAGAAAGGATGGCAATTTCAAATAAGTGGGGTCCGACTAGTTCCTTGTGAGGATCCCCCTCGCTGTCCTCACCCCCGTCCCGGGAACCAGAGCTTCAACAAATAAAGAGCAAGGAGGAAAAAATAAGAGGAAAAGGGGGAAAAACTATGTTTACAAGAGACTTGAGTGGAGTGGGTGGAGCTCAGTGGTTGAGCATCTGCTTTGCATGTTTGAGGTCCCAGGTTCAATCTCCCGTACCTCCTGAAAACGGAAAAAAAGAAAAAATAGACTTAAAAGACACTTGAACCAAATGCCACGTTGCCTGGGGCCCTGATTTAAACAAATCAGCTGTGAAAACATACATTCTTTGCTATATTTTGTCTATATATAAAATAACATAATATAAATGTATATATCATACCTTATATATAAATGTGCAATATATCTATATTATTTACATAACGTTTATAAATATACTTATCTATTTATCTTTATCTTTATAATAGGCATTTATAATAGCTATAATATTGTATATTTGTATATAAGCATATATACTTTATAACATAATAAATATAACATATTTAAAATATATGTACAATTTTTATATCTATAGTATTTATAGATAATAAATATATAGCGAATGAATATAAATTATATTTAAATAACTAAATTATATACTATGAACATATATTAAAATATTATCCATAGGTATACATGAAAATCCAATTTTTAGGATATTCGATGGTTAGGAAATTTAAAAAGAGGCAAAAATGACTTCCTGGATCCCAGCCCACCCCTCCTCCTGTTCTTGCTTTCCAGAATCTGGCTCAAGGAGTCCTGGTGGCAGCTGTGGCATCTGTGACCAGGAGGCTGTGGGTGAACCCCCCAGAAGAGGGGCTGGAGGCTCAGGGCGAGAGGGGGTGGGTGCCGGGGCCCGCCCAGGTCCCCGCAGCCGGGATTCGAGCCCGAGTCTCTCTGGCCCTTGAAGTGCCGTGTCCTCCGAGCGAGCCTCAGTTTCCCCCTGCAAAGCAGGACCGTGGAGCCGACGAGCCGAGGTCTGATGATGCCCCGAGGTCTCGGCAGAAGTAGCTGGACCCCCACCCTGGGTGCGGATAAAACCCCCTGCCCTCTGAGGACGTGCTCGGATCCTCAAACACTGCAGCCGTGTGGAAGCAGTTTGGCAGCTGTTTAAAAAGTTCACCCTAACGCTGACGATACGACCCAGAGATCCCACGCGGTCCCAGGCGAGAGCGATGCAAGCTCGCGTCCACGCCAGCTGTCCACACACTGGAAACAGCCTAGCAGCCGATGAACGGGTCAGCACGCCGTGGCCACCCACACCGTGGAACACTGCACGGCAATGGAAAGGAACGAGCTGCAGGTACCCACGGCGACGCGGCCGAACCTCAAAATGCTGCTGAGTGGAAGGAGCCAAGCAGGACAGCGCGTGCTGCGGGATTCCACCTGTATACAATTCTACGCTCTAGAGGGACAGGCAGCAGATTGGCGACGCCTGGGGACCCGGGGGTGGGGAGGGTGGGAGTGGATTGCCGTGGGGGGCCCAGGAAATTTTCAGGCGTGAATCTGTGCATCCTGATTGTGTTGATGGCCTCGTGGGGGGGGGGATCCCATCAAAGCCTACGCAGCTGCGTGCATTAAAGAAGCGTGGTGGATGTGCACGGCCTCAGGAAAGCTGTAACAAACATCCCCTGCCCTCCCGGACGATAAGTATATAAGGAAACAGTGAGGCAGTTCTGTTCTATGCAGGGTGTCCATGGTGACAGGCGAGCAGAAAAAGGAAGGAGGTGGGGGAGGATCTGTGTGGACAGCTGGCGGCTGAGAACGGGCAGTGCAAAGGTCCTGAGGCAGAAAGTGCTGGGCACATCTTAAAAGAGCAAGGAGGCGAGCGGATGTGGCTCAAGCAGTTGAGCGCCTGCCTCCCACATGGGAGGTCCCGGGTTCAGGTCCCTGTGCCTCCTAAAAACCAAAACAAACAACAAGCAAACAAATGAAAAACAACCAACTCAGGGGAGCCGATGTGGCTCAGTGGTTGAGCACCAGCTTCCCACATACGACATTCTAGATTCAATCCCCAGCCCCAGTACCTCAAAAAAAAAAAAAAAAAGGAGACTTGTGTGGCCTGAGCAGAGTGAGTGAAGGGGAGAGGAGGGAGGCGAGGGTGGGGAGGGGCGGCTGGGAGCTGGCATGGGGGCCCGGAGCCGAGCAGGGGCAGCAGCGGGTTGAGAAGGCACAGACTCAGGGCGCATTTTGGACCTTCCAACGGCCAAATGCGGGGACACTGGCTGCCTCTCTCTTCAATTCATTTGAAACCCCGCCTCGAGCTTGTCTGACCGACGTCATCACAAATGGATGGTGACAAACAGCTCTGTGTCCTCCCCAGGCTGAAACCTTCCCCACAGACGCCTCCCTGCTTGGGCTTAAACGGCAGCAACTGGACTCAGATAGTTTTCCTCTTAGACTCAGTTTACACTATGCAGGTTCTTATTTCAGAAACAGCATCGCAGAGATGCCGCCGAGTTCCCTGGGAGTCTTCACCCAGCGCTCCCCAATGTCAGCAGATTACCCCCGCGGTGCAAGCGTCGAAGTTAAGACAACCATGAAGTCCCGCTCACGTGTCTTCAGCTCTCCCACGCGTGTCCTCTGGCTGGTGCAGGATCCAGTCCAGGACCTCCCATTGCACGCGGGCAGTCTCCTCCTCTTCTCCAGCACGTTAAAAAAATAAACAAACAGATTTTGGGTTTGCCGAGAGTTGAGAAGGTAGAGCCCAGGGCGCAGGCACCCTTAGCCCACCACAAACGTCTCGTGTAAGCAGAGGGGGGTTCTCGAAACCAGGAGACCAGCATTGCCCAGCACGGTTTTTTAATTCCTTTTTTTTATTATTATTATTTTATTGCGGTAATATATAGAACACAACACTTGCCGTTTTAACCCGCTTCGAGCGTACGATTCAGCGGCGTTAAGTTCATTCGCAATGGCGTGCCACCATCACCCCCGTCCAGTGCCAAAATTTTTCCATCACCCCAAACAGAAACTCTGCACCCAATGAAGCAATAACCCCCCGTTTCCCGTCTTTCAGTTCCTGGTACTGTCTCAGCCACTTTCTCTCTGCCTCTCTGTCCACCACGTTTTTCTTTTTAGTGAATTTTGTTTGCCAACATCCATATCCACCAAACTTCCCTCCTACCCCCTTCCCATCTCCCCTGGTAAACGTGAATCTACTTTCTTTCTTTTTTTTTTTTTGGAGGTACTGGGGATCGAACCTGGGACGTCGTACACGGGAAGCAGGTGCTCAACCACTGAGCTACAGCCACTCCCCAATGGGAGTTGGTTTTCTCATTTGTTTGTTTGCTTTTAGGAGGTACCGGGACTCGAACCCAGAACCTCGTACACGGGAAGCAGGAGCTCAACCGCTTGAGCCACATCCACCCCCCTGATCTACTTTCCAGCTCCACAGAGCTGCTATTTCTACCGTCTCTTGTAAGTGGCACCATGCACTAGCTGCCCCCGCGTGGCTGGCTTCGTCCACGCAGCGAGGTTTCCAAGCTTCTGCCCGGTTGCAGCACGTCTCACTGCTTCGTCCTCTCTTAGACGGCCGAGTAATAGCCTCTCGGCCGCTTGGGTGGCTTCCACCTTTTGGCTCTCGTGAATCGCGCTGCGATGGACATCGTGTGTAAGTACCTCTTTGAGTCCCTGTTTTCAGTTCTTTGGATGGAATTGCCGGGCCACGGAGCAGTCCTGCGTTGAGCTTTCGGGTGAACGCGCCGAATCGTTTCCCACGACGGCTGTGCTATTTTCCGTTCCACCCACGGCGCCCGAGCCGTTCCAGGTTCTCTGCACCCTCGCCAGCGCTCCCTGTTGTCTGGGCTTTCGATAACAGCCGTGCTCGTGAGTGTGAAGTGGCATCTTGATGTGGTTTTGGTTTGCATGGCCCTGAGGCTGGTGACGTGGGCCATCAGCCGTGCCCCGTCGTGAACCCTCCTCTTGGATCCGTCTCGGAGTTTTTGGGACATTCACTGCCACGAGCCTTGTGCTTACGGCACTTCAAGCTTGGAGTCAGGTGGGCTGGGGCGTGGTGACCTGCAGGCTGAGCCTCAGTGTCCTGTTCTGTGAAATGGGCACTGGCCGTGCTGGCCTTGTGGGAGAATGTGTCTCCCCCCCTGCCCCGTTTTGCCCTGGAGGAAACTGAGGCACAGAGAGGGCGAGAGGCTCACCGAGAGCCACCCAGGGGCTTGGCATAAAGGAAATGTCTGTTTTCTTGCACACAGACCTCAGAATGTGTTTTAAATGAAGTCCCCGGGGGCCAGTCTGCAGTGAGGGGGCTGGGGGCTGGCCGGCTTCCTTCCGGCAAGAGCAGGAAGCTTCCTCAGACTCCCCTAAGCACCTGTTGTGTGCTGGTGCCTCCAAGGTGGAGGCCCAGGCTCTCAGCCGGGGGCTCAAGCCCCCTGCCTTCCGCTCCAGATCTGCTCCCTGTTCACTGCCCCACCGAGTGGCTTTCCACACTTTTCTATATGCAATTCCCTCTGCCTGCAGCGCCTTTTGCCAGCTGCACCGTTAGCATAGAAAACTCCTACTCATTCCTCAAAACCCAGTTCAAAAGCCCCTCCACTCTGAAGTCACTCCTGCCTGTTCCCATTCATCTATCTGTTCACCCAGCACAATTTATTCAGGGCATGGAGCAGCCAGCCTTGAACCCGAAAACAGCCCCTACCTTCAGGCAGCTCAGGGTCTCCCTGTGATCCATTCACCCTAGTCTCGCAGCCGCTCTCCCTGCGTTATCCTCTGGGGCCCTCAAAATCCGCTCTTCTCTGAGACAATCTTTACCCACGTAACATTTGCCACAAGACCCTGAATTCTCAGGGATACCACCGTTACTCCTGTTCTACAAATGAGGAAACAGAGGCTCAGAGAGGGTAAGGAGTTTGCCCAAGGCTGCACAGCCCGTGCGGAGCAGAGCTGGGGCTGGAACCCAAAACAGCGCACCCTGGAGTCCACGCTGCACTCTTTTTCCTTGAAGGGATGGGCTTTCGAGATTTCTCAGGGCCACCCACCAGGTCCCCGCCCCACCCCTGTCCTTGCCCCCCACTCCTCTGCTGTGGTCTGGCGATGGCAGAGCCGGATGGAAGCCTCCTCCCTCCAACTGGATTCTATACCTCTGTTGATGTGGCCGAGAGTCTCGAAACACACCCCGCTGAGTCATACCAAGCCAACCGAAGCCTGCCGTTTCTCTCACAGGTGCTGCCGACAGATGGTTACCTCGGCAGCTTTTGGACATTTCCTTTCCTTGCACCCAAGGGCAGGGTTAAGCTTTTCAAAATATGTTTTTATTAAAACTGAGGCTCAATTCACAAAGCACAAAGTGAGTCGCCTGAAAGCAAAGAATCCGGTGGCATTTCGGAGCTTCTCAACCGGGTGCGACCACCAGCTCTAGTTCCCCAACGTTCTCATCACCCCCAAAAGGAAACCTTGACCCCACAAGCAGTCACGCCCCAGAGCCCCTCGCCCAGCCCCTGGCTTCCACGCTTCTGCTTCCTGTCTCCACGGAGTTGCCTGCTCTGGACATTCCACGGGGAATCAGACAGTCCTCGGGGTTTGCTTCTTTCGGCCAGCAACGTGGTGTGCAGGTCCATCCACTTTGCAGTGAGTTCCAGCACGCCATCCCTTTGCACGGCTGAATCATATTCCGTCGCACGGACACGCCACGTTGGTTGACGGACATTTGGGTTGTTTCCACTTTCTCGGCTATCGTGACTAAGTCCCTTTATGGAATTCACGTACACGTGTTTGTTTGAGTCCCTGTTTTCAGTTCTTGGGGGTACATATCTCAGAGTGAAATTGCCGAGCCACACGGTAATTCTATGGCTACCTTTCGGCAGAACTGCCTGTTTGTCAAAGTGTCTGAACCATTTTACGTTCCCACCTGCAAGGGCGAGAGTTTTTTTTTTTTTTTAACAAATCAATTTTATTGATACATATTAATGAAGCGTACGATTCATCCAAAGTGTACAATCGAGGGCATTTGGTATAACCACAGAGTTGTGCATTCATCACCTCAATCATCATTAGAGCATTTTCATTATTTCAGGAATAATAATAATAAGCAAAAAAGAAAGAAACCAGAAAATTCTCCACCCCTCGGTCTCTCTCTGCTTCCCCTGCTGTACAGAGCTGCTATATGGGCTAGTCTTGCACAATTGCTTAATTATATATTAAGCAGTTTTATTGAGATATATTCACATACCATATGATCTCTCCAAAGCGTGTATCCAAATGGCTTTTAGTATAATCACAATGTTGTGCATTCATCGACACAAAACATTTTAGAACAATTTCTTTTTCTTTTTTTAAAAAGATATTTAGATTACGTAAATGTTACATAAAAAAATGTAGGGGATTCCCATATGCCCCGCTCCCCACACCGCCCACATTTTCCCACATTAACAACAACCTGCATTAGTGTGGTTCATTCACTGCAATTGATGAGCGCATTTTGGAGCCTTGCCACTGAGCGTGGAGTGTAGTTTACACTGTAGTTTACACTCTCTCCCACTCAGTTCTGCAGGTTATGGCAGGATCCATAATGGCCCGTGTCTGTCCTTGCAATGTCATTCAGGACAATTCCCAAGTCCCGAAAACGCCGCTGTATTACAAGGAACAATTTCATTACTCCAAAAAGAAAAACCCCACACCCCTTAGCCGTCCTTCCCCAGCCTACATAACCATTAATCTAACTTCATCTTTATAAATTGATTTTTATTTACATTTTATATAAATGGAATCATACAGAATGTAGTACTTTGTGTCTCGTTTCTTTCACTTAGCATGATGTGTTTTGGCTTTTTTTTTTTGTCTGATAGTAACATCTTGTAGTGTTAACACACAGGACTAGGGCATTTTTGAACCCTTGTGACTTTCAACTAACCAGGACCTGAGTTCAAATTCTGACTCAACCACTGTGACCACATGATCCTTTTCCTTCCCATCGTGCACCCTGTAGCACTTGAGTCTGCTTCCAGGAATCACTCATCCTTCCCCAGCCTGTGGGCCTGTCAGTCTCAGAGCCCCAGACTCCCCAGGACAGGGGGGCACTTGTGGGAACCAGAGGCAGTGCCCCCACCTCGGAAAATCCCTATAGAAGAGGCAGGTCTGGGAAATCTGAATGGGGGGGGAGGGGGCGGGGAGCAGAGAGCACGGCAGCCTGGGCAGCTGCCGGGGTCTCCTGAGCCAGTGAGATTTTTAAAATACGTTTTTTGGGGGGCAGATGTGGCTCAAATGGTTGGGTGTCCGTCTGCCATATGGAGGGACCTGGGTTCGATCCCCGGGACCTCCCGGTTTAAAATATATATATATATATAATACGTTTTTTGCCCAGAAATAGCCGGAGGGACCTTCAAACAGGAATAAAACAGAACCTGTGTTTAAAGCTGTGAGCTGAGTATTTAGGCAGCTGCCAGCATTTAGCCTGGCACAGACCCGCAGGCAAGCGTGTGGTTTCGGTTGTGTTCAAAAATACGGCTTCGAAGCAGTGAGCTCGGGGCCGGGACGCTCGCCCTGTAATTCTGTTTCCAAATAAAAGGCAGAACTATTTCTGGCTCAGCTTGGGAACTTCTGCGGCTGCCGGGCTCCAAGGAGGCCAGGCTGGAATGTGAGGCCTCGGCCAGCTCTCGCCAGTCTTGGGCCTTCGCTGCCCGGGAGGGTGTGTGGCAAGTTCGTTATTGGACGACTTCTTAATTCAAGTTTCTTCCCGTGGGGCCCTTCTGAGGCTGCTTGAGCCCCAGTCCCCTTCACAAGAGACTCGGGGACTTGGGGCAGGCTTTGGGGGCATGTGATGTTGGCCAGCTCGAGCCAATTTTAAGCTATTTTGGGGAGTGGATAAGCAAACATTGTTTGATGTCTGACAAATATAACATCTCGTGGGTCTCTAAGCAAAGCCCTGATTTGATCTGATTTTTTAATTTCTTTTAGGAGGTACCGGGGATTGAACCCGGGACTCTGTATGTGGGAAGCAGGTGCTCAACCACTCAGCTACACCCACTCCCCAAAGCTCTGATTTTTAAAAGTGATGTAATTGATCAGCCACAAAAAGGAATGAAGTTCTGATCTATGCTACAAGGTGGGTGAACCTTGAAAACATGATGCTGAATGAAAGAAGCCAGACAAAAAGGGACAAATATTGTTGGATTCCATTTATATGAAATATTCAGAATAGTGAATCCATAGAGACAGAAAGTGGATTAGTTGTTGTCAGGAGCTAGGGGAGAGGGAATGGGGTGACTGCTAATGTGGACAAGGGCTCCTTTTAGGGTGATGAGAAAGGTCTGGAACTAGACAGATGGTGGTTGCAGAGGTTGTGATTCTTTTTTTACTCTTTTATTTTTTAGGAGGTACTGGGGATTGAACCTGGAACCTTGTACATGAGAAACAGCTGCTCAGCCACTGGACTACACCCGCTCCCCGCAAGGTTGAGATCTGATAGGATTGGGCTCAGTGGAGCCAGAGACTCTTTCATGGAAAATAAAATCTTACATTTTATTTAGTAATTTTTGCAACCTACAGAAAAGTTGCTGAAATAATACAGCAAATATCTATACCATACACCAGAAATGACCAATTGCTAATGTTGTAACTCATTCACTTTCTCTCTCCTCTTTCTCTTTGTGTGTGTGTATGTGTATCTATAGTTGATCCTCAGTATCTGCTGATTCCATACATACTAATTTGCCTCCTCTACACTTAGAGCTGCCCGACACACACGTTCCCAGCTGGGGTTGGACAAGGTGACGCTCGGCCTTCTTGTCTCCGCTCTCATATGGGAAACCAGTGTTCTTCTTGCAGTCTATTCAGTGCCAGTTTTTTCACACTTTTTGTGCTTTTTGGTAGGGATTTTGCTGTTTAAAATGATCCCTTAGACATAGCGCTGAAGTGCTTTCAGGTGTTCCTAAGCACAAAAAGGCTGCGAAGCACCTTACGGAGAAAATGCATGTGTTAGATCAGCTTCATTCAGGCGTGAGTTCCAGCGCTGTTGGCCACGAGTTCACTGTTGATGAATCCACAATACATATTAAAATCAGGTGTCTGTAAAAAGAAATACACATAAAACAAGGCGATGTGTTGTTCAGCTGATGAAAATATTGTGACCAGAGGCTGGCAGGAATCTCACGCCATGTTTCCTCAGGAGCACCAGTTCAGATTCCCCACTTCAGTGCCCACTGTGACTTTCTAGAACACAACGGCTGTGAATAGCAAGAATCCACTTACATGATTTTTTGGGAACCACTTGTGAGTACATCACAGGCCTCACTCCCCACCTCTCCTAAATCCTCCTCCACGCATCTCCTAGGAACAAGGAGATCCTCCCCCACAACCACAGAAGAAATGTCACGCTCAGGAAGTTGTCTAATCTGCATTCTGTAGTCAGATTTCGCCAACTGCGCCGAGAATATCCTTTATGACGACTTTTTCTTTTTTCATGTAGGAATGCCCCGGGGTCGCCCGCTGCATTTGGCTGTCAAGTCTCTTTCGAGTGCTCTGATCGGGAGTGGCCTTCGGGCTCTGTGTCTCTTGTGACCTTCACACTTTTGAAGAGTCCCGGGGGTGGTTTCCCACACTCCTCAGTGGGTTGCCCTGTTCTTTCCCATTGACCACGTTCGGATTACGTGCCCCCGGCGGGAATCACAGAAGGACACAGTGTCCCTCCCAGCGTCCGTTTGCACCCCCTTACAGGTGACATTAACTGCTCTCACAGGAAAGGACTCAGTGGTGGAATCACTACTGCTCAAATTCCAAAACTTGGAAGCAACCATGGTGTCCTGCAAAAGGGGATCGACCAAACAAACTGTGGTTCTGCACACACAAAAAATGGGGAGTTGCTGCTTAATGCCGGGGTTGTTAGAAGGGGTCCGTAGCTTGAATTTAAATTAAAAAAAAAAACCCAACGATTATTCTTGTGGGGACGTGTCGGTGCGGGTGTGATATATTTATTAAATAATACACAGTATAGTGTGGGCTTAGTAAGGGGCCTGTGGTTTTCACCCAACTGGCAAAGGGGTTGGAGGAACAAAAAAGGTTGAGAACCCCTGGCTTAATGGGTGCAGAGCTTCTGTTTGGGGTGATGGGAAAGTTTAGGTCACGGATGGCAGGGACGGCATTGTGCATGTAATTACCAGCCCAAATTTCATACTCGAGCGCAGTTAAAATGGGAAACGGTATCCTGGATATGTTATCACCATGAAAATTTAAAGAATTTTTAAAAGCGAGCTCTCGAGTCACAAAAAGAACCTTAAATGCATCTTGCTCAGTGAGAGAAGCCAGCCTGAAAAGGCCACTTACTGTCTGATTCCAACAATGTGACATTCTGGAAAAGGAAAACTATAGAGACAGGAAGAAGGTCAGTGGTTGCGGGGGGGGGGGGGCTTTGGGGTTTGGGGTGGTGAGTAGGTGGAGCTTGGGGGATTTTAGTGCGGTGAAATCATTCTGTCTGATATCCTAACGGTGGATACAGGATGTGATGCATTTGTCAAAACCCCTAGAACTGTACCCACAAGGAATAAACGCTCACGTCAACCGCAGGCTTTAGTAACTGACAATGTATCGGTATTGATTCATCCATTGTAACAAATGTATCCCACAATGCAAGTCATTCATAATTAGGGAGAAATGTGCAGTGGCCTGGGGGGAGGACGTGGAAACTCTACTTTCTGTGCAATTTTTCTTTAAACCTAAAACTGCTCTAAAAAATAAAGTCTATTAAAAGAAAAATCTCTCGCCAGGGGACTTGAATGTACGGGCAGAGCTGGAAACTGCTCCCTTCAATCTCCTTTTCTTCTCTGCAAATGCAGTGCCCTACCGCCACCCTGAACTGAGTCCCGCTCCCTTCTCGGGGTTCTCTCACCCTGATATCTTGTCGGAACAGGTGGCAGGGGGCCAGTGGGCAGCACAGACCCTTCCCTGACACTGGTGGGGGTGTAAAAGGCATTGAGGGAGAGCAGATGGAGCACACCCCAGGAGGCTTCCTGGAGGAGGCAGCCCTCAGTCACATTTTGCCAATGAAGGACACCAGGGTCTCCCTGAAAAACCTGCAGGGGATTCTTTCTTGGCTCACCTCAGCAGGACAACCAGGGGGTTGTTGACCCCGTTATAGGATAAATTATGTCTCCCCAAAAGACATGTTGGGGTCCTAGCCCCCAGTCCTGTGAATGAGACTTTATCTGAAGATAGAGTCGTTGCAGCTGTAACTAAATTAGGGTGACGTCCTCCTGGAGGAGCGTGATCCTTTTCTCCAAGATGACTCGTGTCCCCAAAGGAGGGGAGAAGACACAGAGGCATGCAGAGGAGACGGCAGCGTGGAGACGCAGGGCCTGGCATAAGCCAAGGAACGCCGAGGGTGGACGAAGCTGCCGGAAGCCAGAAGAGACCAGGAAGGACCCTCCATGGCCAGTTTCAGAGGGCACGTGGCACTGCCATGCCTTGATGTTGGATGCCAGGCCCCCAGAACTGGGAGAGAATCCATTTCTGTTGTTTTCAGCCACCCGGCAGCCGCAGGAAACTCAGACGGCCCCATGTGGGGACTTATTGCCACCCCTTCAACAAGATGGCTCCCTCATCTGTCTGCTCGTTGTTGTTTTTTTATCCTTCCCACCCCCTCCGTTGTTTGCACTCGCTGTGTCTGTTCGTTGTGTGCTCATCTTCCTTTTAGGAGGCACTGGGAACTGAACCTGGGACCTCCCATGTGGGAAGGAGACACCTAATGACTTGAGCCACCTCCACTCCCTGCTTTGTTGTGTCTCTCATTATACTTTTCCTCCTTGTGTCTCTTTTTGTGTCATCTTGTTGTGTCAGCTCACCGCACCAGCCCATCGCATCAGCTTCCTGTCCTGCTCGTCTTCTTTAAGAGGCACCAGGAACCAAACCCGGAACTGCCCGTTGTGGGAGGCGGGCGCCCAACCGCTTGAGCCACATCCGCTCCCGAGACTTTTTATTTTTTTTATTTTTATTTATTTTTATTTTTTTATTGTGGGTAAAAATCAAAATTCTCACAATACATACAAACATTTGCAAAATGATATATAAATATATATGCATATATGTGGTATTTGCTTACAAAAATGTTATTTTTATATATATACATATACCCGAGACTTATTTTTGACTCTGCCCATCAGAGAGCTGTTTCTGGAGTTTCTCGCCGTGGAGGGCAACCACATTCATTCTCCCAGCACAAAGACCAGACACTTATCTTCTTTGAAGTTTATCATCTCCAGGCCACGGCATTCGAATCTCTTATTTTCTTCCCTCACCGGCCTTGGAGTCCGAGCCACAGGCCGGGATGCTCGGCCGCTGCCTCGGAGTGGGAGAGCGAGGAGCTATTTTGGAATCCGAGGGTTGTAATTTCTGCCAAGGGGAGAGCTGTCCCAGGGCTGCGGGGTGGGCCGCTGGAGGACAGCTGACTGGCTTGTCCTCATCCAGCCTCGGTTTCCCCATCCGCTAAAGGAGCAGACAACTCACAGCTGGGTGTGGATTCTGCCCTCCCCCTGGGTCTTGTCCATCTGGGCGAGGAGGGGGAGGTCTCCCATTCATGTCTACCTCCCACCAAGCCAGGGCAGGTGTTCTCACCTGGGGCAGGGGGAAAGTTTTGCTCCTGGGAGACACTTCGTGATGTCTGGAGACATTTTGGGGTGTCACAGCTGGGGAAGAGGGTGCTCCTGGCATCAGGTGGGTGGAGCCTAGGGAGGCTATTCAGCACCACTCAACAGTCCTTGCTGCTAGAGAACAATCTGGAACAAAACATCAAGAGGGGTGAGGCTAAGAAAGCCTGAACTAAAGGAACCAAGGGCAGCCTGGGGCGGCCTCTCGGAGGAGGTGGCCCGTGAGCCGAGCCCTGGACGACATCTGTGCAAGCGGGTATGGGGGGCACAGCCAGGCCAGGGCGTGTCTGAGGTCAGGGATCTGCCTGGGTGGCACGGGGACATGATGCTTAGCTTTGACCTGCAGAGGTGACGACCGTCTCAGCTGAGATGGGCGCAGGGTGCGGGGTGGACGGGGGACGGGGCAGGGCGTCCCGGTGTAGGAAAGCAGGGAGGGAAGAGGTTCGCTGGTGGTTGTGGGAAGTCGTCCTCTATCAACTGCAGAACTTGACATGCTAGTTAAGATTCTTCCCTCAGCGAAAACTCCAGTCTGGGCCGAACCGGTTCTGACTTTCCAATGCACACGCCTCTTGAGAACTTCTCTCTGCGCCAAAGACTGGGGAGGACGAAACGGAAATGAGAGTGTGGGTCTCGGGCTGCCCCGTCTCAGGCTTGTTCCTTCCCCACATCTGGGATCGAAGTTCAGAAAACCCGAATCCCTTTTGGCTGGGAACGGCTGTGTCTCCCAGGAGAAAGTTTCATGGCCACCAAGGAAAATGCTTTCTTCCAAATCGAAGCCTTCAGAGGCTGAATCCACCCATCCACGGACGAATAAACAAAATCCCCATCCACACTGGGGAATATTGCTCGGCCCTGAAAAAGAAGGGCGTTCTGACTCACGCGAAGACGGGGGTAGACCTGGGAGGTGTAGCGCTTGGGTGAGAGAAGCAGACACGAAAGGACCACAGTTTTATCTGAATCTGCTTACAGAAAAATGTACAGAAGAGGCAAATCCACAGGGACAGAGTGGGGGGGATACAGGGGCTGGGGAGAGGGGCGATGGGGAGTGACAGCGAATGGGGGTGATGAGAACATTCCGGAACTGGATAGAGGTGGCGGTCGTGCCGCGTGGCGAATGCCGCTGAATGGTTCGCTTTAAAGGGGTTGATTTTATATATGAATGTCACCTCAACCGAACATAAATGAAAACTTGAAAATAAAAACCAGAAGCATTAAAGAACTCCAGGAACATTGGTTGTCTGTCTGTCCAGCTGGGCACGGAGATGGGGAGCGGCGCCCACTTTTTTTTTTCCCACCATGGGAAGGGGCGATGGAGTCAGGGTGGGGGGCCAGCCTGGGAGACCCCGGGCACGGTCTCAGGCCAATTTGTCACCGACTTCGTTGCCGTCCGCCGGCTGGCGATGGTCCCGGGCCCTCAGAGCTTTTCTGTCAGGGCTTGAGACGGGGCCAGGATTTTGGGCCTTGTTTTTTTTTCTCCCCTGGAGCTGAGCCTGCTGTTCTCAGCAATCTCAGGAGGCTGGGGCCGCGTGTTAGCAGGAAGCAGGGCCAAAAAGACTTTCCTGCGCGCTGGAAAGAGGAAGCGCTGGAATGCGCTGGGAGGCCCCGGTTAAAAATAACTCGGGTATATAAAGACGGCGGAGGGGTCCCCACTCGCTCATTCGGGCTCCGGCCGGCTGGACGCCGGACCGAGCAGGTGGCTCCTTGGCCTCGGGAAGGCCCCAAACCCATCCCTGGGCCTTGTGGCCCGGGAAAGCGTCCGGCAGTTCCAGAATCCCGAGGCTGCCTGGCTCCCAGGGCTCCGGGGCTTTTGTTTCATTTTGTTGGAAATCACTTTTCTCCAGGAAAGAAAAGAAAACACACAACCTCAAAGCACTGTCAGGGGAGAGGAACTCAAGCTGGCTTCTGCCGGGCCTGGCGGTTTCACTACCAGCCAGGCCGGGGGCGCAGGGAGCCGGGGTTCAAAGCCCGCCTCTGCCACTTATTCTCTCCTGGTCTCAGCTTCCTCGCCTGTGAAATGGGACTAAAAACAGCCCCTATGTTGCTGTAAGCAGTAAAAGCTTAGAAAAGTGCCCCAGTTAGCCATGACTATTAATTATTAGCATTATTCCCAGGGCTGTTGCATCCCCAGGGAAGACACAGTCCGTATAGGATCTCATTTAATCCACAGGTCAGCCCTGGTAGGGAAGTTTTGTTACGCAGCAACTGGGGCACACCGTCACGATGACCCAGAGCACACAGGGAGTTTGTTTTGTTTTCCGGCCCTGCCCTCCACCTGCACTGGAGCCTCCTTAAATTTCATTCCTTGCATGCCTCTCTTGCCTCACCCTAATCCAGGCCCTGAGGAAAAGTGACTGAAGCCTGAGCAGGGTCTTCTGGGACTCCGAGGCCCACGTCCTTTCTGCTTTATGCCTAGAAATTAAACATTGGGAGTTCAGAGGGTGAGAGCTGGGGAGACGGACGTCTGCCCTTCTGTGGGCAAGTTTTCCGTATTCTGAGCTGGGACGGGGTCGCCTTCCCCTAACGGGCTGTGACAGCCACTAGAACAGGTATCCCCAAAATCAAGAAAGGCAAAGCCACACACGCCATGCCAGGGTTTGAGGTTCAAATTCCGGTCTGAGCCATACTGAAGAAGAGAAAACAAAAACAGACACTAATTTCCAGCATGAGGAAGGAGAGAGGAGCCTTCGCTATCGATTCTCGACAGATTAAAAGGGTAAGAAAGCTCATGTTATAGGACAGCTTCATGCCGAAGGAGTCAACACAACCAAAGGATGGTGTGTGTTGACTTTTTCGGCATGAAGTTGTCCCAAATGAAGCGGGACGAGCCCCTTGAAGGATGCAAACGGCCAGAGCTCACTCAAGAAGAAAGAGAGAACCCAAGTAGCCCTATAGCTGGGAAAGAGACGCCGTAGCTGAAGAGCTGCCCGCCAAGAGAACGCCAGATTCAGGTGGCGTCGATGGTGGATTTGCCCAGACATTCGGGGGAAGAAATAACACCACGTAACGCAGATGCGTTCACAGGACCCCAGAGGAGGGGATGCTCAGTTCGCTCTAAGCCAGGGGCCGGGGGGGGGGCGTGCATGGGACTGTCCCCCTGCATCTGGCTCTGGCTTTGCAGGAGGGTTAGGGGTGCCCTGCACCCACTCCACATCCTGTCCCCTGCCAGGGGGATGTTTTCTTCTGCCGTTAGGGCCAGTCCCCGGCGGAGCTTGGGGAAATGAAAGGAACGTTTGCTCTCCAGAAATCTGACCCAGGCGTGCCAGCAGCCCTGAAGGGCTCCTTTGTACCCTGTGTGTTGCCACAATTAGCACCGTCCCCGCTGTGGCCGGCTTGGCTCAGGAGCCCCTTTCAGAAGCCACGGGCCCCCACCAGCTCCCGCTCGCACTCGGGGCTATTTTGAGCTGGACAGGGGGGTCTTGTTGTTTATTCGGGTGAGGCAGAGAGGTGGGGGTGGGGGGTGAGGTTGGAGGCTGTGGCAGGCAAGGGGGGAAAAGGAGCCTCAGTTTCCTTATGTGCCAAATGAAGACCCTGCCTGTTCCAAAGAAGCAGGGAGCCAAATTCCGTCGGCAGATCTCACGGTTCCCCCTCTCTCTCCCTCTCTCTGCCGGCGTCTCTGACTCTTTCCTTCTCTCGCTCCATCTCTGTTTGTCTGTCTCTCTCTTTGTGCCTTTCTCTGTGGGTGTCTCTCGGATTCTCTCTATTTCTGTCTTGTTCTCTGCCCCTTTCTCTGTGTGGCTCTGGCTCTCTGGCTCTCTCTCTCTCTTGCCCTTTCCCCTTCTTCCTCTCCCCTCTCTAGGTCTCTCTCTGTTTCTGTCCATCTCGTTCTGTGTGTGTGTGTGTGTGTCTCTGTCTCTCTCTCTCTCTGTCTCTCCCCCCCCCCACCAGGTCTCTCTGTTTCTGTCTGTCTCGTTCTCTGCCTCTCTCTCTCTTCCCCTCTGTCTCTGTCTCTTTCTTTCTCTCTCTCTCTGTCACTCACTCTGTTCTCTCTGTGTGTGTTTGTTTCTCTCTCTCTCCCTCCATCTCTCCCTCCTTCCCTCCCTCCCTCCCTCCCTCTCTCTCTCCCTCTCTCTCTCCCTCTCTCTCTCTGTCTCTCCCTCCTTCCGTCCCTCCCTCTCTCCCTCTCTCTCTTTCTCTCCCTTCCTCTCTCCCTTCCTCTCTCCCTCCCTCCCTCCTTCTCTGTGTCTCTCTCTCAGCATCTCCTCCATAGCACACTCTGGTTTCTACCCAGCTCTGCTGAGCAAGGTAAACACTTTATATTTCAGGAAAAAGGCAGACAGTTCTGTTGCCTCTTATTTTTTATTTTTATTTTTTTAAGTCAGAGAAAACACCACAAATTGATCGATACCAAAAGAGTTTTGTGAACCAGTCCCGGGGGCTTTGCGGATGCCCCATCCCCACTTCTCAGCGGGGTGAGGTGAGGAAGAGGAAGAATCTGTCTCCTTCAGAGCCGATTCAGTTTCCTTAAATAAGGAAAGGAGCTAGACTTCCGGGGTGCCAGCCCCTGCGGAGACATCCTGGGGGGTTGGAGAATTCACAAGCTGCTGGTCTCACCTGGGGCCCAGCTCGCGCTTGCAGCACCTTCTGCGAATGCGAATGCCCCCACGGACCCATCACTGGGGACCCACACTTTACAGAGGGGAAACCGAGTCGCTCACCCAGCCCAGCAGGGGTGGCCTTTGGGCTCAGGAACCCAGCTCTCAACCGATGGGTCTGCCCATTACTGGGGTCCAAGCCTGCATCCTGCCATCGTATGGGGCGGTCTGTGCTGGGGGCTGGAGCCCTTGCCTGCTGAGTGGGGGGTGGGGAGGTATCCCAGGGCCCCTGCCCTGAAACCCCACCCAGGCAGGGTTTGGCCCCATGGTGGGACCCCCCACGGACCCCTGCCCCAGCAGTGGCCACCCCGGCTACGGCTTGAGGTCCCAGCTGACCGGCCCCTGACCACATGGGCCTCAGTGTCCCCTTCTGTAGAAGGACCCCCGGTGGGAGTGCGTCTAGCATGGCTCGGGAGGCAAGAGGGTCCCTGCTCCCTGCACCTGCCTCTTCGGGGACTCTGGCCGGGGGTCCCCAGCAGCCCAGACTTCCTTGCAGTAGGTGCCTGCCCAAGTTGTTTTGAATCGTGGTAAGATACACATAAAATAAAATTTGCTTTTTGTTTTTTTAGGAGGTACCGGGAATTGAACCCGGGACCTCGTACATGCAAAGCAGGCGCTCAGCCTCCGAGCTACACCCACTCCGTGATCACTTGGCACATTTACAGTATGGTGCATCCACCACCTCGATCTAGTTCCAGAACATTCTCCTCTCCCCAGAAGGAGACCCCATCCCTATCAGCAGCCCGCCCCCAGCCCCTGGTAACCTCTAATCCGCTTTGCATCTCTACAGATTTGCGTCTTCTGGACACGACATGTAAATGGAATCCGACAACTTGTGGCCTTTTGTGCGCGGCTTGTTTCCCTGAGTGTCAGGGTTTTAGGTTCATCCACTTGTCACGGATATCGAGGCGTCCTTCCTTTTTCATGGCTGAGTACTAGGCCATCGTCCGGGTGAACCACACGTTGTTTCTCCGTTATCCGTTTCTACCTTTTGGCTGCTGTGAACTTCCACACACGAGAATCCGTCCGAGTCCCTGTTTTTGATTCTTTGGAGCAAATACCCAGGAGTGGGATTTTGGGGGCACGTGCTAATTCTTTGCATAACTTTTCGAGGCACTGTGCCCCGTTTCAACTGCAGCAAGATCAAGCCTGAACTCTCCATGTCCCCCCTTAGACATGCTCACACCCCCTCTCCCCATGGCTGCCCCCCAGGGATGAACTTCACACAGGCCACGGTGACAATTTTAGGACATGTCCGAGGCAGCTGGGAGGACCTCCAGCCAAAACTGCACCTACATGGAACCCCACTTTCCCCCGAGTCTTTTGTCTTCACCTCTGAGTGGGGTTGCCAGATAAAACACAGGATGCCCAGCGAAATTTAGATTTCAGATAAACAAGAAATACTTTTTAGCATAAGTATGTCCCACTCCATGCGCTCTTTGGGATATACTTATACTTAAAAAAAAAAAATCTTTATTTGTCGTTTATCTGAAATGTCACGGGGCGACCTGTATTTTATCTGCGACATCTGTCAGCTCTACTTTGTGACAGCATCGGCTCCCGCCGCCAGGGAGATATCTAAGGTAACTCGGGGTATCTCGAGCCCCCCGTTTGCTCTCATCGGATCCTCTCGGCTCACTTCAAACAAATGCCCAGAAGCCAACAAGACAGCTCCAGTTCTCCACGGGTTCCACAAGAAAGGCCTGGTGACAAATAATTGATCAGGCTGCTGGGAAATCTTTGAAGGACCATCTTGGTTTAATGACAAATAGTCTACATTCATCCCCGAGCCGGGGGCTGCCGGAAAGCCCGTGAGCTGGGGGGGACACACAAAGCATTGCCTATAAAAAGACACCTCACTTGGTCCTTGCCGCTCAAGGCATGGAGTCTGACTCACATTTCCACGTATTCAAACGGAGCGAGTCGGCGCCGGAAACTTCTCTGCCGGGTCCCCTCGGCGTGAGCAGGCGACATTTCTCCCCACTGATTTTTTTTTCCCAGAAGCGAGCTCTTAGCCCAGCACCCAGGCTGGGCAGCAGAGGCACACAAAGAAGCCCCTGCTCCCCCAAAAACACAGGGCCTCAAAGGGGAGGGCACCTCCTCCAGGCTGGCAAATCCGCCACACACAGGAGACCGGTCCCCACTGCCCGTGAGACTTTCAGGGCCCTGCTGAAATGGTTCACTTTCTTTTTTTTTTTTTTTTTGTATTTTTTTTTTTTTTTTTTTTTTTTTGGTTTGTTTTTGTTTTTTACCGGGAGGCCCCAGGGATCGAACCCGGGTCCCTCCATATGGGAGACAGACGCCCAACCATTTGAGCCACATCTGTCCCCCTTTAATGTATTTTTAAAAGAAGCTTTAGGTTACATACAAATTACATCAAAAATATAAGGGGTGTGTGTGGATGTGGCTCGGGTGGTTGAGCGTCTGTCTCCCATATGGAGGGTCCTGGGTTCGATCCCCGGGACCTCCCGGTAAAAGAAAAAAGAAAAAAGATAAGTAGGCGCCTGGGCCACCAGGTCCCACCAAGCCTCGCAGGAGGGTGATGACGTAACAGGAGAGTGACACAAGGGAGAGCCAAGACGACATGTGCCAAAAAAAAACAGGAACTGAGGTGGCGCAGGTGGCAGGACGCCTCTCTCCCACATCGGAGGTTCCCAAGATCGAATCCCGGTGAAGACAGGAGGAGAAGGATGAGAAGAGAGGGCAGGAAACGGACACAGAGAATTGCCCAGCGAATGGACGCAAAACAGCAAAAGACGGGGGTGGGGGGTGGGGGGTGTTAAAATGGATAGAAGTAAAATAAATAAATAAATCTTTAAAATGTAGATATAAAGGGGAGGGGAGTGGGTGTAGCTCGGTGGTTGAGCGCCTGCTTCCCATAGATGAGGTTCCGGGTTTAAACCCTGGTACCTCCTAAAATATATATATATAAATGTATGACCAAGCCCCACCCCCCTCACTTTCCCCCATTAACGAGTGTGGTACATTTGTCACAACTGATGAGCACACACTGAAGCATTGCTACTAACCAAGGCCTCTAGTACACCTTATGGTTTACACTCTGTCCTGCACAATTTTATAGATTATGACAAAATGTATAATGACCTGCATTCGTCATTGCAATGTCATGCAGGACAATTCCAATGTCCCCAAAAGGCCCCCATGTTACACCTGCTCTTCCCTCTCCCATCCCTCAGAACCTCTGGTTACCACTGCCTTTATATTTAATTTCTTTTAAAATCACAAGAAAGAGAGAGAAGAAGGAAGGAAGGAAGGAAGGAAGGAAAGAAGGGAGGGAGGGAGGGAAGGAAAGAAAGAGAAACGAATGCGTAGAGCAGAAAAATGTTTTCGTTTTTTCCTCACCTCGGAAAAATCAATGGCATTTTTAGGGCCCACGGAAGTCTACTAAATTGGTTTTTAACCATTTTTAAGTGGAGGAAGTTTGTCTCATTCTGTGCAATCCTGGAGACACGCTGCTCCTGGAAAATTATCTGTCGCTTCTCTGAAACTCAGACGGTAATTGGACGTCCCGTGCTTTGTTTGATAATCTGGTAATCCCGCCGTGGGGCGGTGTTGGACCCTCACGGCTTAGCAGGACTCGAAGGCAAGAGCCTAAGTGCTCCCACACAAACGGGCAGCTGGTGGGTTGGGTGGGTTCTCCCTTTCTGGTTTCAAATGTTGGGAGGACTCAGAAAAATGATGGCACTTGACCTTCTCTTTTGGGGAGTGGGTTTGCATCTCTTTCTCTCTTTTTTTTAGGAGGTACCGGAGATCGAACCCGGGACCTTGTATGTGGGAGGCAGGCACTCAACCACTGATCTATACCCTCTCCCTTGCATCTCTTTTGATGCCTGGGGTCTCCTGTGATGTAAGTTGTGGATCTTTCTTTGTGGACAAACACACCAGCAACTTGCACCCCGTTTCAGGAGGTCAGTGGCCCCCTTAGAGGTCCCCCCCCCCAGATCAGACAGTTTAAATCCAGGCTCAGCGAGGTCCAGCTATGTACACTGGGCAAGTCTCGTCGCGACACCATGCCTCAGCTTACCCCCTATAGAATGAGGGGAACCATCACCAGCTACCCGAGTCTCGAGGATGGAGGGGACCCCAGTACGGAGCCCAGCAATAGGGGACGGTCAAGCAGTGCTTCCGTCCTGCTCCCAGCCCCCAGCCCCCCGCCACCGCACACACGTCCACACAAACCCCGAGCTGGCCGTTTTAGACCTAAGACCTTCACGTCGAGTCCAGTAAAAAAAACAAAAAAATTAAAGAAGGAAAACTCCCTTGTATTGCCCAGATTTTCAAAACCTGCCCTTCTGCTGGAACAGTTTTGTGTTTGTTTGCTTATCCCGTTGGGATAAACGGGAGGCTATTTTGGGGTGCCCGGGATCCACGCCTGCAGCCCCATGTCCAGAGCGACCCCGGGACTGCGACGGGGGCCGAGTCGGGGGCACAGGCCGTCAGCCTTGCCAGGGGCACAGGCCGCCTCCCAGAGTATTCCAGAACATTCTTCTTCAAGGTGCCAAAAAGCAAACGGCCGGCCGGGCTGGTGCCTCCCAGTTCCTCTCTGTGAGCAGTTGTTTTCTGTTTCACTTTTCTTCTTCTCCTTTTTTTTCCTCTCAAATCACATTTGTTTTTCCACTCTCGCAGGCTTGCCCTGACCTCCAAACACCGTGTTCCTCCGACACCCGTAAACAACCGCTCCCCCTTCCCTGGCGGGCTGTTTGGGTGACGCTGGAAAAATCTCGAGGGAGGAAAAAAAAAAAAAAAAAAAAATTAAAAAGAGGGAGTTTTCCAAACGTCGACTCAGGACTTACGTAATTCTGGGTTTATGCAACTGGGTCCCTGGAAACCGAGCGCGCCACCTCCCTGGGCCGCGGAGGGCCAGCGCGGAGCTGGCCGCGGTCAGCCGTGAGCAAAGACGGAGAAAGTTCTGGCAGCGATCCCTGACTCCTCCACAGACGTGATAAGGGGAAAATGGGCCGGGGCTTGGAAGCCGAGTGCATACTTGAAATACGTTGGCGAGGCCCGGTTTGGGTAAACTGTGGCAAATTTTCCATGGAAAGGGCTCGTCCAGCAGCCCAGAGCAGACACAGGTTTGGGTATGTGAGCCTGGCACCCACCTCCTGCCAAAAAAAATGTCGTCGTCTTTCCACATCAGCGTCCCCTCTCCTCTCCCCGACGCCTTGGGGTTCCACCGTGCTCCCATTTCACAGAAAAGGAAAACCAAGGTGCAGAGATGAGGCGACTTGCCCCCTAACCAGCCCCTCCAGCAGCCCTGGGGCCCGAAGCGAGGCCTGTCCCCCTGTGCAATGGGACCCCCTTCCCTGCCCTAATGTTTGCCAAAAAAATCCCCACGAGGACTTCATGGCCATTGGAGTGGGGGTGGCCGCCGCCGGGGTCAGCCTGGACGTGGGAGCTTCATTTCACAAAATCCAACCTGGCTTTATTCGCTCTGGCTCCCCCACCCCCGTCCCCCCACTGTCCCGGGGCAGCTGGGAGGCGCTCTCCGTCGCCTTGGTTGGGGGCTTGTCTTTGGCGGGCTCTGGGGGCTTTTAGGGAGCAGCCCCTGTCCTCCTGGGTGGCCACTTTGCTTTCCTGCCTGCCTGTCAACAAGCGGGGGCAGCCGTTTGGAAACCGCTGGTGGGTATCGACTAGAAACGTGGCGCCCTTAGCCATCCCACTTCTTGCCGTGCACCTCCGGCGGTTGACTTAGTGGCCACTCTGATAGGTGTGAAATGATATCTCATGGTAGTTTTGATTTGCATTTCCCTAATCATGAGTGATGTTGAGCATTTCTTCATGTGTTTTTTTGCCATTTGTATTTCTTCTTCGGAGAAATGTCTATTCAAGTCTTTGGCCCATTTTTTAATTGGGTCATTAGTCTTTTTATTGTTGAGTTGTAACATCTCTTTATATATCCTGGATATTAAACCCTTATCAGATATGTGATTTCCAAATATTTTTTCCCATTGAATCGGCTGCCTTTTCACCCTTCTGACAAAGTCCTGTGAGGTGCAAAAGTGTTGAATTTTGAGGAGGTCCCATTTATCTACTTTTTCTTTTGTTGCACGTGCTTTGGGTGTGAGGTCCAAGAAACCACCACCTACTACAAGGTCTTGAAGATGTTTCCCTACATTTTCTTCTAGTAGTTTTATGGTCCCGGCTTTTATATTTAGATCTTTGATCCATTTTGAGTTGACTCTTGTATAGGGGGGGAGATAGGGGTCCTCTTTCATTCTTTTGGTTATAGATATCCAGTTCTCCCAACACCATTTGTTGAAGAGACTGTTTTGTCCCATTAACATGGACTTGGCAGGTTTGTCAAAACCAGTTGACCATAGAGGTGAGGGTTTAATTCTGGGTTCTCAATTCTATTCCACTGACCGACGTGTCTTTCTTTATTCTGGCAGTTGGTTTTGGTGTGTCGACCTGGTAAGGTTACTGTGTCTGGTTGTTTCTTCAAACGCTGGCCTAGATGTTGCTATGGAAGGATTTTGTAGCTGGAATTAACACACACAATCAGTGGGCTTTGAGTAAAGGAGATTCCAGAGAAGAAGAACGTCTGCCAAGACTCTCCTGCTCTCCAGGTTTCCAGCCTGCTGGCCCATCCTTGGGATTTGGGACTCAAGATCGCCCTACCAGCTCTTACCAGGATCTCCGGCCTGCTGGCTTCCCCGAAAATTTTGGACTTAACTTTGACGTCACTCTCGCTGGAACTTCCCCCCTAAGGAGTGCTGCCTGCCCCGTGGAGTTCGGGCTCAGAGGCCCCCATCGTCGTGTGAGCCAGTCCTCAAAATACATCTCTTTTTCTGTTTCTCCAGAGAACCCTGACCCATCCAATACCCAAAGAGAGAAATCCATAGGTCTGTGGGGAAGAAACGTATGGTGATGCTTGCTGCAGTCATCCATGATGACGAAAAAAATGGAAACAGCCCAAATGTCACTGATACATCAATGAAACAATCACTCGTGGTATCTCCGTTTAAAGGAATAGTATACACCAATGAAAAAGGACAGATGCCTGCTGCATTCAGCCACGAGGTCAAAAGAAGCTGGGTGGAAAAGAGCGTGCACTGGGGAGATCAGAAATGGGCAGAACTAATCTTCAGTGGCAGGGGCTGGAGGCCGCCTTCGGGTGGATAAAAGGCGTAAAACCCATCGACAAATACTTCGTATCAGCGCGTCCTGCGGCAGGCAACGTGTACCCTAGGTTTAGAAAGATCCAAGAGGCATTTATTGAGCACACCTGAAGGCTCAGCAATGACCAGGCGGACTCTGGGGCAAGTCAGGTGGAAGGAACAGCAAGAGGCCGTGGCACCACGTTTCCCCCACAACGTGCACAGAGGCTCCGAGGCCCAGCAGCCCGAGCTGACCCTTCGCTCTGGGGAGAGAAAGCAACTGGCTTTAACCCAGGGTGTGTGGGAGGGTTTGGGGGTGGGGGAGCGTTTAGGAAGTTTCCACCGAGGAGGTGCACGTTTGTTGGGCTGGAGGTAGAGACGGGAGACGTGAAATTGATGGCGTGAACCTGTGTGTCCCCCAAAAAGATGTCTCCAGGCCCTGAACCCCCTTCTTGGGAACAGGGTCTTCTTTGGAAATAAGGTGTTTGGAAATGGGATTTTTTTAAAAAGATGGGTTAGAGTGGGCGTGAAATCCAATAACTGGAGTCCTCCTGTAAGAAGAGGGACATGTGGACATGGGGACAGAGAGACACAGAGGATGAGGCCGTGGGGGGCTCAAACCAAGGTCACCAAGGATGGCCACGGCCCCCACAAGCCAGAAGAGGCCAGGAAGTCTCCTCCCCTGCAGGTTTCTGTGGGAGCACTGCCCTGCCCTGATTTCGGATTTCCAGCCTTGGGGACGGCAGCCAGGCCCTCAGCAAACCTTTCCAAGTGGCCCCTTGGGACCCAACGGGAACCAAAAGGCAGTGGCTGACTGCTCTGCAAGTCCCCGCTGGTGGGTGGGTGGGGTGGCTCGGAGGGGGTCCGCGGGCCCTGGGGACTCCAGCCTGAACGAGAGTCCTCCGTCCTTGCCTCGGGGAGCCTCGCTCATTGACAGCTTTGAGGCCACAATTCCGAGAACAGAGGACTCCCACCTTCCCAATGGACGGCTTGCTGTGGGTGGACAAGGGACAGAGCCCCCTCCCCACCCCCAGTGTCACACTCAAGAGACCCGCTCGTCTCTGCATAAATGCTTCCAGGACAAAGGCAGGGGGTGTGGTGGGGGCCTGTGGAAGGCTGGAGTCTGAGAGAGCTTCCGAGACCCCCGTCTCCGGTGGGACACACCTTGGACAGTCCCTGACAACGGGAGTGTGTCGGGCTCTCACTGCCTCGATTGGGTTCCATTGCACAGCAAAGGTAAAGGGACTTCGGCCGACGTGATTCGGGCCCAAATCCTTGGATGCTGGGTGCATCAAAGGGAGACGAGCCTGGGTGGGCCTGGCCTCATCAGGCGAGAGGAGGGCTCGACAGCCCAAGGGTCCAAAAACGGATGAATGGGGCAACAAAACGGGGCCCATCCAAACACCAGGATGGTATTCAGCCGTAAAAAGGAAGGAGGCTTTGATACGTGCGACAACAGGGACGGACATTGGCGACATCAAGTTGAGCGAAAAAAGCCAGACTCACAAGGACGGCTACTGTTCTGATCTCACTGATATGAAATAATTAGAAGGAGCAAATACATAGAGCCAGAATCTAAAGTATAGGTTAACCAGGGGGTCGGGGTGGGGCTAGGGAATGGGAAGTTAGGGGTTAAAATGTAGAGTTTCCATTTGAGACAAAGGAAGAGCTTTGGTAAGGGATGGTGTGATGTTAGTATAATAGGGTGAGTGTAAATGGCAGCACTGAATTATGTAAGTGAATGTGGGTGAAAGGAGAAGCGTTACCTATATGTTACTAGAAACGCTATATATGTTACCCGGTTGTATATATGTTGCTGGAATGAAATGGTTCTCGAAAGCCACAGACGGAGAAACAAGCAGTGAGCCCCAATGTAAACTATGGGCAGTGATGAATACTGCAATTCTAATAACATTGTTTCATGAACTGTAAGAAAGTTTCCACACTAATGCAAAATGTGGATAAGAGGGAAAATTGCGTAACTGTGTGTGTGTGTGTGAGAGAGAGAGTTCTGGGGACTTTGTGTTCTCTGCATGATTTTTCTGTAAACTGACAGCTTCTCTAATAAGAAACAATTAAAAGGAATGAAGTTCTGATACATGCTACGGCATGGGTAAGCCCTGAAAGCTTTACGCTGGGACAAATCTTGTCTGGTTCCGTTTATATGAAATGGCCATCATCGGCAAATCCACACGGACAGAGAGCGGATTAGCGGTTGCCAGGGCCTGGGGGGACGGTGGGTGGACGGGGAATCGGGGAGAGACTGCTAATGGAAACGGGGTTTCCTTTTGGGGTGCCGACATTTTTTGGAAATAGATGGTGATGGTTGCACAACACTGAGGATATAATTAATGTCACTGACTTGCACACTTAAAAATGGCTAATGCGGCAAATTTTGTGTTGCTTTTATTTTTTTTAATCACAATTTAAAGAAAAAAGATGGGGAAATTGGAACTCTCGTGCATTGATGGGGATATCAAATGGCGCAGCCACTGTGGAAAGCAACGTGGCGGCTCTTTAAACAGTTAAATACGGAATCACCACATGACCCGGCCAGTCCAACTCTAGGTACAAAGCCCGAAAGAGCCAAATGCAGGGCCTCAGACAGAGCCTTGTACACGGATGCTCTTTGCGGCATTTTTCGCCAGAGCCAAAAGGCGGAAGCAACCCGAGAGCCCATCGCCAGACGACGGATCAATAAAATGTCGTCCATCCGGACGATGAGGATATTATTGGGCTCTGAGAAGGAGCGACGCTCTGAGACGTGTGACAACGTGGAAGGGCTGTGAAAACCTGATGCTGCGTGACAGAAGCAAAGCACAGAGGGACATCACTTATAAGAGAGGCTAGAAACAGCAAATTTGCAGAGACAGAAAGCCGAGTCGGCGTTACCGGGGGAGGGGGAGGGGCAGTGTTTGCTGGGTGTTGTGTTTTTTTTTTTCCCCCCCTAGCAAGCATATTAACTTTAATCAAATATTCCTTAGAGTCAAGCTATTGATTGTTTATTACCTATGGAATCATAATCAAGAAAAAGAAAACATGAAATTATAAAAGATGATCACAGACTCTATGTTAAAGGTAAATCAATAATAGAGAGTTTATGGATATATCTCTTTAGAAAAAGTTCTCCCAATATATACAAATTTTTAGTATAAATTTTAATACTATTTATAAAAAACAGAGCTATTTCTGCTGCCCCAAATTACCCAGTTCGAAAGTCTATATTTGGGAAGCGGATGTGGCTCAAGTGATTGAGCTGGTAAATAAAAATTCATTTTAAAAATCCTTTTTAAAAAAATGAGAGTCCAGAAGTCAGAGACGTAGCAGAGAGAGGCCGAGCCCTGTAACGTGGGGAGGCCGGCGGGGACCCCACCCCTACAACCCAACAGCCAGTGGGCCTGGAAGAGGGTCCGACCACAGGCGAGCCTCAGATGAGACCGCGGCCCCAGCCGACCCCTCGGCTTCAGCCTCGTGGGACCCTGTGTGGATCACCCAGTTAGGAAACAGTGAGATAAATAGCTGCTGTTTTCAGTAACTTAAAAACACACCAAGGAGAATCTTCCGGGAGTTTCTGCTGGAGAGCGGAACTGAAGGACGGGTTTGGGGGCGTTGCAGGGCTGGTACCTGGTGGGCTGAGCAATTCTGGGGAGCTGTTACCACCCCAGGGCTGGAGGGGCTGAGGGAGGGGTGGGGGCTGGATGTTGGGGAGGGGTACCTGTGTCCCCGATAAAACTTTAATTATAAAAACAGGCAGCTGGCCTGCGGGCCGGAGTTTGAGACCCTTGGGCTGATCACCTCTGCCTGCAAGCTTGCCCAGGGGACCCTCCAGGCCCTGGGAAGCCCCCCAAGTTCAGAATCGCTGCTCTGGACTGCAAATTCTCCCAGGCCTGAGACCCCTCCCCAGCGCTGCCTCAGTACGTGGGACAAAGTCTGCCACCAACAGATGCTAAATGATGGTCGGTATCACACGCAGCAGGTTAACCATACTAATTTAAAAAATAAGGAAAATAACAAGTGCTGGCAAGGACGTGGGGAGATTTGAATCCTCGTGCATGGCCAGTGGGAATGTAAAACGGTTCAGCTGCTGTGGAGAACCTGGGTGATTCCCCAGTGCATTAAACAGTTCCCGTAAGGCCCAGCAATTCTCCTGGGTCTAGACCCCAAAGAGCTGCAAACCGGTGTTCCTACAAACACAGGCAGGCGGGGAACGCGCCCTGTTCATCGCATCCTCATTCACAGCAGCCCAAAGGCGGGAGCCACCCAAGCGTAACTGGAGACACAAAACGGGGCCACCTGGGCAGTGGAATACTACTCAGCCGTGAAAAGGAATGCAAAAGGCCACAGATCGCCTCGTTCCGTTCATATGAAACGTGAAGAGGCAAATCCACAGAGACGGGAAGTGGATTCGCGGCTGCCGGGGGCGGCGGGAGGGGAACGGGGTTTGACCACTCACGGGGACGGGGTCTCCTTGTGGGGATGCTGAGAATGTTCTAGAACTGGATCGAGGTGGTGGTTTTAAAATATCATCCATGTACCAAATGCTGCTGAATTGAACACTCTAAAACAGTTAACTGGGAAGCGGCTGTGGCTCAATCGATAGGGCTTCCCCGTTTACCATATGGGAGGTCCCGGGTTCGATTCCTGGGGCCTCCTGGTGAAGGCAAGCCAGCCCGTGTGGCGCAGTGAGCTGACGCAGCAAGATGACGCAACAAAGGGAGACAAGCAGACACAGAAAAATGCACAGCAAATGGACACAGCAAGCACAAGCAGCAAGGGGGGATAAATAAATAAATAAAATCTTAAAAATAATAATAATAAAAAAACAGTTAACGGTTAATTGTACGTTTTGTGACTTTCATTTAAAAATAATAAACGAAACGCCCTGAGTGCACAGAGCTGGAAGCCGGGCAGCCCCTGCGCCACCCCACGGCTTCCTCCTCCGACCAGCCCGGGGCTCGCCCAGCGGGCAGAAGTGCTGGCACCAGCGCCATGGGTGCGTGAGCCAGCGATGGGGCTAACGTCTCCTTCACGGGCAGAGCCTTCCCGGGGCGAGGGTGCAGGTGTCACCGCGTGGACTGAGTCAGGCCTTGTCCCCGCTCCCGGCCACCCGGCTGCAGGGCTGGTTTCCCTGGCTCGGCCCCACGAGCCAGCGTTTGGGGTAAACAGTACAAACCAGCGAGCGAAAGGCTCCCCCGGGAGCTCGGGCTTTTCTTATCAAATTGCGAGGGTCCCACGTATTCGAAGGCGGAACCGGTGATGGTGAAGGGGGTTTCCTTCCCAGAGGTGGGGAGGGGGCTGGCTGCCCGGCGGACCCCCAGGGTGGAGTTTGCTGGAAGCGGGAATCACAGCTCCGGGCGGCCACCTTGCTGCCTCTGCCTGGGGAGCGTTTCTCACCCGGGGACACGTGGCAATGTTTGGGGACACTTGTTTGCCGTGACTAGAGGGGGAGCTGCTGGCATCTGCTGGGTGGAGGCCAGGGGTGCTCCTCAAAACCCCGCAAGGGCCCCCCCAAGACACACACAGAACAACCCAGGTTGGGAAATCTGCTTCCAGGACCCTATCACCCAGACCGCACCCCGGCCTACTCTGAAAACACATTCTGGGGAATGGAATCTAGCCACAGAGCCTTCTCCTCACAGGAGGGAGCAGTGCTGTCAAGGGCAGGCAGACTCGAGTTGCTGTGTGACCTTCCGTAGGTGCCTCAGCCTCTCTGGGCATCTGTTCTCCTCCGGCGACAAAGCAGACAACTTCGCGGCATCGCTGTGCAGATCAAACCAACTCTGAGCGTGAAAATGGCTCAGTCGATGCCGCTTCACACCCACCCGGACGGCTATTATTTTTAAAACGGACAGTAAAAAGTGCCAGCAAGGATGCGGGGAAACCGGAGCCCTTGCGCGGCACCGGCGGGGGTGTAAAATGGAGCGGCCGCTGTGGGAAGCAGTCTGGCAGGTCCTCAGAAAGTTAACCATAGAACCGCCGCATGAGCCGGCAATTCCACCCCTGTATAGAGACCCCAGAGAACTGAAAACTCAGATGCTCGAACCCAAATGTCCACAGCAGCCCAAAGGTAGAAGCAAACCAAGCGTCATCCGCAGGTAGGGTGGAGAAACAAAACGGGCTCTGTCCACACGGTGGAACACTATTCAGCCACGGAAAAGAAGGACGCAACCTCGCCTGACGCCCCTCGCTTCCCGAGAGCGCGGCAGAGGGCCTGGCAGACGGATTTTAATGGGAGACAGCAGATATAGAAGCATTTCGCCCATGTACATCATGTGGATTTTTGTGGCTGGCTTCTTTCCACGTTTCGAGGTTCACGCACGTGGTCGTGTGGCCCAGCACGTCGTTTGCTTTCGTGGTTGTATAATATTCCATTGCGTGGATGGGCCCCGTTTTGTTGATCCAGTCATCGGTGGGTGGACTCTTGGGCTGTTTCCAACTTCTGGCGATTGTGACTATGCTGCCGTGGGAAGCGGAGGTGGCTCAAGCAGTTGGGCACCTGCCTACCACATGATAGGTCACAGATTTGGTTCTTGGGGCCTCCTAAAGAAGATGAGCACACAGGGAGCTGATGTGGTGAGCTGATGCAACAAGATGACACAATGAAGAGACACAACAAGCAGGGAGCAGAGGTGGCTCACGCCATTGGGTGCCTCTCTCCCACGTGGGAGGTCCAGGTTTGGTTCCCGGTGCCTCCTAAAAAGAAAATGGGCACACAACGAACAGACACAGAGAGCAGACAGCGAGGGCAAACAACGAGGTGGGGGGAGAAATAAATAAAATACACCTTTAAAAAAATATACGTTGCCACGAACATGAGTGTGCAAGTTTTTGTGCGTCCTTTTTTTAAAATCCAGGGCAAGCAGAAGCTCTGTCTCTCCTCTTGTTTCAGGTACAAGAGCTTTGTACCTGGCTCCCTTTTTGCCTTGGCAGCTAGGAAGATCAGAGCCCAATTTTAAGCCCCACTATAATTTAGGACCTAATTTTCTCCCCCAATCCCGGCTTTCCGGAAAATTTCTATTTCTTTGGTTAAAATTGGGTCCCTGCATGTATTCGAGCATGGAAGGCAGGGCTGGAGGAGCCAGGAGCCAGTCCTGTTCTCAGCTTGCCTGGCCTTGGAGCAAGACCCATGAACTTCACGTCTCCCTAACACAGCAGGAAGCCAGACCCCAGTGGTTCCACCGACCCCCGCCAGGGCACACACAGGTGACCGAGAGCCAGCCCCTGCCCTGGGGGACACCCAGCATGGCGAGAAAGGGAGGGGCCAAGCAGGTGGCATGGAGTCAGAGAAGGCTTCCTGGAGGAGGCGGTGAGGCAGCATTTAACACCAAGGGCCAAGGGTGCCCAGGTGAAAAGCCGAAGTCCATCCCAAGAGCAAGAGGGAGCCAGTGACATGCTTAGAGCAGGACTAACAGAGTTCTCAACGAACGCCGGGTCCTTGGTTTCCACAGCTGTATCGTGCTTATGTAAGATGGGGAATGGGGACGAAGGGTAGACCAGAACTCTCGGTGGCTTGCTTGAGACGTTTCTGCCACTCTAAAGTGATTCTAAAATGTATTTAAATAAGGAAACAACACAGAGGGGGGAGGGGAAGCTGTGCAAATAAACAGGTGTCACCCCAGGGGACCCAGCGGCACCTGGGAAAGTGCAGGAAGGCTTCTCGGAGGAGGTGAGAGCTAAGTGTTCGCAGGAGGGGCAGGGGGTTCGGCAGAGCCAGAGCTGCAGCCTGACAGCTGGGTCTGACCCAGCCGGGAGGCTTTGAAAGGCAAGTGAGGGGCCCCTGGGGGCGGTGGGGCAGGCGCAGGGGCTCCCCAGAGTTCCAAGGGGCCCAGCTCCAGGACGGATTGGGGAGAGGGCAGCCACGCAGAAGCCACCACGGAGGTCCAGGAGAGCCACGGCCGGGGAACGCCGCCGAGATGCATTTAGGAGAGCGGCCGCATTTAGCCAATATACCACAGGACACCCGGCTAAATTTGAATTTCAGATAAGCAAGGAATGATTTTTTTTTGTATAGATATATCCCAAATGCTGCATGGGGATATACTTACGCTATTTAGAAATGCACTGTTTGGGACACAAATGCTGCATTGGGATATACTTATACTTTAAAAGCCATGCACTATTTGGGACACATTTATACTAGAAGTATATCCCAAATGCTGAACGGGGATATACTTACGTTATTTAAAAATGCACTGTTTGGGGTACATTTATACTATAAGTACATCCCAAATGCTGCATGGGGGATATACTTATACTTTTAAAAGCCATGCACTATTTGGGACACAACTATGCTAAAAACTCATTCCTCGTTTACCCGAAATTGAGATTTAACTGGGCGTCCCGTGCTTTTATCGGGCAACCCCGCTGTGGGCAGTAGAAGGGGCCGGACTTGGTCCCCACTGGGTGTCAGGGCCAGGTTGCTGGATTAGGCACCTGGGTGGAGGGGGCTCAATTAACTGGGGTGGGGCCTAGAGGGAGGGAGGGACGGACTGGGGAGCAGAACGAACTCCCATTCTACAGAGGTTCACGGTGACTCTAAAGTGATGATGACAATCACGATAATGGGGATGACGACGATGAAAGTTGCACCTCTCCACGGATTTCTCCTGCCCCACCCTGGCCGTGTGTGGGGTGCGCCCCGCTCCCCGCCCAGCGCGGGAGCCTGCGGCGGGCGGGAGGCTCACCCCCGTGGCCTCTGCCAGGCCCAGCCCTGGCACCCATCCTTGCCAGGAGAGATTGCTTCTCTCCTTCTCTGCAAGATTCTTTACGAGTTTTCTACCCGTCCACAGACCAGAGGCTGAATGTCAGACGGTCAAGCAGGGCCGAGGACAGCCAGATGCCACAGAGTCGACAAGGGCCGAGGACACCAGACACCGGATGGTCAACCAGGGCTGAGGACACCAGACACCGGAGAGTCAACCAGGGCTGAGGACGGCCATCGAGCGGATGTGTCCATCTCGTCCCCGCTGCATGACGGCGACGTCCAGTTCTGCTCTCAGTCGTGTGGGGACAAAGCCCCCGCCCTTGCTGTCCCTGTCCCCCAGGCAAGCCTGTCCTCATCCCCTGGGCGGGTGGGCCTGGGCTGATGTGGGGAGCTGCTCGGCCGACACAGAACCAGGGAGCAGAGGGCAGCAGGTCAGACAAATCCAGGTCCCCAACCCCAGCCTCAGTTTCCCCATCCGTCAAAGGGGCTGGTTTCACTCCCGCCCAGGAGGGCGGGCGCACATGCCGTGTTGAGCCGGTCCGGCCCCAGCTGCACTGGCGGCGAGGGCATGGGGGGCTCCCCTCTCCTCAGCCAGCCCCAGGGGAGGTGGGAGAAGCCAGCCCGCAACTTCCCGGACCGGCGGGTACGGAGGGCGTGCTGTGGATTTGAAGGAGGAAATAAGCCTGTGCGTTTTACAGGGGCATGGGGGGGCGAAAATGAAGACCCCCGAACTCTCTCCACGGCTCAAACGCGGCCCAGCCGAGCCTTTTAGGAATGGAACCCCACCCCCCAAAAAAGAGACGGATGGTGAGTTTGGGGCACACGACGCTCCATCCCGCTGATGGGAACTTCTAGAAATAGCGAATCCACAGAGCCGGGAAGCAGATCCCAGGAGGCCAGGGGCTGGGGGAGGAGGTGGGGAGTGTCTGCAAGGTTTGGAAATTTTTAAACAAAATTAGAAAAAGAAACACCTTCCAAAGAAATTGTTCCAGGCACCCAGAATCCCTCCGCCGCCCGCTGCGAAGGAGACCGCGTCGAACGCTCGTCCTGTTAGACGAGTCTTGGTGCCATTAAGCCCTCATGGCAAGTCTCCTCGACAGCCCTGTCATTATGAATGATGTGCAAATAATGATCTAATGACACGATAATGGCAGCACGATCTTCCGCCCCTATTGTGCAGCACGCGCCCCAGGTCAGCCGGGCGAAACCGCACGTCCGGGGACGTGTACCGAGAAGACACCAGGACTCCAGCGGGGGTGGACGGCCGAGCCGGTTCTTCCAGCCGCTGCCGTGTCGGCAGGTGGCGAGGGCGTGGCTCGGTGCCAGCCTGTCACGCAGGGCGAGCGAGGACCAGATCTTACCTGAAGGGAGAAGGCAAGCCGGGGGAGCGGGGTGAGGCTCCCAGGAAGTGGGGTCCCCCGGGTGCTGTGATCGCCTCGCTGTGCCGGGCTCGTGAGGACCGGGACACAAAAGGGGCAGTGGGGAGGGCAGGATGCCCAAACGGGAGACCTGGCCGTCAACGTGCCCGCATTCGGGGCCAACACGGGGTGGGCAGGGAGGACGCTGGATTCGGAGAGGTTCTGGTCCAAGAGGCAAGACAGAGCTACCCGGGCTCCTTTGAGCGCTCGTCCATCTACAGGTGACCGATGCGTGAGCCGTGGTCCACCCACACGACGGCCCCTGCCCAGCAGTAAAAAGTAGCAGGCATCGGCTCCACACGGCCACACGGAGGCACCACGAAGGCGCCACATGGCCGGAGAGGGACTCAAGGCAGAAGCCTCTACGCCGTGCGCTCCCACGTATAGGAAACTTCCAGGAAGGACAAATCGAGAGGCTCGCAGGGCATGGCCGTCTGGGGCAGGAGGCGGGAGCAGGAACTGACCACAAACAGGTCCTGGGGGTCTTTCCGGGGTGATGGGAAATGTTCCGAGGGCTGGAGAGAGGTGACGGTCCCACGACTTGAAGAATTCACTCCAAAAATCATGGACTCGGTCCCTTCCTGTGGGAGGGGCTTTACCTTGTTTCGGGTTGAACTGGGTCCCCCCCAAAAGACAGGCTTCAAGAGTCTTCACCCCCGCGGATGAAGGCTGGGGTTAGCAGTATAAGAATGTTCTTCCTTTATAAAAGGTTAAGAATACGGTGACACATGGGAACATCACACTAATGTCACTTACGGACCATAGGTAGCAGTAATACTGTATTATTTTTGTGGCAATGGCAAAGAAGATACTAATCAATTCTAAGGGACGAGGGGGAGTATAAAGGGGTACGGGATTTTCCCTTTTGAAGGAAAATGTTCAAAAATTGACTTAAGATGATGACAGCAGAACCCTGATAAAGTGAGAGCCGCTGAGTGCACACTCTGGGCTGTACAAAGCTTGGGACTGTGTGACACGGGGAGTCCAGTGGTGGAAGCTGGACAGAGATGAGAACATTCTCTCATGAGCTACGTAACAAACGTGTAATACTAATACGGGCCGTGAATAACGAGGAGGGCTGGGGGAAAATACACCAAATGTAAGATATGGGCTATGGTTGGTAGTCATTTTTTGACGATGCTCTTTCAGAATTTGTTACGAATGTTTCACAGCAACGCAAGGTGGTGGTGGAGGGTGACGGGTGGGAGCCCTGTAGGGTGATATGCAGGTTTGTAAGCTCACAACTTAGACGCTTATTGTTTATGGATGTTCACGTACGAATGATAAACTTTAATTTAAAAGTTAAAAAAAAAAAAAAAAAAGAGCTCCCCAGCCCCAGTCTGGTTTGGAAATAGGGTCTTTGAGGAGTGCTCAGTTGAGAAGAGGCCACACTGGGCTCGGGTGGGACCTGGCCCGATACGCCCCGTGTCGTGAGAAGAGGGACATCTGGACACAGAAAGACACAAGGAGAAGACAGCAATGAGGAGTTGAGAGTAGAGGCTGGAGGGACGCGGCCGTGAGCCAAGGAGAGCCAGGGGCAGCCTGCCGACGCCTTCGATTCGGACGTCGGCCTCCAGAACCGGGAGACCCTCAGTTTCCAGGATCTTAAGGGCCCCTTTTGCGGTACATTGTGAGGGCAGGCCTCAGGGACCGGTGCAGCCCGAAAACGACCCCTCAATAAAGTGGGGACAAACGTCCCCGCCACGGGGTCACACAGATCCTCCACAAAATAAATCTCCCTCAAATCGGTCTTCCTTAAGCAGCTGGTACCTGGACGACAAGGGGCTCGAGCGTCCCTCGATTTGGGTGGCCTAAAGGAGGACTTCAAACCCGTCCGTCTCTCCAACAAGACCCCCTCAACTTCAGAGGACCCCTCCTCAATCCAAATCGGAAGCCCCCCATCCTCCCCCACAGCAGCCTGAGCCTTTGGAGCCCAGCTTGTAGCTCCTTCTTTACTTGCCCGGGCTTGGATTTACCGCCCGCCTGTCCCCTCTCAGCTGCATGGGGGCTCCCCGAGGATGCGGACCACCCCAGCCTGGGCAGAGGCCCCCTCTCCATCAGCCATCAGAAGCGCTAGATAAATGTCCATCAAACGCATGCGTCAACGGCACCATCCTGAGAAGCTGTGATGGTTTGGGGACAGTCCAGGGCTTGGAGTTTCGAAGCAGCCTCTGGCCGTGGGGCCAACTTCCCGAAGCTTCCCTTTCCTTTAGGTCAGGGGGCGGCCAGCTTTTCTCTCTACAGAGCCCAGTGGTAAACAGAGAGAGTTTCACGGGCTCCACGGGCTCTTTCGCAACCGCTCCCTTCTGCCGAAACCACACACGCGCGCAGTCAGGGACTAAAGACAGACCACGGGCAGGCGGGTTTTCCGCTAAGATTTTATTTATGGACGCTGGGAATTTGACTGCCAGATAATGTTCACGTTTCACGAATGAATTTTCTTCTTGCAATTCCAGCCCCCTCCCCCGCCCCAACCATTCATAAATGTGAAAACCACCGTTAGGTCACGGGTCAAACACAAACAAGCCACAGTGGTCTCATGTCGTGTGATTCCATTCACAGAAAATGTCCAGGACAAATCTCCCGAGAAAGCAAAAGCAAAGAAGCAGATTGGGGATTGCCAGGGGTTGGGTGGGGGTGGGGCTACTGCTATTGGGAATGGGGTCTCCTTTTGGGGGTGATGAGGAATGTTCTGGAACTAGATAGAGATGGAGGTGGCACCACATTTTGAATGTACTAAATGCCACCAAAATATATATATTTTAAAAGATCTTTAGATTACATAAATGTTACATACAAAATATAGGGGATTCCCATATGCCCTGCTCCCCACACCTCCCACATTTTCCCACATTAACATCCCTCATTACTGTGGTACATTCGTTGCAGTTGATGAGCACATTTTGGGGCATTGCCACTGAGCATGGATTACAGTTTACATTGTATTTACACTCTCTCCCACCCAATTCTGCAGGCTATGGGAAGTTATAGAATGACCTGAATCTGTCATTGCAATGCCACTCAGGACCATTCCCAAGTCCCAAAAACGCCCCCGTATTACACCTGTTTTTCCCTCTCCCCGCCCTCAGAACCTCCAGTGCCCACTGCCTCCACGTCAACGATGAAATTGTGTACTTTAAAATAAAGGATTTTACGTCATGTAAACGTTATGCGAACCTGACCGCGACAAAAAAAAAAAAAAAAATCATCCACATCTGTCCATGTACATAATTAACATTGGCACAGACATAAAAGGGAAAGAATGAGATTATTGACAGTTTTTTTTAAAAAAAAAACAAAACAAAACAAAGAAGCAAGCTGTGGCTGGAGTTGGCCGACCCCTGATTTAGAGAAATAAAAAGAGCTTTGGGGACCAGTCTCTCAGTACCTGGCATCCCCTGATTCCCCCAACATGTGACAAGCTCCTCTGACAATCGAGGGGCTCCGAAGAGGAAGGTCATTCACTCAAGGTCACGTCACTGTTAAGTGCCGGAGCCGGGATTGCAAGTCCCCAAGAGACTTTCCCACACCTAGGGAAGCCCTATGAGGGTTAAATGGGGAAAACATGCAGCCGCTCAGTGCGGGGGACCTGGCATACAGTAGGTGCTTAATAAGTGCTGCCCCTTCCCTTCTTCGGGCGGCAACTAGGCTAAAGCACCCATCGGCAACCAAATGAGCCGTGCACCTTCCCCGCGTGCTCTCCTAGGGCAATGGAAAGCCCCAGAGGCGGGCGGGTAGGCAGGACAGGGTCCCTTCTCAGCGGATCTGGGCTCCGAGGCAGTGGCGAGATGGTAGCTGGAGATAAGAAACCAGCATCACGGCGCATCCTTGGGAAACGCTGAGCTGTCAAACATCTTTGTGGCAAGGGAGCCAAGTTTAGCAACCAGTTGTGAAAGCGTTGTGCAAGCCTAAGCAGAAGCACACACACCCACCCCCGGCCGGGAGGCACCTTCCAGTTGTTGCTATAACGCCACTGTCATCTCTCTAGAAACTTCAGGGACTGGTCTCGGAAGCCCAGCTGGATTTTGCATGACGTGTCTTCCAGAGGATTCCTGAGGGCTTGCTCACAGGGAAGGGGCCAAGTACATGCATTAGCTATTTGGGGCGAAACAGCCCTGGACGGCTGGCTGAGGGAGAGGAGATGTAGATGCTAGAAGTGGAAATGATTTGGACGATACCAGAAATGGCCAGGCACCGTTAGAGGAGGTGGTAAGCTCTCTGTGGGCAGCAACTGGCCAAGCACTTCTTTAGGTTCCCCTCCGTGCCCAGCACGGCACAGAGAAGGGGGCGCAACATTTATTTGTGGCTCAGGCTCAAAACTGCTGATGTGCAAGTTCCCTGAGCCCCGAAGACAGCCTGGTAATGGGGAAGCTGCACGCGTGCCGCTCCTCCGAGCCCTCACCAGAGGCAGACATCACCAGTCAATCCCAGAGCTGTTTGCCCCCGCTGAGCCTGGCTGCAGCTCCGGGTCGGAGTCAGCACCGTGCCCAGAACAGGGGTTGGACTGGATGCGGGTGGTAGTGGAGGGAAACCATCTGCCTTCTTGGCCAGATGACTCGTGCCAAGCTATCAGGAGAGGACGGAGGGCCCCGGGAAGGAGGGGAGAACAAGGGCATCCGTCAAGAGGCAGAGAGGTCCCGGCTGTGAGGGGAAGGGCCTCGGGTCACAGGGAGTGGTCCCACCCATAGGGACTTACTAGTGACACTCAGCACCTGCTATGTGCTTTGGCATTGCCTCGGCACCTACTATGTGCTTCGGTGTCATTTCACTCAGTACCTACTATGTGCTTTGGCATCGTCTCAGCACCTACTCTGTTCTTTGGTAGCCTTTCTCTCCACACCTACTATATGTTTCACTTGGTACCTACCATGTGCGTTGGTGTCATCACTCTCAGCGCCTATGGGCTTCAGCATCATCAGTGCACCTACTATGTGCTTGGCATCCTTGTCTCGGCACCTACTATGTGCTCCAGCATCATCTCTCTAGGCATCTGCTATGTGCTTCAGTGTCATTTCACTCGGTACCTACTATCTCCTTTGGTGTCATCACTCTCAGCACAAACATACTAAATGTTTCAACGTTGTCTCTACACCTACTATGTGCTTCAGGGTTCTCATATCACTGGGCACTTACCATGTGCTTTGGGGTCCTCATCACTCTGGGCACCTACTAGGTGCTTCAGCATCGTCTCTCCCTCTCCACCTACTATGTGCTTCGGCGTCCTCATCTCAGCACCTACTATGTGCTTCATCCTTGTTTCACTCACTGACCACATAACCCTGAGAGATGTGCCTCACTTACCAGCTGATGGGACAGGCTACCCAGGGCCTGCGAAGCTTTGCCCAGAGGTAAGTCTCCCAGGCAGCCACAGGCCTCACTGCAAGTCTGACTTCAGCTCCAGGGCTCTCTCCCCAACGGCATCGTCACCTGACACCTCCCCGAAGTCACATGCCTGCACACGGAACTGAATCCAGGCACCAAAAGGCAGACCCACTGTGGGCGCGGCCTGGATCGTGGGCTGGCGGACGGGGGCAGGCGAGGGGCTGCGTCCCCCGGCACACTGGGCCACTCCACAGTGCTCGGCCTGGAAGCTCCTGCCTGACCCAAACCACTCATTAGGCATCGACAAACGCCATCTCATATTCTCACCGTGAATGTGAGGCTCAGAGAGGCTGGGCCATGGGCCCATGGTCACACAGCTGAAGAGGCATCAGAGTCCACACTCTTCCCCATTCGAATGTGGCTCGGCGTGTGGGTTCCACTCCCTGCAGGCCATGCCACGGCCGGTACACCCGGTGGGAGGTCAGGGTCATCAGGCTGTGCCAAGGCCAGGTCCGCGGGCGGGGCCTCTGCCTTCGAGGGGCCGCCTGCCTGGAGAGGGAGTGCCCTGGGGCAGCTTAAACCAACAGAGATTTATTCTCTCCCAGTTCTAGAGGCCCAAAGCCTGAAGCGGACGTGTGGGCAGGCCGGTGAGCTCCCTGAAAACTGCCCCATGCTTCTCTCCTGGCTTCTGGCGGTCGCCAGTGATCCTCGACGTGAGGACGCACCACCCCAGCCTCTGCGTCCGTCGCCACGTGGTCTGCTTCTGTGGGTTCCCGGGTCCTGGATTTAGGGCCCACCCAAGCCCCAGGATGACTTCACCTCGAGATCCTTAACCCATTACATCTTGCCACACCCTCTTTCCAAAGACGGCCACCTTCACGGATCCCGGGGGACGGGGACTTGGACGTAACTTGGAGGGGCGCAAGCTTGTCTGAGTTGCCGTCAGAGAATCACCCGTCCGTTGGCTTGCCCATCCACCCAGCAAATGTTTGTGTGCACCTACTGTGTGCACAGAGACCTGACTTCCCTCCTCGTGTGGCTCACGCATCAGGTGTGGGAGAGACAGAAAACGAGCAAATGGGTCAATTAAAAGAAAATTTTTAAAAAAAGGGATGGTGGCGCCCATGGCAGCTATCGGAAAAAAAAACAAAAAGAAAAGGAAGATAAGTGTTGGCAAAGATGCTGAGAAACAGGAAAGCTCGGGCACTGCTGGTGGGAATGGAACACAGTGCAGACACCGTGGGAAAGGGTTTGGCGGTTTCTCAAGTTAAAAAGAGAATCCCCCGACGACACGGCGACCCCACTCCTAGGTACGTGCCCCGAGGAACTGAAGGCAGGGACTCGGTCAGGTGCTCGAGCACCTTTGTCCTTACGGCGTCATTCACAATCGCCAGAAGGTGGAAGTCACCCAAGTGTCCGCAGCAGACGACGGGACAAACAAAACATGTCCCTGCCAGGGTGGCAGCGCTGAGGAGGGACGAAGCTCTGGTCCCCACAGCGCGGATGCACCCAGAAGACAGGCTGAGTGCAATCAGTCAGGCACAAAAATATTGTCCTATTCCACTTGGAGGAAATCTCTAAGTCTAGAGATCCGTAGTGACAGAAATCAGATTAGAGGTGACCAGGGCTGGGGGGATGGGGAAAGAAAGGGAAGTTATTGCCTCATGGGTGCGGAGTTTCTGTTTGGGGTGATGAAAATGTTTTGGTCACGGACGGTGGTGATGGGGAGCACCATGCTGTGCATGTGACAAGTGCCACCGAACTGTCCTCTTAAAGATGGTTAAAGTGGCCAATCTTAGGTCATACATATGTTGCCACAATAATTTTTTTAAGGGTGGGGACATGGAGTAAACTGGCCGTGGAGGACCTGCTGTGGGTGGGGCTTGGGAGAAGCCTGGCAGCCCCACATTTACGCTGAAACTTAAAGAGAGATGAGCCGGAGGCCGCCAGTGCCAGGGGAGGGGGAGGCACCCAGGGTGGGCTGCTCCAGCAAGGCCAAAGGCCTGGCAACAACCTGGTCTTGGCGTGTTCCGGAACCTGCCAAGAGAATGCGAAAGTG
>JAKSZT010032673.1:1043987-1064678 GCA_026826555.1 Tolypeutes matacus | reverse complement strand
GCCGCCGCCGCCGCGGCCGCCGCGCTGGGCCTGGCGCCGCCCGCCGCGCGGGGACTGCTCACGCCGCCCGCGTCGCCGCTGGAGCTGCTGGAGGCCAAGCCCAAGCGCGGCCGCCGCAACTGGCCACGCAAGCGCACCGCCACGCACACCTGCAGCTACGCGGGCTGCGGCAAGACCTACACCAAGAGCTCGCACCTCAAGGCGCACCTGCGCACGCACACAGGTGGGCGGCACGCGCGGGGCCGCGGGAGGAGGGGGCGCGCGCCGGGAACCCCGCTGCGGGCGGGGCTCGGGGGGCTGCGGAGGGGGCGCGCGGTGAGGACCCTTTGGCGGCGGGGCTCGGGGTGGGGCTGCATTGGAGGTGCACTCTCAGGACCTTCCCGGGAGCGTGATTCAGGACGTTGGGGAGGGGGCTCGGGCTCAGGAAAGCCCCTAGGGGAAGCCTGTGGCTCAGAGCTTTGGGGACGGGGCGCCCGCTTAGAACCCATCCCGGGCCGAGGCTCAGAACGTTGGGGAGAGGGGGCGCGGAGGAACCCCGAGAGGGCGTGGCCGAGGACCCCCAGTGGGCGTGAATTGAGTACTGGGTAGGGGGCGCCCGCTTAAGACCACCCTGGGGACGAGAGCCCATATCCCAAGGGGGCCAGACTGAGAATGTTGGCGACGGGGCACCGGCTTAGGACGCACCCCGGGAGCGGGACTCAGAACGTTGGGGACGGGGTTCCCCGCTTCAGAACCCCCCTGGGGGGAGCCTATGGCTCAAAACTTTGGGGAGAGGGTGCCCGCTTAGTTCCCCCCTGGGGGCGTGACTCGGGTCATCGGTGCGGGGGCGCATTTAGGAACCCCCCGGGGGCCGCGATGTCTCAGAGCATCGGGGAGGGGCGCGCGCTGCGCTGGGATGGGGACCTGGCGCGCGTCCCAGCAACCATTCACTATCCGCGGGCAGGTGGGAGGGCGTCGAGTGTCCGGCAGCACCCGGAGGGAAACTGAGGCCCGCTCTCGCCCCCCCCCCCCGCAGGCGAGAAACCCTACCACTGCAACTGGGAAGGCTGCGGCTGGAAGTTCGCGCGCTCGGACGAGCTCACGCGGCACTACCGGAAGCACACGGGCCACCGGCCGTTCCAGTGCCACCTGTGCGACCGCGCCTTCTCGCGCTCCGATCACCTGGCGCTGCACATGAAGCGGCACATGTAGCCCCGAAGACCCCCGCCCCTCCGCGCCCGCCCGTGGCGGGTCCCACGCGCCGGGCGCGGCCTCCCCTGGACTGTGACTGGTATTTATTGGACCCAGAGGACACGGCCGGGCGCAGCGTGGCCACCCCCGAAGGCGCCGACCCCGGCCCCGACTCCCGACGGAAGACCCGGCGGGCGAAGACGCTGATCTCCTTGGACGAGTTTTGTTTTCAAAATGGTGCAATAATTCGGGTCGTCTTCCCGCCACCCCACGGGTCTACACTAGAGGAACGAGGCGCGACGCTACGTGAGGAAGGCAGTTGTGTGCTGCCTGCCACGTTTTTGATGATTCCTGTACATAGAGACTCCGACGGCAGATGTAATAATGTAAATAGGAAGACCGGTGGGCATTTTGGTGCACCTGTTTCATTTTGATAATAAACGACTTTTGCTGTTTTTTTAATAAAAAAAAAAAAAAAAAAGGTTTTGCATTTTTTTTCGAAAAACCCCAGCGCTGGGGCTCGCTGCTTGGCCGAGGAGGAGGATGACCTGGTCGTGGAGGGCAGCCTGGCGGAGGCGCCACCCTGGCAGGGACACACGGCTTGCCAGCTGCTTCCCCCAGCTGCCAGGAGCCTGTGGGTTTTCTATAAATTTAAACATTGCATTTTAGGACTGGAGGGAGGGTTATTTTAAGGTTGTTCCTTGAGCCATAAATTGCCTCCTTTTCCCCAGAGCTCAGGAAAATGCCTGGTCCAACCGATGTGGCCTCTTGGGGCTGAAAAAAACCTTTTCCTCCCTTCTGAGGTTGCAGCCAAACTTCTGGAGTGTGTGGGCATTTTTTTTTTTTGTATGGGAATAAGGCAAACTGGTGAGTTTCTGACATGCTTTGCTTTTGCACGGGACTTTGTTTTTTATTAAGTGATGAGTTCCCCGTCAGAGTCACAAGAAACTCATATTTGAGGGCCAGGCATGGTGCCGTACTCCAGATAAAGGCAACAGGCCTGGAGGGGTAGCTACGGACCCGTGGACTTGTGGGTGCTAGCCTGAGGGTCCCCAAACTGCACCAGAGGGGATGCATGGCCCCCTGCGTGGTGGTCTTGGAGGGGGGGGGCTGGGGTCACGGCAGACCGCAGAGCCCCTGCCTCAGTGGGGGGAGGCGGCAAGCGGAGACACGCACCGTGTGAGCGTCACAGCGTGCAGCTCAGGTGAGGAGGCACCCGCCTCCCACCTCTCGCAGGCTCCCCTGGCGCCCCCTCCCCTTCCCCCTTCTTGGGCTCGGAGTTGCCCAAGTCAGTTCCTGAAAGTGAAAATAGCTCGTAAGCAGCGTGTGTTTTAAAACACTCTCACCCCGTTGCGACAGGGGCTGGGATTTCCTCCTTCCCGCCATCCCACCCGCCCCCCTTGGCAGCCCTGGAAACAGCTGAGAGCCTTTGGTAATCCACGAAAAGCAGAACTGGGAGCCGGCCTGCTTCACGTTTCCGAGTAAATAGCTCGGGCCCACTTCCGCTGCTTAGGAAGGGCGTGTGTGGGTTTTCAAGCCTCCGTGTTTTCTCTGTGCAGCTTCTGCAAAAACTTCCAGAAGGCAGCAGCCCCTCTCGCCCTGGCACCTCTCCAGCCCTGCCCCGGTGCAGACCCGCTCAGACCCTGTCTCGGAGGCACCTGGGGCAGAAGGGAGACTGAAAGGAGCGGGGGAGAGGGTTTTTTCGAAAGGGTCTCCAGGCTTCCAAGCAGCTCTGTCGAAAACAACTGCCAGGCGGCACCTGAGCCCAGTGGGCTGGAACGGGGCAGGGGCCGTTGAGTTTCCATTTCCTGGAATAAAAAGTGTCCTCCAGACACTCTGCTGAAGGTTTGGCGAGAAACAGGGCCATGCAAAGGCCCGGCTCACTTTCCTGATCTGCAGCAATCGACACAGGCGGAACCCACCCTCCCCCGGGCTCGCTTTCCACCCCATTTGGTCACCCAGATTCCAACTGCCACCGGGCATCTGCCGGGCCAGGCTATTTGTCCACCCCACCCCCCCCCCAGGCCATGTCTGGCATCGAGTAGGGGGAGGTGGCTCAGCACCCTGCAAGGCCCCAGGCAGCCCCCATGGGCGAGGAGACCTGCCCTCCACCTACGACGTCAGCTCTGCTTTCATCAGCCAGGAGCCCAGAAAATTTAAAAAAACTGTGAATAAAACAGGACACCTTTTCCATCCCAGCAAAGAATTCCTGGCATCCGTGCCCGCTAAAGAAAATGCTAAATATCTAGAAATAATTTGTAAAAATTTCCCTTAATTCCACAACCTAATCCCAAGCAAAGCTTTTTTTTTGGGGTGGGGGGGAGTGTAGGGGCAGGGCAGAGAAGATGCTGGTCAATGATGAAATTGCTTTCATCTGGTTGTGATTATCTGCAAGCCTGTTTTTTTTTTTCCCCCAGTTAAAATTATCAGCGTTTTCCATGATCTGCTTTTATTATCATTGTTAACAGCTGCATAATATTCCATTTAGCCGTGCCAGGAATTGTTTTTGCCACTGTCAGGTGCTTGGGTGGTTTCTGTTTAGTGCCATGGTCAAAAAAGCACAGCGGATATTTGACCCCATTTCCGATGTCCCCCAGGGGGTGGATGAAAGGGTCAGAACAGGTGAAGTTTTTTGGGGTGGGCTTTTGACCTCACCCAACTGCTCCCCCAGGGAGCGGCTCCCAGTGATGGCGGCAGTCGGGGGGGATTCAGGAGCCCCTTCCCTGCCCGGCGTTGCTGTGTCAGGGCACCCTGGGCACAGGCTGCAGAGGGCTTTGGGGGGAGGTAGGGGAGGGGGAGTTATTGGTGGGGAGGGGGTGAGGTCCCTGCACCCCGCCCCCGCAGCACGACCAAGCCAGGCCCTAGAGCCCGCAGCACCCCAAGCTGCTGAGGGCAGCCAGCTTGCACCCAGACCACGGCTGGCGTTTGGTGCCAGATCATTCTCTGCCATGGGTGTGTGTGGGGGCACCCTGTGCATTGTGGGGTGCCGAGTAGCAGCCCCAGCCTCCAAGAGCAGCCCTCACCCCAATTTATGACCAGCAGGAATGTCTGCAGGCCTGACCCAGGGTGCCCCGAGAGCAGAGCTGCCCCTGGTTGAGGATGAGGGACGCTGCTGACTCCATAGGGTGTCTGCATCCCACGGTCGTCGACACCCAAAAATCTCCCCAGACATTGCCAGGTGATTCCTGGGGGGGTGGGCAGAATCGCCCCCCGGGGAAGGGCCCTGCTTAGGCAGAACCATGCTTTCCCATGGAAGCGCTCGGATCTGCCATGCAGCTTTACCTGCCCGGGCCTCAGTTTCCCCACCTGGAAAGGGGGACGCTGCTGAGGATGAAATGCAAGAGTGAAGCTAAGTGCCCGGCATGACGTCCCTGATCGTGTCCCAGTGCGTGGACTTAGGCACTGTCTGTCTCACTCCCTCTCTCGGTCACTCCCTCTCTCGTTCCCTCTCTCCCTCTCATTCTCTCTCTCTGACAGTCTCCCGCATCTCTCTCTCCCACTCCCTCTTTCCCCCATGCATTCATCCCGCAGATCCTCCCCACACCTCGGCCCTGTGCTGAGTCCTGGGGAAGCAGAAGTGACTCAGAAATTACAACCTTGAACCTGTGCCCAGGGTATCAACAGATGTTTGTTGAGCGACTAAAGCCTGTACTAACTGTGGCTCATGAAATAGGATCCTGTCTGCCTGTCACTTATCAATCCATCCATCATTATCTACCTATATCTATCTCTCTCTGCCTCCTTCTCTCCATCCATCACTCATCCAACATCCATCATCCATCATCTATCTACCCATCCATCTGTCCATCCATCCATCCATCCACCCATCATCCATCCATCCATCCATCCATCCGTCACCCATCCATCATCCATCATCTATCTACCCATCCATCCATCTGTTCATCCATCCATCTATCCATTCTCCCATGCACCATCTACCCATCCATCATCCATCATCCATCATCTATCTACACATCCATCTGTCCATCCATCCATCCATCCACCCATCATCCATCCATCCATCCATCCATCCGTCACCCGTCCATCATCCATCATCTATCTACCCATCCATCCATTTGTCCATCCATCCATCTATCCATTCTCCCATGCACCATCCACCCATGCATCATCCATCATCCATCATCTATCTACCCATCCATCCATCCATCCATCCATCCATCCATCTATCCATTCCCCCATGCACCGTCCACCCATCATCCATCCATCATCCATCACCCATCCATGTTCTCACAGCACTTGTTGGGTCACCGTACTAACAATCTGAAAATCATGCTCAGATGCTGGGGAGGTTCTTTCATCCCAGTCCTTCGCCACCAGGTCCCAAGAGGGAAGATAATCACCCCATTTTACAGAGGCAGAAAGTGGGGCTCGGAGAGGGAAGGACTCAGCAAGGAGGGCCAGTGCTGGTGAACAGGAAGGCTGGGCCAGAAGCCGTCAGCCTGGCTCCGACGCTGCCACCCCTCCCCGTGGCTGCAGACGCCTCGGCCCTGGACCATATCAAGCCCACCCCACGTGGACCCTCGAGGCCCCTGCTAGGATTTCTCCTCGGCATTTATGGCTGGACATCCGGGAAGCTCATTTGCTGGAACGTCTTGGACAGAGGGGATTGAGGTCAGGAAAGGCAGATTCTGAGGTGAGCCAGGGTGGTGAATGGGGTCCCTGAACAGGGTGCTGGAATAAACAGCCAGAGGAGGCCGGGGGGCCGTGCAAGCAGGAGACGGGCTGCCTCTGGAGGTCCGAGTCAGCGTGCATGAGATTTCTATGCCCAGCCCCGGACTGCGCGTTCTCGGGGTTCGATCTCCTTGAACTTTGCGTCTGCCCTAGGCTGAAGGTCCTGCCCGTGTGCCCATTTTACAGGTGGGAAAACAGAGGCTTGGGGAGGTGCGGCCACTTTCCTGACCAAGCACCGGAGGTGAGATTTGAACCCGGGTCTGCCAGAAATATTAGGTCCTTTTTTCCCCATGGGCTGCCCAGACAATGGGCAGTGACCAGATCTCTCTGGGCCTCAGTTTCCCCATCTGGAAACAACAAGGACATCAGACCCAATGATTCCTCTACAAGATGTTTTTCTCTCCCCAGGAAAATCCAATGATGTCCTCTTCCAGATCCCCATTGTTCTAGAATGAACCCCAATACTGCCTCGTGGCTGGTGGGGCCTGGTCCCCGCCTCCTCCCACCCTCATCCCCTCCCACTTTCCCTTTGCTTCCTGAGCCTTGCCCACATCCGAGCAGCTCAGCACATGCCCCAGGACCTTGGCACGTGCTATCCCAGCAGCCTGGATGCTGTTCCTTGCTTCCTTCCCACAGCTGCTCTCTCTCATCCCGCAGGTCCCTGCTCAGATGCCGTGGCCTCAGCCATCCCACCTCCTTCCCCACCACTGCAGCTCATTCTCCCAGCCCCACGAGACCCCCACATACCCTCCCTCGGCGTGGCGGCTCGTCCCTCTCGCCCACAGTTCCTGGTCGTCCACCCCCAGCCCTCGTCCATTCCGATCGGTCAAACCTGCTCTCCTCTCCCAAATCTTTACTGAGTGCCCACAGGGTCCAAGGGCTGCACTGGCATTGGGTGGCCCGGAGGGAGCCTGACCCATCTGGGGGACCCTGGAGGATTTAGGGGAGAGGGATGGGGTGGGGGGAGCTCTGGGCAGAGAGCAGAGCACGTGCAGGAGCCCGGAAAGAAGGCTGACCTGGCTGGAATGCGCGGCAAGGTGGCAGGAGCTCAGCATAGCAGGCAGCCTCGGAGGGCCTGAGGCAGCGGTGACTGTCAGCTTTGGGCCTCGACCCTCCAGCCCTTCCACTGGGGGTCCCCCAAAAAGGCACATTCAGGGCCTCACCCCTGGTATGCTTGAACATGACCTTGTTTGGAAATCAGGGCACTGAAGACGGGATTCGAGAAGGCCAAACGGGAGCAGGGTGGATCAGCATCTGGGAGGACTGGGGTCTTTAGAAGGAGAGGGCGATTTGGGCACGTGAAGACGGGGACGTGGCCACAAGCCAAGGGTGGGCGGCAGCCCCAGAAGCTGAGGAGGCTGGAAGGACCCTGCCCGAGCGCCCCCAGCCCACACCTCCATTCTGCTCATCCGGCCTCCAGAACTGGGGCAGAAGAGGTTCCGCTGTCTCGAGCCGCCCGCTGTGCGGAGATTTTTTTCCGGTGGGGTGAGTCCCCTCTCACCCCTGAGCCTCCACGGCCTTCCCTTACCTCCTCTTTGTTTTCTAAGCATCGTCCACTCCAGGTTCCTGGGGGACAGAGGCCAGGCCCCGGCTGCTGCCGCCCACTACACTCAGGGGGACACAGCGTCCAGCCCGCGTCCCCCCCCAGCCATCGCTGGTTTGGTCTTTTTGTAAACAGAGGAGCTTGTTTGTCATTCCGGGGAGCTCACCCAGGACCCCCCACTGTCCCTGACTCAGCCTGAGGCCCCGTGAACCCCAGCTCCAGCTCGCCGCCACGCCATCTCCGGAAGCCATGCTCCGGGCCTCGGTTTCCTCCTCTGTGAAATGGGGCCACAGCAGCCCGGCTCCCAGGGTCTGACCCGAAACAGGGGTTTTGCAGCAGCTCCGGGTTGTGCAGAGACGCAGAGCGAGGCGCCGGCACTGGACGGGCCTGCGGTCGAGGTGCCACTCACACTCGGCACGCCCTGTGCCCTGCAGGATGCGCAGCTCACGGGGGGCAGCCCCACGCCCGCCTGCCCCCCACATCGGCCTCCCAAACGGGGTACTTGGAGACCTGCGGGCGGGCAGCCCTGCGCTGGGGCCTACCTGCTCAGCGGCAGAGACCAGTGCCCAGAGAGGGCAGAGGTGGGGGCAGGGACACACAGCACGTCACCCTCAGGCCCAGGCCATAAACCCAGGCCCCATGGAGCTGACCACGCCGCCAGGTGAGGCCTGCCCAGCTCAGCTCCATCCTCATGTAGGACGACGTGACCAGAACATTCTGCCAGCAAGCTCCTTTATCCCCCCTCCCTCTTTTTGATTCCATTTTCTTTTTCAATCCTGCTTGGAGGCTTCGTCGGCAAATCCTGGCAGAGAGACGTGTTGAGGGGGCCACGGCTCCTGAGCAGGCTGGATTCGGCTTTTTTTTTTTTTTAATTTTTAAATTTTTGGATCAGCTTTGTGCAGGGGAAGGGGCCGCCGGGGTCTCTGCCTGCAAATCTGGGCATCCGTGACGGCCTCCCGGGGACCCTCCGGGGAGATCCCGTGGCTGCCTCGGCATTGGGAGCAGGTGCTGAGCTCAGGGGGGTGATCCCCGGCCCCAGAGAACAGCTCCCATGGGGATCTGCTTTGAGGAGCCTCCAATGAGTCAGCAGCTGTGGTCAGGCCACGTTCCTCCTAGCTTGTTTAGAACACGCCGGAAACTCCACGTGCCTCCCTGTACTTCATGAACTGCCGCCTCCTTCTATTCCACCTCAACTCCCACCTTGCAGCCCCACCTCCCAGCCTCATCTCCAGGTCCCCACCCCCACCCCTTGGCCCTTGCCCCTGTCCAACATATTTGCACAGGCTCTTCTTCATGCCTCAAAGCCCTTCCCATTTATCCCTGGGACAAACCCTCATCCGTCCTTCCAGGCTCAGCACAAGGGTCACCTCTGCTGGGAAGCCTGCGCTGAAGCTTCACTCCACTCCCAGCTGGGCCCTGCTGGGTGGGGCTGTCTGCATCTGGGGCTGCTCTGCCATCAGACTGGGCAGGGGAAGCCATCGGTGAAGGTGCTGTGTGATGGAGTGGGGTGGGGTGGCCTGGTGGAGCTGGGGTCAGCAGCAGGAGTTAGCTTTTGCTCCCCAACATCCGTGCAGGACTGAGTGCAAACTCCAGGACTTCCTGGGAGCACTGAATTCCTGAGCTGACAAGAGGATAAGGCGGTGCCAGGTGGACTGGGGGATGTGCAGTGTAGACACGCCGCCCGATGAGGCCTGCCCGGCTCAGGTGGGCTGGGCCCCGGGTCCTGGCTGCCCCGGTGTAGACGGGGCTGGGCCCCGGGTCCTGGCAGCCCCGGTGTAGACGGGGCTGGGCCCCGGGTCCTGGCTGCCCCGGTGTAGACGGGGCTGGGCCCTGGGTCCTGGCTGCCCCGGTGTAGACGGGGCTGGGCCCCGGGCCCTGGCAGTGCCTCTTCCTCTCTGAGCCGAGCTCCCCCTGCCCCTGAATGCTGAGAACATTAAATGGGGGCCACGGCCCCTGCCCCCTGGGCCCTCAGCACCCCCTGCTCCCGCCCACCTCCTGGGGGTCCCTGGGGTACGCGGCAGCAGCTCTCAACCTCACACCATTCAGGTGGCCGGTGCCCGACGCTGTTCTAGAAGCCGCCATCCTGCCCTCCTGGCACGCCCTGCAGCATCCCCTGTGTCCTTTCAACCTTGACCCCACGTTGGCTTTTGGGGGACAGTCCCAAGACCAGGGGCCACGCTCAGGGTCAAGCCCCTGGTCCGTGGCCCGAGGAGGGGCATCGGGCCTGAGCACTGCACGCACCGACGCGCCCAGGGGCGCCAGGCCCAGGCCCTGGGGTGGAATTCTCCACTCTCCCGTTGCGTTTCCGTTGAACCCCAAGCCGTAAACACACCCTGGCATGTCATTTCCTCCACGCGGCCCGCGGTGAGTCGGGTCAACCCGCTGGGGGCTCGCCGGCTCGTTCTGACTCATCGGGAGGTTTGTCGGAGGAAGGGCCTCTCATCTCAGGAGCTGAGGCCGCTCCACCGCAAGGCTCGTTCCCACAGCCCTCCCGCGCGGCAGCCGTGGGGTCCCCGGGGGGGGGGGGGCGCGGTCCCTGGGGAGGTGGCGAGGCCGCAGGGGCCGAGAGCGCCCCTGACCGTGTCCAGCTCGGGCATGGGGCTGCCACTCTGGGCCCCGTGTCCTCCTCTGTAAAGCGGGGCTGGGAGCGGCCCCCGGGCGGGGATCTCGCCGCGTCGTGCCCGGTTGTGGGAGAGCTCCTTGGCGGGGGGCACACGGCACGTAGGGCCGCTTGCGGGGTCAGCCCAGCACTTCCTGACAAGGCCCAAGAGGCTGAGAGCATCCCATCCAGCGGTCGTGCTCCTGGGTGTCAGCCCAAAGGGGGTGAAAACCCAAGTCCGCCCCCAAAACCCTGATGCTGGGAGCAGCTTTACGCAAATGGCCCCAAGCAAGCAATCAAGATGCCCAGGGGAGGGGATGTGGCTCAGGCGTTGAGCGCCTGCCTCCCGGGTACGAGGTCCTGGGTTCGATCTCCGGTACCTCCTAAAAACAAACAAATGAAAAAACCAGCTCTCACTGGGGAGTGGATGTAGCTCAAGTGGTTGAGCCCCTGCTTCCCATGTACAAGGTCCCGGGATCGATCCCCGGCATCTCCTTGAAAAAAAAAAAAAGATGCCCCTTAAAAGGGGAAGGGGTGAACGGTGGCCCGTCCCTACAAGGGAAACTCATTCAGCAGTAAAAAGCCACCCGCTCTTGAGCCTCAAAATTCTGGAAAAAGCAAAACTACAGAGAGAGTTAGAAGGTCCGCGGTTGCCGTGGCTTCAGTGGGGAGGAGAGGAGTCGGTGGAGCACGGGGGATTTTTAGGGCAGGGAAAGGGTTCTGTCTTAGGGCACAGAACTATATCACAAAGACAGCGGATGCCAACAGGGGTCCTCCACGGTCACAAAAGCATCTGAAAACGCAAGCTGCTCGTGATAGGGGGGTGTGGGGAGGGACACACAGGGACTCTGCTTTTTGTGCACTTTTCCTGTAAACCTAAAACTGCTCTGAAACTGAAGTGGAATCTATCTTTAAAACGAGAGAGCGAGAGATGGGCTCTGAAGGACTCTGTGGGGCAAGGTGGGGGGGTTCCACGGTTTGGAGGGTGGGGGGGCCCTGACGTGGCCGGCAATGCCCGACCCGGAGCTCACTGGAAGATCCCGAGAATGCCCCGTAACGTGCAGATGCACAAGGAAACAGGAGACGCAAGACCCAACCGGCTCACTAATATGTTCTAAATATGGAGAACGACACGTGGCGCTAAATCCTAGAGCACAGGCTCCTAGGAGCTACGAGCGGGGGCTGAGAGGCGCGACTGATGCTCGGAGTTTTTCATTAGCGTCACTGTGAAAGGGTTGATGGCGACACGTTGCAGCGCACATAACTAACACAGCAGGTTTCTAAGCGGGATTGTGGCTGAGAGGGGCAGTCGAGGGATGGCAATGCCGATCGGAAGAAAGCTAGAGGGAAGCGGCTGTGGCTCAATCAGTGGGGCTCCCGTTTACCATATGGGAGGCCCCGGGTTCGGTTCCCGGGGCCTCCTGGTGAAGGCAAGCCCGCCCACACGGCGTGGTTAGCTGACCCAGCGAGCACAAGCAGCAAGGGGGGGATAAATGAATAAATAAATAAAATCTTTAAAAAAAAAAAAAAAGAAAGAAAGCTAGAGAACAATCTAGGCACCGAATAACACGGTGAACGCAGAGGTGGGCGAGGGCCGTGGTCAATGGCACAAACGCAAGAGTGTCCGTCTATGAGCTAGAAGAAATGTGCATCACTCTTCCCGCGAGGTGGTCAGGAAATGGAGACGCACGGGAGAATACAATTATTGTAACCTATGGACTGTACTTGACAGCAGTCTGTACCATTCGTCCCTCAGCGTCAAAGACGTACTGTGTTAACCATCGGGGGGCGTGGGGAAAAGTCGCCGAACGCACGCGATGGATCCTAGTTAGTGGTCAGAGTCTGATGACAAAGGTTCCGCGACAATGTAAGGTGCTGGTGGAGGGGTGATGTGTGGGAATTCTGCGCATTATGCAGGATTGTTTTGTAAGTTCACAACTTCTCTAATGAAAAATAAAAAGAACCAACAAGGTACCGGGTCTCTCTCTTAAGGGCAAATGTGCATCTCATTGATGCCTATTTTGGGGGGTGGGAGGTGGGGGAGACGGCCCTTGAAGGTTTTTGCCCAGAAAGTTTTGGCAATTGGTTTTCTCTTTTTGTTTGTTTGCCTGTTTGTTTAAGAAACAACGGGTAATACAGAGTCCGATGGTAACATTTTGCTATTTTTTAATGAGATCCTTTGGTGGAAATTTTGAAAAATCAGAAACAAACCAAGGAAATCAGCCAGCAGGCTGCCGGATCCCCAAACAGAAAATTTGCGTTTTCTACGCTGGCAGGAACATTCTCTTATGACATTAAGGACAGACAGAAAGGGTGAAAGCTGAAATCTCCCTCTCTTTTTTAAATTTGAGGTGAAATGGACATAACATGGAATTAAGCATTTTAAAGCAAACTGTTCAGGAGCGTTCAGTATACATTCACCATGTCCAACCACCAGCTCTATTCCCAGTTCCGGAACATTTTTATCATCCCAGAAGGAAACCCTGTTCGGATCGCCCTTTTCAACACGATATGGTTAATACTACATGGAGTTCTAGAAATCTGGTTATTTGGATACAAGAGGACAGCTCGTTTGGGGGGAAGGAAAGGATATCCCATTTTTGCATTAAAAATATTTTCAGACTATAAATTTATCAGACTCTAGTCAAGAGGTAATTCCTTTATATACGGAGAAGGGTATCGAAAAATGTGGCACGAGCTTGTCATTACAGAAATTCACAGACGGAGCCATTCTTATTTCACATACTTTCCTTTTAAACACATTGATCCTAAAATTATGGGGAAAACAAAGAGGAAACCTCTGGTTCAGCGGTGATGGGGTAACGTAGAATTTAATTACTTAGAGGAAGATAGAAATAAAATGATAAAAAATCGGAAACGATTAGACTTTAATGGAAAACCAGATTTCTGAGGGCAGAGAAAATGTTCTGCTCACCTCACCTCCCCAGCACCCAACCCGGGCCCCACCCCAGGTCTTGGCAAATCCGACCCACCACTTGTTCTTGTAAATAAAGTTTTATTGGCACACAGTCATGCCCATTCATTTACATATTGTCCATGGTGGCTTTTATGTTACAGTGGCAGAGGCGGATAGTCAAGTCAGTGGCCTGGCCTGCAAAAAGTTGAAAATATATACGGGTTGGCCCTTTCCGGAAAAGAGTTTGCGGCCCCCGATCTAGAACAAATGTCAGTAAAAATAGGCTGGACTAAATCCGATTCGAAGTAGGGTCGGTGGTTGGTGGCACCTCCTGGCGTCTGGTTCTTGAAGAAATACAGCCGAATCTACCTTCTACATCTTTCCGAGGCTTCTGGGAGAAAGTTTGGAGCGATGAATGGTGGGAACGAGGGCTCCCAGGCCGCTGGGACAACGGAGCGCCAGCTTCTCAGGCGATTCGAGGGGAGTGGGTTTTGTCGTCTGACTGCTCATGGCGAAGAGTTTTGTAGATCTCGATTTGTGGCCACCAGGGGCCCTCCCTGAAGGCCAGGCAAGGACGGCTTCCTCGGTTCCTCGCCAGCACCCATCGGAGCCCACCCCCTGCCTCAAATCCTTGCAGATGCCCTGCCCAAGTCCCCCGTCTGTCTGGGTCTCTGCACCCCCAAAGCATGTGGCAAGTCACCCTGAGGCATGTCCGAGGGACCCCCTATCTGTTTCCTGGGGAGGTGACGCGGCAGAACGGAAAACGTATGCTCGTCTGGACAGCCATGTTTCCAAAGACGCATTTTAGTTTTGGGAACACACATGGTGACACCCCTGGGAACTGGGGTGCAGTGTCAACCAGACAACACCCACAAAAAGGGCTCAAACGGTGCCAGTGCAGGAGTTTGGGTTTCTAGACTTTCTAGAATGTGGCAAATGTGAAAAAACACCAAAAATTGCCCAGAGTCTCCCCCCGGCACATGCCAGCTGGGACACGGGCCTGGGGGACGGGCGGTGGGCGTCTTCATTGGGTGGGATGTATTTCCTGTGCTGAAAGGGCCCCCCCAGGTGAAAATCAGGTTCCCAGCACCCACTCCGCTGGGCGTAGCCGTGGACGTCGGGGGCCACGGAATTCCGAAGGTCCCCGGGTGCTCTCCGAGGCCGGAGGGGGCTTTGGTCTGTAGGGGCGCGAGCCCACACGCCGGCTCCTCAGCTCACGTGCCGGCACTTTCTGCCCCACGTCTCGCCGCCCACTACAGAAGCAAACCGCGGTGCGGCCCTGCAGGCCCACCCGGGGGTCCGGGCTTGTGCCCTCTCAGGGAGAAGGTGTCCTGGATGAGCTCGGGCTTGAGGTCAATTCTTGGCTGCAGACGCTCCGACCATTTCCCGGGAGGCGGCTGAGTTGGGTTTCCCGGGCGCTCCGGAGACAAATTTCCTGCAAACCGGGGGGAGGCTTCGAACAGCAGAAACTCTTCCCCTCGCGCCTCTGGGGGCGGGAGCCCGATGTCGAGGCGTCGGGGTCCTCTGAGGGTCTCTGTGGCATCCCTGGGCTCTGCCTCTGTGGTTACCGCGTGGCTGTGTAAGGACCCCAGGCACTGATTAGGAGCCCCCTTTCTAACTAACCTGCAAAGACCCGACTTCCAAATTACGCCCCGTTCTGAGGTTCTGGGAGGATGTGGATTTGGGGGTGCAGTATACAGTGGCACATCCACAGGAGGCAAGCAGCACCCCCAAACCCTTCTCTCCCAAGAGCTGGGATGGGACTCCCACCTCCCCTTCTTGTTTAATTTCTATTTTTTAGGGGGTACCGGGGATTGAACCCGGGACCTCATACACGGGAAGCAGGCACTCAACCACTGAGCCACACCCGATCCCCTGCCCCTTAGTTTAGAGTGAGATCCCCCACAATGGGAAATAACGGAGTAGCTCCGCAAACACGTTCCAGGTGCCCCTCGGCCCGCTCTTGGGGGCAGAACCAAGAACCCACCAGCCTGCTACCGAAGCCCAAAGCTGTCACCGTCCCAGCATCCCGAGCCGTAACCACAGCCGGCTGACTCGGGAATAACAAAAAGAAGCATCCAGAATGTTCTGGAAACTCTGGCTCTGAGTCCTCACCGCGGCTTTGTCGTTACCTCCCCTCTATGGACGAGGGAAAATGGGGGCTCAGAGGGGCGGGACCTCCCCGTGGGGCGGCGAGGGATTAAGCGAGTCGGACGGCCTCGGGGCTCCCCCCGGCCACCGCGGGAGGGGAAGCCAGCGGCGTCTCATCCGTGACCCAGAGCCGCAGTCTTGGTGAATCCGTCCTTCGGATTCCCACTTCCTTCGAGAAGTGTTTACAGTCGAACAATCGCGTCGCGTCCTGGGTCTTTTTTTTTTTGGCTTGCGTGGAAATTCTGCCCTTTGTCCTTAGTACAGAGAAACAATATTCCTCGGTCACAAAAGTCTTATCCTCTTGGCCCCGTAAAGAAAGGCTCCCTCTCTCCCCCGGGTGAAGGCTGACGCGGGAAAACAGCTGGGAGGACAGAGGATCGCTCATTTGTCAAGCCAGCGTTTCTCCCTCGGCTATCGCAGGGTTACGAGACTGGGCGAAATATTTTGAGGCGAACAGGATGGTGTCTAGACCACTTTCTTCTTTCATGTGACCTGAGGCCCTGAAATCCGTGTCTTTTTAGAGCAGGGGCTTCTTAGCCTTTTTTGTTCCACGGACCCCTGTGCCGGCCAGGTAGAAACCACAGACCCCTAAGCCCGCACTACGCTGTGTATTAGTTAATAAACGCATCCCGCCCGCACCAACGCGTCCCCACGAGACTGACGTTCTTTCGAATGTCAGTTCAAGGTCACGGACGCCTTGTTAAGAACCCCAGTTTTAGAGACATGAGAAATAATCTTAAGGACGGCAGAGCTAGAAGGTCAACTTTGCTGATGATCCAGATGAGGAAACCGAGGCCAAAGTCACGAAGACGGGTCCACGGCACGTCTGGGGCAGAAAACCAGCTGGAGGGCGGCTCTGACAGCCCCACGGAAGACGGACGGCACGTTGTGCGAGCGCACGCCACGGAATTTCTTTGGAACAAACTTGCAACAACGATCGCATTTCCACTTCAGCTGCCCTTTAAGTTTTCCAGCAACGGCGCATGATACAATTTGCACGGATCCCCGTTAACTTTTACTGGGGCGGGGTGTGTCCCATGTTTCAAAGGAACCAGATCTGATAAGGGGGCAGAAATATTTATTCCATTATTTTAAGAGGCAGGCTCTTTGTTTCCTTGACGCTTCCTGTGCGGTTTTAAAATTAGCTTCGCATGCCCGTTCCAGGATCAGATTGTCCATCTGAGCGAGGCTGCCTTTGAAGACGCAATTTCACGTACTCAGAGGAGACAGCGGATCATCTGTCACCCCCTTACAGACCCCTGCTCGGCCGCTTACTGGCAAGGGGGTGTTGTGGGAGGGCAGCTGCTACGGTGGGGGCCTGGGGGGTTGTCACCCCCAGAGGGGGCAGAACTTCCAACCACGAGGAAGCTAGAACATAAGCGATATCGAAATCAGTGGATTATCCACCACTACACCGGAAAATGGTTTGCAAACGGGAAATGTTCTGTCGTACCTAAGTGAACGCAATAAAAACTCAAAAAGAAAATAAGGAGGGGGCTCTCCAAAGACCCTGGATGCAGGAAGCGGGGGACCTCGTGATAATTCTGCTAGGCGGGGGAAGACGTGGAAGGGTGAAGCGTCACGAGCGATTTGCTTTTAGAGACGCCGGCAAATACGAAAAGACAGGGCAAGGTGAGGCCGGGTCCGGGGAAGTGCCGGGACTGGGGGCTGCACTCCTGGCTACGGCTGTGCTGGGAAATTTTCACGACAGGCTTTTAAAAATAGGATCTTGTGTTTTTCAGGAAAAGGCGTGTGCGTTCTCTGCCACACGAGAGCCAGAGCCAGCGGGCGGGGGGCTGGGGTCAGCGCAGTGGCCGCTGACTGTTTACACCGCAGACGCGAGTGTGTGGAAAGCTGGGGCCGAGAGGAAGGAGGATTGTGAACTGGCTCCACTGGACTGTGCACTCGAAAGCGCTTAGATCGGGGGGTCGTATGGTGTATGAAAGTCGCCGCAGTAAAAATAAAACTGGAAAGAGAACGAAACTAAGGCCAACAGCTTTGTCGGGCCGCGGCGGGGGGACGGCATGTACGGTGGCCAGGCGTGGCTGCAGACCCTCTGCCCCCGTGGCCTTCCGCCCCCAAACCCGTCGCCCCCGAGAAGACGTCAGGAGAACCCCCGGCCGGCGCCCCTCGAGGGCGAGTCTGAGAAACTGCCACGGCCCCGGGGAGTATTGGGGCACACGGGGTCCTGGGGCTAAAAGGACACTGGGGGAAACTGAGGAAACCTGGATAAAGCTGGGCCGTCTGTGGAGGCAGCGTTTCGAAACGGGTCCGTTGACTCTGACACTAGTTCCACGGTGTCACGAGACGCTAACCACGCATAAGAGGCCGAGCGCTCTTTGTACCAGTTTGGTGATTTTCGCATAGACCTAAGACCGTTGTTTAAAGAAAAGAAGCTTATTAAAAAGCAGAAACAAAGCTGGGGACAAAGCTCTGGGCATGAGGCAGCCGAGATCCCCGCTGGGTGCTCTGTGGGTTGAAATGTGTCCCCCAAAAAGTCACGTGCGGTACCCAGGCCAGGTCCCAGGGCCTTTGAGGACGTGATCGGCTTCGAGGCCACGCCGGGGGAGCCCACGCCTCGTGGACGCAGCAGACGGAAGGCGGCCGGTGCTGGGCCGTGGAGGCTGCCGACGCCTCGACTCTGGGGTTCCGGCCCCCAGAACCGCGCGGCGGTCCGATTCTGGGGTCTGAAGTCGTCCTCGGTCCAGGGGTGGAGGACAAAGGTTTCCCGGGCGTACCCTGGAACGTGGCCTCTCGAAAAGGGCGCTGGGTCTGGGCGTGACGATTCGGAGCCGGGACATTATGGAGCTTCGCATCTCGCCGCCCTCTCGGGTGCACGGTTCCGGGGTCAGAGGTCGTGCTCTGCGTTTCTGTGGATGAAGGCGGGTCCGAGGCCGAGCTCAGGCCGTGAGGACGCTGGCGGGTTTCTGGAACACCGCCCAAGCTTCCGTGACCTTCCTCTGGGAAAAGCGGGACTGGAACGCCTGACCTCCCTGGGGGCGGCGAGCAGAGTGGGGGGTGGGGGGAATCTATGGTGTCCTCAGCAGCACCTGGGATCGTCCCAACAGCCATGTCCAAACTTCCAGAATGTTCTGGGGGGACCCGGCTGTGTTCCCCAACGGACTCGATAAACCGCATGCAGGAACCTCTCTTCCAACCTGGGGTGATGCAGCCACCCACGAGTCCCAGTGAGCTCTTAGCCGCGTCTTTTACTTATTTATTTATTTTAAAGATTTTATTTATTTATTCATTTATCCCCCCCTTGCTGCTTGTGCTCGCTGGGTCAGCTAACCACGCCGTGCGGGCGGGCTTGCCTTCACCAGGAGGCCCCGGGAACCGAACCCAGGGCCTCCCATATGGTAAACGGGAGCCCCACTGATTGAGCCACAGCCGCTTCCCATAGCCACGTCTTTTAAATCCCTCTGCGCTCCAGGGGGCAGGGCAGGGGGACCCCTGAGTCTCCAGGACTGGGAAATGCGCGACCCGAGCGGGACGGCGTTCGGTTAACGCGCCTGGACGACGGCTGAACACGCAATAAGAGATTCTCGTGCTTCGTATTAAAATACTTTATATTAATCATTCAAACTTAATTTTTATACAACGAATGCATACATCGTGGGGTGGGGGGCTCACCCGGCAGGGGAGGGGCGGCTTTTCTGCTGGCGTCTCGCGAGCCGGCTCTGGAGTGCGAGGAGGAGGGCCCCGGGCTGGCACGGCGCCGTGCCACGCGGGAGGGAGGACGAGCACACCCGCCCGACACGGGGCAGGGGGGATGCCGTGGCCGGACGAGGGGGCTGGCGGTGCAGGGGCTTGGGTCCTTCTGCGCCGTCCCGGTTTCTCGCCGAGAGACGCCGTGGGGCAGGGGACTGCGCGAGGCGGGCGAGCTGCATTTCCTGCGTCCTGGGCCAGCCCCTGGGGCCCGGGGCTCTGGGCAGCGAGATGACCGTGGCTGGACCGTGGCGCTGCGCGGGAGGAGGCCTCTGTGCGTGGACTCGCGCCCCGGCTCCTTGCAGCACGCCGTGGCCCCACGCCTAGGCAGCGGGCATGTCGGCCTTGCTGAGGGCGATAGCCAGCTCCAGGTCCTCCTGCTCCTGCCGCCGCAGCCGCGCCAGCCGCTCCTGCTCCGCCTTCTCGCTCTCCCGCTTGGCCCAGGCCAGCTGCTGCTCCTCATTGCCAAACTGCAAAGAGAAACGGAGCTGGGGTTACAGCGCGAGGGGCTGTCTGGGGGGCCCTTCTCTCGGGGCGGCATCCCGAGGGCCCCTGCGCCCCGGCCCTTGCCGCTGACGGAGGGGCAGAGCCGAGGCCGGCCGTGAGCACGGCCCCTGGGCCCTGGAGAAGCAGGGGGTCAGTGCCCGGCAGCCGGGGCAGGCAGCGCACCAGCTTGGGGTCCCGGCAGCCCCCCGGCGCCGAGCCGTCTAAGGGGAGAAGAGCCCGCTGGGCCTCTTCCTGGGGAGGCGGCAGGTGCGAGCTTGAAAGCGGCCAGCAGCCAAGGTGGGCCGAACCCCGAGCAGCCCAGAGAGCGGGGCCCCAAGGCCTGGGGCGCGGCGACGGCCGCCGTCGGGTAAGGGGTGCTGGGAGCGGGACGTTCTCTCAGCCCAGGAATAGAAAAGGCTCTCCTCGCACATGGCGGCCCTGCTGCGAGACCCCGGCCGCAGGGGGCCGAGGCCTGGGAGCGGAGACCCCCACCCTCGCTCCCGCCGAGCCCTCGGATGAGGCCGCAGCCCTGGCCGACGGCTCACGGCAGCCTCGTGGGGACCCCGGGCTGGAGGCAGCAGCTCGGCCGCTGTGAGTCCGGGAGAGGCGAGGAACGGTTGTGATTTAAAAGGAAGAAACACAAAATGAAGCCAAAGGCCTCTCAAGCACAACACGTGGAGACGACGAAGGCGGTGGCGTTTCTAGAGGCGGCCGCGCCTGGGGGAGCCCGAGACGTTCTGGGAGCCGCTTGGTGCTTGAGCATCTGCGCTGCAGCTCGGTGGGGTTTTCCTTCTTGGGGGATGGGGTGGGGAGGGGGTGTTTCTAAAACGTTTGATTTTTAAAAAAGCAAAAATGAAAAAGTTTTTTAAAACAGTGTAAAAAACCCCGTGATCCTGGGTTGCTGGCTCTGAACCCCTCGGGACGGCAGCGGGAAGCCAGGTCCTGGCCTGTCCCGGGCGCGGGCCTCACTCCCGGACTCGAACGCAGGAGGCTGCTGTCACCCAGGGAATGGCCTCCGGCGCCCGTCAGTCCTGATGCCCCCAAGGAAGGCTGCGCTCGCTTCGGGACTCGGTTTCCCCGGTCCGTGGGGGGCACCGGAGATGGGAGACGGTCGGCCCTTCCCCAGGCTCTCGGGAGTGGACGGACACGCGGTCAAGCTCGGATAGGGGCCCCCGCAGACCCCTGTGCTCCGCCACACGCCCAGGTTCCCACGGTAGCCGGAGAGGCCGAGGCCTGGGAGAGGCAGCCGGCTCCCGGGCTGGACTACAGCCACACGCGGCACACCCGGGCCTGAGGGAGACGAGGCGGCCGCTCCCCTGCGAGGACCAAGGGGCCCTCAGGGCTCGGCCCCATCTCAGGGTGGGCCCAGGTGGGGGAGCCGAGCGGCCAGGCTGGGGGCTGCCAGAGCAGACAGCGAAGGGGCTC
>JAKSZT010032673.1:999080-1043977 GCA_026826555.1 Tolypeutes matacus | reverse complement strand
TGGCTGGCGGGGAGCACAGCTGGTGGGGAGCACAGCCAGCAGGGAGCACGGCCAGAGAAACCATGGCTGGCGGGGAGCACGGCCAGCAGGGAGCCTGGCCTCAGCAGACTGGGAAGAACAGGAGGAAAGTTTACAAGGAAGTGCAAGCGTGACCCGGACCAAAGCCTGAGCTTCAAGCTTGGAACCGAGGAGCAGAGGGGTCGAGCGACTGGGCCGAGGCCTCGGGGCTGCTGACGGACGCTGGGCCTGTGCCACAGCCTCCCGCCGAGGGGCCTGCGGTTCCGAGGCGAACGCGTGCCGACGTAAATATCCCAGGCCCTCGGTGTGCACCGGGCCGGCCCGTGACCTGCGACGGGGCCTCGCCTCGTGCGGTTTGCACGCGTCAGGAGCAAGTCTTGAGGACTTGAGGGAGGATGCTGTCCGTGGCCCGCGCTGCGTCTCGAATAGGGAGCCAGTCCTTCCCGGCCTCGGCGGAGACGCCGTGATGCGGTCACCTGCGAGGTCCCTCTGGCGCCCGGGTCCGTGTCCCTGCGGTCAAGCAGGAGCAATGGTGACCCCGAGTCCCCGCGAGGCTTGGGGCAGCCCGGCGTGCGGTCGGCACTCAGGAGACGGCGGCTCGTTTCTACGACGCTGGCCTGTTCCCACCTTGTCCCGTCAGGGAATGGAGCCGTAGCAGGTACGAGAATGCGGCGGCCTGCCACTCTGGATGCGCCACACTCGGCTTTGTTTCCTTGGTCGCGTGGTAGGAATCCACGGCACGGCGGCTGGGGCTTGCCCGGGTGGCGCTCGGGTGCTGGGGTCATCCTGGCTATTTCCCACTGACACACAGTGATGCTGAGCGTGCGTCTGGCTCGTTTGACAGCGAGAAGTGTCGCCGGCGAGACGGACGCCACCTGCACTGCTCTTTGCGGAGAATTCTGGAGAAAGAATCGCTCTGTGTACTTCCCTGGACACACGTGCCACAGGCAGAGGGGCCTCTTTTTTAAGAGATGCTGGGAGGAGGAGGGATCTCACGACCGGTGATGAGCACAAATGACCCACGGGTGGAGACGTGGGGCTTGTCGACTAGAAGGTTCCGCAGTGGTGGAGCCTGGCCGGCCGGGGGGAAGCGACACTGCCTGCGCGGGGGTCCTGTGTCCCTGAACTCTGACCGACCACGCTGCGTCTCGCCAGATAGCGCCGTGTCGAGGGGCGTGCCTGCCTGTCCCAGGCGGCGTGCGGTCCTTGGTGTCTGCTGGGGCAGCTGAGGAGCCCGCCCTGCCAAGTGAGCACACATCTTCGAGCGCCGGGAACCAGGGGCGCTGAGTGCTACGGAAGTGGAAACGCACCCCGAGTCCCCGGGCCCTCAAAGCAGCCACACAGCCGGCTCGTGCCCCCTCCCTGGCGCCCTCACCAGCCGGTGAGAAGCTCTGGGAGAAAAACGGGGGCGTGCAAAGCGGGACAAGTGGTCTCAAACTGTCAGGCGCGGGGCTGCCGGCTCCACCGGGGCAGAATCTTTAAATCGAAATGAACGACTGCTCTGGATTGATCGGCCAGAGGAACCTGAGACCGAATGAGAGCCGGAAGATTTGGGTTTTAAAACAGAAAGTTTCCCCAAGCCAAGTGGACTGGGCACGGGGAAAGGGTGGGGGGAGGTCACAGGAAATTAAAACTAGGCTTTCCAGAAAGACAAGAGCCGCTTCTTCAGCTCGCCCCCTTCCCAGCCCGCGCCGAGTAGCTGAGTCATGCCTGAACGGCCCCCAGGTTTTTCACTGGCGTTTAGTATCTTTCCGCCAAAAAAATAAAAATAAAAATAAGTCAATGAGGTGCTATTCAGGAAACTCTCGATAGAGCGGGTTTTGTTTCTGAATTTATTAACCATGTCACCATTTCGTATACATTCGCCACGCGCCCCGACTGCCAACAAAATCCAGCTGGGTTCAGGGGTGAATACTTCCAGGCTGCAGAGAGCCGGGGGTGCCTGGGGAGCCGGGGGACCTCAGTGGACGGCGGGCGGGTGGGGTGGCACGTGCTGGGCGCCGCCCTGGGATGGGGCCAGAGGGAATCGGGTGTCTGCTGTGCGCTGAGATTGCAGGGCTTGTTTGAAAACGGACATTCTGGGAGTCGAAACGGCTATAAATAAAGGCTCTCGTACCTGATGGCAAAACAAAGAGCTTTACAAACAAATTCAAACGGAGGAAGCCTTTTTTTTTTAAGAAAACGGTGCACCACAGACGGCGAGGCCTCTTCTGAGAAAACCCCATCTGGAGCTCTCTGAGAACGAGATCTGTGGGTGCCGGGGAGCCCTGGGGCCTGCGCCCGAAGGCTGCCAGGCTGCAAAATCCTGAAGGCTTTTTTATGCCTGGCAAGGCAGCCACGCTTCCAATAGCTCGGTGTGCGCTCCCTTGGCTCTGCTAGAATAAACTTTGTGAGTGCTCTCTCTTGTTTTTTGTTGGTTTTTTTTTTTTCTGCAAAAGAAAAGGGCTCCAGGGTGGAGTTTCTAGGTGGGGTTTCTCCGTATGACTGTAGCTGGTGATTGAAATCAAAGTTAAAGAAGAAGAAGGAAAAAAAAAAAAATCGAACTGCCTGCATGCACGGCCCTGGGTCCTGGCAGCTGCACCTGCTGCAAGAGATGCATGTGGGTGCAGGCCAGCGAGAGCCGAGACGCTCCCGGGGCTGCAAGCTTTGCAATCTGGGGCTTCCAGAAAATCAATGAGTGAAACCGCCTGCGTGCAACCGAAACGACGCGGGAGGCTGACCCCGAGAGGGACCCTGCGGTGACGGGCGCGTCCACGGCAGCGTTTCTTGTTGTTGTTTTATTGAGGCCTTCTCCGTACAGAGGCAGCGGCACACGATAAACAGCACGGGCAGGCGAGCACGCGGGGGGCCCAGGGAGAGGAGCCAGGAAGGAAGGCTTGCCGTTTGAAAGAGACAATAAATAACCCCCAAGAAGCTGCAAGCGGAGGGGGGGGCGGGGGTGGCGCAGCGGCAGGAAACTCAACTTACAGAGGTGAGGTCTGCAAACCCCAAAGAAGCGTCTCTAGAAGTTCTAGCTGGAGAGGAGGGAGCAAATGGGCCTTTTCCACTAAATGTGTCCCCAAACCCCTTTTTACTTTGGAACGGGTCACCGCTGTCCACCCCGAGTGGCTGGAATGGATCGGGGGGCTCGGCAAGGGCTGCGGAACCAAGCTGGCTTACAGGTGTACTTTTACCTGGAAGGTTTAGGAGAGAGAGAGAAAAAAAAAGACAAAAAAGGAGAAAAAAAAAAAAAAATACAAGTTACTTACTGCGGAGAGAGGGGTGGCGAGGCAGGCCCGGGCGGGCTCTCCTGGGGAAGAGCTCGGGATCCGGCCCAGGGGCCCACCCCGGGAATGCCCCAGGCACCCCCGCGGCACCGCTTCGTCCCGAGGCTGAGCAGTTAGCGGGTGGCACGGGAGCACGCGCTGCGGCTGGCACTCGCAGGCCGTGCAAGCAGCTTGGGTGCGGGCGCGCTTGGGGGGATTCAGCTCACTGTGGCGAGACGTTTACTATCACACTGAGCTAGGGCGAAACACGGCTGAGCAGAGAAACACGCGGCAAGCGTCCCACGGTTAGAGGAAGGGGGTGGGCGTCGCCTGCGGTGAGCCGGGGGGATCAGTTCACGACGCGGTTCCTCGCTGGGGGTCAGCTGCCGGGTCGGGAGGTGACCCAGCGGGCTGGCTGGGTGCGAGCTCGCCCTGGGCTCCGGCCACGGCCCTGCGGGAGCTGCTGGCTCCGCCCGGCAGGCCTGTGCCTTCCCAGCACTCGGGGCACCTGGGTCCCGGCCAGGAGGACTCCACATTTGGGGGTGGGGGTGGGGGGTGGCCATCAGAAGGGAGCGAGAGTGTGGGATGGTGGCTGGGGAGGTGGACTGAGGGCAGGTGACTTCTCCCGGCGGCGTGCCGGAATGTTCCACCAGGCACTGGAGGCCTCAGGCCCTGCCACGCTGCTGCCTCTCTCTGCCCAGTGGGCTCAGGGTGGCGGGGGCACCCAGGGCACAGTGGGGGGCCAGACAGCCTCCTCGATGACTCGGCTCAGCAGTTCCCTGCCAGCGGGAGCCGCGCCCCAATTGCCATCTTAGCCAAGGGGGGCCGTGGGAACCCATCCCAGGTGATCCGCTCCCACCACGGGGGACCCGAGGGCGGAGGTGGCGCCAGGGGCACCCCTCGAGGTCCCCGATGTGGGCTGCACCCCAGCCTGACGGCGTCGGGACCTGTGGGCAGGCGGGGGGGCTCCACTGTGGGGCTGTGGAGGAGGCCCGCGGCCCCCTGCCCGCCCTGTCCACTCTGCAGAGGACACGCGGATGCACACGGGGGGCTGCGGCCCCCTCCCCTGGCCGCATGGTGGCTGGGGGGAGGGAGGTGGGCACAGGGGCGCTGCGAGCCCTGGCTCCGGTGCTGCCCTCCGCCTGTGCTCCAGGGGCTGCTCCCTGGGCCTGGGCCCGGCCCCACTGTCCCTTTCAACAGAACCGGAGCCTGCTGCGCCCTCAGACCTTCGCGGAGCACAGCTCACGGCGCCCCCGCCCCCGGGCCCTCCCCGCTTCTGACCGCGCCGGGTCACGCCGAGCACTCGGCCATCTTCTCCTCTCGACAGGACGCCCGTGCCGCGAGCTGCAGGCCTGCCCGTGCTGGGAACAGGCCAACGTGCCCGCTCGGCCCTGGTCGGGTCCACACGGAAACTTCCAGTCCCAGGGCTGCTCCCCTGTCCCCGGGCCGGTCCCTCTGCCTGGGACGGGGGCCCCACCCTGTCTCCGCCACCCTGTGGGGTGTTCCCCGTGCTTGGCTCCACGGTCCCTCGCTGAGCCCCGGGGGAGAGCGCCCAGGCCGAAGCCTGGTGACCGGGCAGCGCTGGACGCGCTTCTGCCACACGGCCGGGGGCCGGGCGTGCTCCAGGTCCTGCTCGCAGGCGGCCAGGCTAGGGAAGGTTCTGGGCTGCACCCTGCCAGTGCCGTGGGCCCCACAGGAGACGGAGGCCTCCCAGCCGCAGATCCCTGCTCTGAGAAAGAGCCTCCCAAGGCGCGAGGGCAGCGAGCGGCGCCCTGCAGAGCCCAGCAAGGGCGGCTGGCCGGCCGCGTCTCCTCTAGCACTGGCATTGCCCCCCGCCCCTCCTGGCTGGGGCTCCCCCCCCCCGGCCCCAGGGGCTGTGGCACCCTGGCAGCCCGCAGGGGTGACAGCCAGCAGGGGCTTGGCCCGGGACAGGCCTCCGGGTCCCTGGGTGCCAGGGGCTCGCCGTGGACTCTCCTGTGGCACTGGGAGGGACTCGAGAGGGAGATTAACCAAGGCAACGGGGGCGAGGGGCTGGAAGCCCCGGGCGCGGTGCAGCTCCCTGGGTCAGGGTGGACGGCTGCGTGCGCCTCGGGGAAGTTTCTGGAAGGTCTGAACAAAGGGCAGAGGGACATGGGCATGGAGGGAGGCAGGCCTGTCCTTGAAGAGAGATCGTGGAAGCCCAGGAGGCTCAGACAGATGACCCACTTGTGAGCGTGCTTCTCCCTCTGCTCTAAGTTACGGCGACGTTTCTCCCCCGGTTTGGAGGACTGGAAAATAAAACCGCAAGAACGCGGTGTTGGGGCGTTTAGGGCCCAGCCTGCTCCGATTCCAGGCTGAGGTTGCTAGCGGGCAGAGCGGCGCCTGGAGAGGTGGCGCGCGTGGCTCCGTCGAGGACCGCCCGGCCCTGGCTCCGCGCGGGGCTGGAACCGCGGTTATTTAGAAACCGGCCCCTGTTCACATGAAACCAGGGCTTGTTTTCACAGAAGAAACGGTTGCTCTCGGGTGTCTGTTTTTCGCTTTGTTTTGTTCTGCGCTCTGGCACCAGGGCTGCGGGGGGCTTGGCAGGGGCAGGAAGACGACGGGGCTTCCTGGCTGCGCCCTGGGCTGCACGCTCACGAGGGGCGTGTGGGGCGCGTGCCGCGCAGGAGCGCCGGAGCCGGGCCCCCGCTTGGCACCCCCGCTTTAGTTTTGGCAGCCGGGTTCTGAAGGCCTTCTCGGTCTAGTTCCTGCTTTCACGGCTCCACTTCGGCCAGCGCCTTCGTCGCTTCTGTGACCTTCTCAGGTGGAGCTTATCTCCCACGCGACAGGGCCCCTTGGAGCCCCCCAGACCGGCGCACGGCAGTCTCGCCACGGCCGCGGCGGCACGCGTTTTCGCAGCGCCAGGTGCCACCGCGAGTGAGGGGAGCGCTTTAGCCCTGTGCAGAGAAGGGAGCAGAGAGACTGAAAGGACGAGGCTCAGCTTCACTCCCCGACTGCACCGAGAGGGGCCCGTGGGGGGGCGCGACCTCGGGGCGCAGGGGCTGCTGCCGGCACCCCGGGGCCCACGGCCACCGGCGAATGCACGTGGCTGAGGCTTCAGGCACGGGGGGAGAAGCAGCTAAGATTGAAGAGAAGGCAAAATAGGTCTTATTTTGAAACCACAGCAGTTTCAACAGTTACCCGAGCGGTGTGCCGAGACCACACCCAGGCCTGACTTTAGCAAAAACAGTGCGGGCCAAAGGCTCGCCGAGCCCCCCGGTGCGCTGGGCTTCCGGGATCCGCGCGCCCCCTCGCGAGCGGGCTCTGGGGGTCGCGGCTGGGGCGCGGGCAGGGGCTCCTGGACGGCGTGTCTGAGAGCGAAGCTAAGAGTGCTGCCCTTTTCCATCGCGCTTTCCAGGAAGCCCTTGGTCTGAAAAGGTCACGGGGAGCTGCCCTGTTGGAGAAAAAACAACAGGCTAACGCGGGCGTGTGTGTCCCCGACTCTAAAAAAAACACACGCACAGCAGAGGCGCTCGGGATGAAAGGCCATTCTCTCGTTCGAGATTCTTTACTCAGGGGGGCGTAAAGAAGTTTTGGGTGATTTGTGGTCTCAATGAATTTGGTTAATAAAATTACCAAAAATATGTGACCGTGTGTGTGTGTTTTGCTGAGTTTGAACTCTAAATTTGGTGCTGTGGTTGGAAAATGCAGGTCTGTGGACGAAAGGTGACTACAAAAGACAAAAACAAAACAAAACAAGGCAACCGAAAAAACAGAAAACAAAGGGCATTTACCCTTTGTGTCCAGGACGCCTGCTGCAGGAGCCACAGCCTCACACAGCTGCCCTCTAACCTGCACGGCCCAGGGCTGCACCCCTGCCCTCTAACCCGCACGGCCCAGGGCTGCCCCCTGCCCTCAAACCTGCACGGCCCGGGGCTGCACCCCTGCCCTCTGCCCCACATGGCCCGGGGCGGCTCCCCCTGCCCTCTAACCCGCACGGCCCGGGGCTGCACCCCTGCCCTCTAACCTGCACGGCCCGGGGCTGCCCCCTGCCCTCTAACCTGCACGGCCCAGGGCTGCACCCCCTCCCCTCTGCCCCGCACGGCCCGGGGCTGCCCGCCCCTGCTGGACCTCCGAGGGTCCTGCCAACAAGACAGCGGCCAGCTGGGGACAGGGCACCACGCAGGCCGCTGCACCCCGTGTGGGCACAGCTGTGCCCGCTTAGCTCCTCTCCCCCGGCAGAACAAAACGAGCTGAGGCGCAGGGAGACAAAGAGGCTGCCTGGAGCTCGGTTTGCCGTTCGCACGCCACGCGGGAACTCCCAGCAGAAGAGGCTGCTCTCGCCTGCCTGCGGGGGGCTCGCGGGGCCGGGGGGCACGCTGCTCCTGACCGCCGGGGAGCAGGCTGCCTGCGAGCGGGGGTCCTGCAGGCGGCGGCGTGAGCGCTGGCAGACCCGGCAGATCAAAGCTGCGCCAGGCAGCTCAGCCTGAGATAAAATCTGAGGTTCCCGCGATCGCGGTGTTGAGATTTTCCACTGAAAATATTTACCAAATTTTAAGAAAATCAGCTGGATGCGTGAAGGGGGGCAGGGTGAGGCTTGGCCGTGAATTGTTGAGAGAGGCTGAACAAACACTTACCAAGACCCGCCGGCTCCCCGAGCCCTGCCCCACCACGGCCGTGGCTTCCACCACGCCCCAGGCGGCCACGGGGGCTCAAAGGTCGGGGCGAGCTCATGGGCCCAGCTCAGCCGGACAGCCCGGGAATTGTGGCACCATTAGGGGGACAAAGAGGTGGGGCGGGGGGCAGCAGCCGCCTCCCCGTCTGTCCTCATCAGGTGGCCGTCGCTGGGGGTGAGGGGCAGTTTCCAGGAGGTTCAAGGAACTGCTGTGAAGCCGGGCGGGGACACACCGGCTCTGGAGGGGCCCGGGGGCTGCAGAAGGACTCAGACTCCGGTGGCCTTGGCTGCGGGAGCGCCCAGGCGGGGGGCGGCTGTGAAGTGAGGAATGCCACGGCTCGGGCGCGCTCTCCAGCCCTCCGCCCCCGTCAGCACAGCAGAGAGAAGTGCCCCTGCAGACGGGCACGGCTCACAGGCCTGCTTCCTGGAGAGTCCTGCGCGCTCCCCGCGGTGCTCCCGGGATGCCTTTCGGCCAAGCGCCCCCTGGGAGCCGGGCCGGCTCGGGGTGGCCGCCGAGGGGCCTGGGGAGCAGGGGAGGAGCCACCTTGCCTGCCAGGCGCCGGGTGGGGGGCGGGCGCCTGTGTATGGGGGGCAGACCCTCTCTCCGGCCTCCAGGTCGTCAACAGTGTGAGCCGCTCTTTCGGTTATCGACCAATCAGGTGGGGGGCTGATTGGGGCTCGGAAGGTGAGAGATGAGAGCGGAGGGGGCGTCCCCGGACTCCCCCCGCAGAGGGCTGGGGGTCTCGGCGAAGCCGGGGGCTGGAGGGAGCCTGGCGGCAGGTACGCAGGGGGTCGGGCATGCAGGTCTGCCCAGATCCCCTCCCCACCCCTGGCTGCCCAGTCCTGGCCCAGGACCCCGATCCCCAGGTGAGAGCTGTGGCCCTCGCCGCCCCCACGACCTGCCCTTCTGGGCAGGGAGGGATGGGTGTGCAGCGCTAGGCAAATGCTTCTATTTTCAAACGCCGGCAGCCTGGCAGCAGGGGAAGCACCCCCGGGCGGGCTGCGGGCCGCAGGGGGCGGCGGCTCACCAGGCCTCACCCTCGGGGGGCTGGGGGACCTGGCCCGGGCCAGATGCCCCCAGGGCCCAGGAAGGAGCAGGGGGGTGGGCTCTGAGGAGGGCAGGGCTGGGGGAGCACAGCCGCTGCTGGGGCTGCAGCGGCTCTGGAGCCCGGGGGCCGGCGGAGGCTCTGGGGGGCCGTGACCTGCTTGTCCCACGGTGAAGCGTCCCAGATACCCACCCGCGCTCTCTCGAAAGCCACCGTGGGAATGGAAGGAGAGCAGTTGACGCGGAGCCAAGGCGCTAACCGCACAGCTCCGCGTGCTGCTGCCGTTTTAGAAGCAGCTCCTTGGCGGGAGGCACGGGCCGAGGCCGGGAACGGTCACGGTGACCCCGAGCAACGGAAGGGGTGGCCGCGGGGTCCCCGGGGGTCTGCGTGCAGCTATGGGCGGGGGCGGGGCTCTACGGGTCCCTCCCGGGAAGCCTCGGGTCAGGGTGGCCGCCAGGGCGCTCGGGGCCGTGTCCTGAGCAGCCCGGGCCGCGCTGGGCCCGTCCTGGAGGTGAAAAGGTCACCGGGAGTAAGCGCGCGTCCCCAGGGGGGCAGAGGTTAAAGGTGACCGGCCGGGTAGCAGCGAAGGCGCAGGAGCGCGGCCTGGGCGCTGCAGAAACCACACGCGGGGCTGCGCTCGCAGGAAGTGGCAAGGGTGGGGCCGCGGCGCAGCGTCCCGCTGCCACGGGCTCGGGCCGCCCTGCTGCAACCCAATCACTGGCAACCACACGGCCGCTTCCTGCACTTGAAAAAAATCTGTTTCTCTCTTTGCAAATCAACAACTTTTACCTAGAAACTACTCGGCGGCGAGCGCCAACTGATTGCGATCTGCCGCCCGTTGCAGGAGGCGCGGCGCTGCTGACCCGGGGGGGAGGCGTGTGCGCCGCCCCCAACCGATGGCGCTGGGCGGGGAGGCCGCGCCCACCTGCCCGCGGCGGCACCTGCCCGCCACTGGTGCCTCGCCGCCGCCTTTCTAGAAAAGGGCTCTGGGCGCCGCCGGGAGGCCGCTCTCTGGGCTGGACGGGGCGTAACGGGAGGGTCGGCGAGGAGGGCAGCACGTGGCAAACGGCAGCGGGGCCTGGAGACGCCCGCCAGGGCCCCAGGAGGCTCCCGGGGGAAGGACAGTCGGGGGCAGCGCTCGCACGCCTGAAGATGCGCAGCTCAGTGCACGTCCATTAAACCTCAATCGCGCTAAAAATCCCCACGGTGGCGCCCCAGGGTCTGCAAACGGCATCCTCTAGAATGCAACGGCCACCCCAAAAAGCCACAGGCGCAGCTGAGACCCGAACGTGCGCTGCGTCCGTGGGAGAGACCTCTGTGCGCCTGCGCTCGAGCGGGGCCGTGGCCAGGCCTCGGTCTCCCCGGGGCCCCTGACACGGAGGGCGCAGGTTCCTGCCACGGCACAGCCGTCACCGGGCAAGGAGCTCGACACACACCACCACCAGGCCCGAGTGGGACCCCACTTCCAGGCAGGGAAACTGAGGCCCAGCGCAACGACGTTGCAGGCCAGGGCCTGAGCTGGGGAGGGAGGCCCCCCTTCCGCCGCCCGCACACAGCAGGGTCAGCTCTCAGCCCACAGACCCAGCAGGATCCCGAAACCCCAGGGTCCCCAAGACAGACGGGGTTCAGGCGGGCAGGGGACGTTTCAGTCGTGCCGCCTCCTCCCTCCCGATGCCACGAGGCGGGTGCCACGCCGCTCGTGTAGTTTCTAAGAAGTCACGACCACTGAGCAGCCCGCCCTTCCCACCCGTCCACCCCCCAGGACCATGTCCCAGCCCCGTGGCTCGGGGACTTTGGCTCCCGGGAGCCCAGCATCTGGGGGCACAGGGCACGTCCACGGCTCCAGGGCTTGGCCAGGTGGGTGCTGCCGGCCCCGCGAGCCACGCAGCAAGATGATGACGTAACAGGAGAGTGACACAAGAGAGAGCCAAGACGAGACGCGCCGAAAAACCAGGAGCTAAGGTGGCGCAGGTGGTAGGACGCCTCTCCCCCACATCGGAGGTTCCGAGGATCGAATCCCAGTGAAAACAAGACAAGGATGAGAAGAGAGTGCAGGAAATGGACACAGAGTTGCCCAGTGAATGGACAGAAACAGCAAAAACGAGGGAGAAGGATTAAAAATGGATAAAAGTAAATAAATAAATCCTTAAAAAACAAACAAAACAAAAACAACCCCAAAGCAGCCACCGTCTCGGCCACCGGCCACCTCGAGACGCCCAGGAACCTGCGGTGGTGATTCGCGCTGCCACGGCGTCCTGAGCACGCCCCGCTCCGCCCCTGGTCGGGAACCCAGAAACGACGGAGCTCGAGCACCCCTGACTGCGAGGGGGGTACGTGGGGGCCTCTGAGAACCTTCCTCTGCCCCCAAGAACCTGGAGGCTCCCCGAGGGCCGTGGCCACGGCGCCGTGCGCTGGGCCGGCCAGTTGCGTGGGCGGCAGGGGCGCAGCTGCTGGCTACGGGCTAGGGGCCAGAGGCAGAGGCCATGCAGAAGCGCCCGGCTGCGACACACCTACCGCCCAGCAGCGCGTACGGCTCGGGAGTCCTCCATTCAGCCGCGGCTTCTAGGTGGGAGGAGACCAGACAGAAGCCTCCTCAGCCCCGGGTGCACCGCCACGCGGGGTTGCGTCCACGGGGCGCGCAGGATGCCAGGGCGCGGGCCTCGCGGTGGCACAGACGGCAGGGAAGGCCCGGGCAGAAGGCAGGGCCCTGGGACGCGCTCTGTGGCCACAGAACCCCCGGCCGCCCAGCGGGTCTTGCCAGGATCGGGCACGGCAGCGCCAGCACCTCAGGGTGGCGCCGCCCCCTCCCCAGCCGCGGCAGGGCCGGGCAGCCTGAGGTCTCGGGGAGGTGGCCCGAGCTGGCTGCAGGACTTGTGGGCCTGGACCCCGGGGCTGGCTCGCCTCGGGACCTCAGGGCCTGCGGCAGCACCCACTCGGCCTGGGACTCCCGGGCACTGACTGGGACCCCCGACGCGTGAGACGGCTCCCGAGGGCCTGGGCTCCGCCCAGGAGGTGGCTGGAGCCCTGTGACCGGGCGCGGAGCGGTGACTCCACCTTCTTCCCTGCCCGCTCGAGACTGGGGACGTGACCGGGGCGGAGGCCGGCGTGCCAGGACGCGGCCGAGGGGCGCTCCAGAGCGGGCCCACGCCACCACGCTCGGGGGGGCTGCGGGTGCCTGGGCGGGGGGCAGCGCGTGCGTGTGCGTGGGGGCGCGGTCCCGTCAGGAGCCGTCACGGACGGACTCCAAGAGCCCCTGCCGCTGCCTGAGGGAGCTGCCCCGACGCTTTGTCTCCCTCGCTTTACGCCAACGGTCTCTGGCGTGGGGCTTCATCCCCGTCTCCGCTCCCGGCTCACGGAGAGCCTGCGCCACGAAGCCCGCTCCCTCGTGTGAGCCGTGTGCAGGGGAGCCTCGCCGGGCCCCACGGCCGCGGGCGCCAGGCAGCACTGCTTCGGGAAACGCCCCTCTCGCGGTCTCTGTGGTAGGGGCACGGGGGCCACGTGCAGGCCGACAGGCAGGCCTTGGGGCAGCAGCTTCTGGTGGGTGGCGCAGCAGGCGCTCAGTGGCTCTGGGGGCCTGCCATGGTGGGGGCTGCGAGTGGGGGGTGACAGGGCAGTGCCAAAGGGGGCGGGGACGCCGTGGCTGGGCAGGCGGCGTGTGGGTCTCCTGCCGGCTGCCACAGGCTGAGGCAGTTCCCGGGAGACTCTGGCTGGAGACGAGGGAACAGAAGAGCCAGCCTGGGCCGTGTCCCCCGAGAGCGGGCGCCAGGAGGAGGTGCAGTGGACCGGGGAGCGGCGGGGGAGGCTCTCGAAGCCCCGAGGGCCTTCCTGGATGCGGCCGAGGCCCGGGAAGGGGTGGCGGGGCCAAGGACGCTGGGCGGGTGGGGAGCAGGGCCGGGGGCGTCCTGCGTCCTCTCCCACATGGCACACCTGCCCCCCGCACTCAGAACAAAGCAGGGCCCCAGCCCCGGGCCTGCCCTGGGCCCTCTCTGGCGGGTGCACAGAGGCACAGCCGCAGGCATCCCAGGTTCCCGGAGCCGACGTGGGCGAGAGGGGGGCCAGGCCGCAGAATGCTCCCCGGCGTGCCGTGACTGGCGGGAGTCACGCAGGGGGGCCGCCACCCACCAACCCCGGCAGGACCCGCAGGCAGGGCAGGACTTCGAGCAGCCAACGCCACATTCCCCCCGAGTCCGGAGCCTGCGGACCCCAGAAGAGGGCCGGCGGGTGGCGGCAGCCCCCCATAGCCTGCCGCTGGGCGCCCAGCAAGGGCTGATGGTTTGGGGAGACGGAAACCGCCGTGCCTGGCGTCCGAGGGCGGCCACACTGGGGGCGGGTCCCGGGTCGGGGGCGAGAGGGCGGGCGTGGCGGCGAGGGCGGGAAGCGTACTGACCGCTGGGCGGCTTGGGCCGCGGAGGAGCAGGCTTCTTCGGAGGCAGAGCGGGGGTGTCCTGCTTGCTCGGGAAGGGCTCGTCGGAGAATCCTGCTCCCCCGAAGGAGGCGGCGAAAGGGGCGGAGGCGGGGGGCTGCGAGAGAGGACACGGAGACGGTCACACCAGCGCGGTGCCCGCCGTCCCCGACCCCTCCTCCCTGCAGCCGGGCCCCGAGGCCTGCAGCAGGCGGGCGCCCCTGGCCAGGCACGCGCCCAGCGCTTGTGCCCAGGACCCCGGGCCTCCCGCTCAGGCCCCGCCTGCACCCGAGCTTGCCGCGCGCCGAGCCCCTGCCCTCGGTCAGCACCGGGTCCACGCAGCACCCGTCCCCCACCCTGGCTGCCCAGGTGGGCTCGGGCCGGATGCCCCTCGCACACCCGCGGCTCCCGCTGGCCTCCTCCCGGCCTCACCGCCTCCATACAGACGGGACGCAGCGGGCCCGTCCCCAGCAAACGGACACGCCGGCGAGAAAGCACGACTGCGGCCCCCGTGCCAGGAGACCCGCCGCTCTCTGGGGCATGCGGAATCCTCCGCCCAGCCCCTGGTGCCACTCCTCACCCCCGCAGCCGCCCCCGCCGCGGCCCCGGCTCAGCCCTTCACACATGGGGTCCCCTGCCCGGGCCAGCTCTCCGGGACCCCTGCTCCAGGTCTCTCCCAGGTAACCCGGCGCCCACCTGTTGGCCGAGCCAGCATCACGGCAATGGCTGGTCTGTCTACACGCCGGCCCCCCAAGAGGCTCCGCACCCCCACCAAGCGGGCAGACAGCGAGCAGGTCCCAGGGAAGGGGTGACGCGGGGACCTGGGCTTTGGGGGGGGGGCAAGATGCCTTCTGCTGGGGGAGGAGCAGTGACCGAGCTGGAGACGGCTGGGTGGACGCGGGCTGGCGCCGCGTGCGGCCGACACCAACCAAGGGACCTGGCGTGAAGCGGGCACACACGGACCCGCGTCCTTCAGCGGCACGAGGAGGGGGCGAGCGGGGCAGGGAGGGGCAGGGCGGGGTGCCGGCTGGCCTCCCCGAGAGACGGCCAAGGGGAGCGTGTTAACGTTGCAAGAGGTTAAGACCAGGGTGATGTGGGGGCAGGAACACAACCCAGCAAGCCGCGGGCAGCAGAGCACGGCAGTGCGTGACAATCGCCCGTCGCTGGAGAGAAAGAGAAGCACGCTAAGCGCAAGAAGCTAGAGCAAAGGGACGACGTGTTGTGTGACTCCAGCTACGCAAAACAAAACACAGGTCAGCGCAGAGCTGGGGCCAGGTTAGGGGTTCCGTGCGGCAGGGCAAGGACGGGGAGCCTGAGGGCTGATGCTAAGGAGTAAGGTGTTTTGTGTTTGTTCTTTTTTTTCTTTACTTGGAGTAAGGAAAACGCTCTAATGCTGACTGCAGTGACGACTGCACAACTTCGTGATTCTGCCCAATGCCACTGACTGCAAACCTTACATAAATTTTGTGTGGTCTATGAACAACAGAACTATAACCGTGTGGGCTGGCGGAAAATACACCAAATGCAAGATGCAGGCTGCAGTTATCAGTGCCGTCTTCACGACTCTCTTTCCAGCAGCAGGTGCCGGTGGTGGGGAGACGTGTGGGGGCCCTGTCGGAGGACAAGCGGACTTGTTTTGTGAGAGCACAGCTTATACTATACACTTACTATTCACGGATGTTCCTGTATGAAAGACAGATTTCAATAAAACTTTGTTTAAAAAGAAAAAAAGGGGGGAAGAGCAGGAAGCCTGTGGGGTCATCTCTGACCACCCAGGACCTGTAACTGCGCCCACAGCGGGAGGAGAGCCCAGCCTGGCCACGGGGGTCTCTGTAGGGACGGACCCTCCCCCCATGGGACACAGCTGCCCCACCCCGCCGGCCCACCCACCGTGCTGTGCTCCACCTTTGGGGCTGGGGGCTGGGCTGAGCCCGTGTAGAGCCTTCCCTGGCACCCGTGCACCCCACATCGTCACAGCGGCCTGGGGGGCTCACGCCGTCCACCTCCTGGGGAGCCCACCCTCAGGCAGAGCCACCCGCTCAGGATGAGAGTCTGAGCCCGTCCTCCAGCCTGTGAAGAGAGGGCCTGATGATGGGCGGGGCCTGCAATGCCCCCAGACCCATTTCGGGCAGGCTGGCCTCCACCTAGAGGCCCAGGGCCTGCTGGGAGCTCAGGGCAGGGGGTCTGGGGGCCGGGATGAGGCGGGCTCCCACCCAACGCCCGCTCGGGCCCCCAGCTCACCTGCCCGACTGGGCCCCAGCACACAGCGGGAGCAGGGGTCCAGAGCGCCTCGATCCTGGCCCCCAACACTCTGCGCCTCAGTTTCCCCATTTGTCAAATGACAAGGGCTGTCAGCAGACACCTGGACAGTGCCTGTGGTCAGCCTAGTGGTCGGGTGCAGCCAGAATTCCTGTACCCACGAGACCGTACGCGCCCCGTGTGCGGCCGATGCCGCGTTCCTGCCGTGCCATGTGTCCGCAGAGACATCTGAGAGGGGCGTCGCGAGGGTCGAGGGGCGTCTGGGGCACGGTCCTCGACAGGCGGTTTAGGGACAGAAGGACACGGGGGTGGGGAGAAGCCCGGACACCGGAGCCCCGCGGTTCTTGCCAAGCCGAGATGGACAGGCAGCGACGGAGGCCGCTTGGCTGGCGCAGCACGCCCCAAGACCAGACCCCCACAGGCTCCCGTCCCGGGCCCGGGCTGTGGGGAGGCGCCCGCCCAGGGCAAGGGGCCTCAAGAGTGGAAGGGCCCGGGCGCCCGGGGCGGGGACTGGGGGCCCTGGTGCTGGGGGAGGCAGCCGCAGCCGCTTTCCCCTCTGGGGTACCCCGGGAGCTGTGCCACCGGAGCGTCCAGCTCCCGGTCGGCAGCCCCGCTCGGCTCTGAGCCTGTCCACTGCACGACCCTGCGCCCTGTGAGGGCACCGCCGCCCCTCCCACCACTTATGCCTGGACGGGCAGTGCTGGTCAGCTGCCTCCACCACGAGAGGACCTGGACGGAACTGCCTGCCCCGGCCCCAACGAGGGTGGCTGGTCCAGTTTCTAGCTCCAGGTTTGTGCATCGTTCCCAAATCCCAGTTGCCACAACTTCAAATGTCCCAGCAAGTTTCCTTTGAGGCTCAATTCTTTCCTACCCAGGCTTCAGTCCCAAGGAAAGCTGCTATTTTTAGGAAGGTTTCAGGAAAACCGTTAGTGCTTCTCCAGGCAGGGCAGCGGCGAAGTCGGCTTAAAAAAAGAAATAAAGGGAGAAAAGCTACAATAAAAAGGAGCCGTGAGGGGGAACCGACCTGGGCTCAGGCTTCAAAGAACCGGTTCAAAGCAGGCAACCCGAAGCTTTGAGAAACAGCCCTAAACCTGACGGCTGGACTTCAGAAAAGGGCGAGTGAGGACGGGCTGAGAGCCAGCCCTGCCAGGCAGTCTGCGGACGGCTTTTCTGGGGACGGGGCAATGGCAAAACCATCAAGCTGGGCTCTTGTTTTTATTCTCAGCTGCTCTCAGAAATCTCTTTCGGGGAATTTGTTTTTAAACCAAGCTAACGTAATCGACTTTAGGTGCTGCCTAGAAAAATCTCTTCTGAGCAAAAAGGGGAAAAACACCCTCGAAGTGCAGGCCTGGAGCTCTCCCGAGGGAACCTCCCGGAGTCGCGGCGGAGCGTGGCTTGGCTTTAGCGCCGTGCGGGGGGCACCGGCACTCAGCAGCAGCACAGCCCCGGGCGGCACCTCCCCACCTCGCTCAGAGGGGGAGAAGCTGGCGATGTGAAAAAAGCCAAGACCCAGAAAAAGCCGCCCTTCCACCGCGTTACTTTCATTTCCTTCAGCGTTTTATTTATACACACAGTGTTCTTGAAAAACAAAAAGGAGGCCTGTGGGGAAAACAGAGCTGCAGCGTGAAGTGGGGCTCGTGGGGCACTGGGGGCCGCTTTCCAGGGCAGCGTCCGCCCCGGTCCCTGCTCGAGAATCCCAGAACCCCAGAAGCACACGCGCGGGCACGGCCTGGCCACGCGCCAGAGACCAGTGGCGCAGGTGCAGGGGGGGCGCGGGCTCTCACAGGGGTGGGGCCGGCACGGTCTCACGGGGGTGTCTGGGCAGCCAAGGTAAACTGAGTCTGTTGCATGCGGCTGCCCTGGAGCCCTCCTTGGGAGCCGACCAGGCGCTCCTCGCCTCACTCCCTCGCGCCAAGGTGGGCAGGTGGAGGCGAGGTCTCCGGAGCCTCTGCCCGAGGACAGCCTCCTGCAGGGAGGGGGCCCGCTGCTGACAGCTGGCGTGGAGCCTCACCCCTTCCTGGAAGCTACAAGTCCCCAGTCGGCCCGAGCAGCGTCTTCTGGCTCAAGGCGGCAGCTTCCTGCCGCAGGGCAGGGTGGAGGCTCAGGGCAGGGGCCCTGGGACGCTTCTGCCTCCGAGGGCACAGCCCCGACGTGGGGCCCCCAGGGCCGGGGCTCGGCACCAAGGGCCAGGCCTCCCCGCGCGTGGCCGGACGAGCGCTCCCTCCGCCAGGGCCCCGCGCTCGCCTGCCGTCGGCACCCGCCCACTTCTTTGAAACCCTTCAGTGAATGTCACCGGCTTCTCGGAAGCTGTGGGCCGCGATCCCACACTGCCACCGCTGTCAGCCACAAACTGCCGTCAACCGCAGAGCTCTGGCCCCGCTCTGCCAGCGGGCCGGCATGCAGGAGGCGGCGCAGCCTGACTGGGCAGCACGGGCAGGGGGTGCCGCCAGGGTCCAGCCTGGACACGTCCCATCTGCCACACACACGGCCCCACACGAGACCCTTCCGGGCCCCGCCATCCAGCCAGCGGCTCACGGCCTGCCTGCCCCCTGCCACGAGGACGGGAGCTCTGAGTCCACGTGCGGCCACGGCAGGCACATGGCAAGACCCAAGAGAACAAACCAAGGCTCGTGGCCATGTGGCCAGGGTGCAAGGTCTCCGCGGGTGAGAAGGGGTCCCACCCTCTCCCGACTCGGGGCAGCCACGGACGGCGCACGCAAGGTGGCAGGGAGAGCGGGGGAGAGGCTGAGACAGGGCGCACCCAGGCCTTCTCATCTCCGCTTCTGTCGAACAAACGCCTGCCCACAGGTGAGAGCGGAGGCGCTGGAAGCTCTGACGCAATGGCGGGTCCTCACACCTGCCCATGCCAGGTTTTACTCTTCCTAGCAGCTCCTGCTGGAGCTCAGCTCCAGGGCGATGGGCTCCCGCTGTCCCTTCTCGACGGCGGGTTTGCGCCTTATCTACCGACTGATTCCCCAGGCACAGCGGCCCCAGAGGCCTCACGGGCCGGAGTCCCTAGAGTCAGCAGTGACGTGAAGTCGGCGGACAAGCCGTCCAGCCAAAGTCGCCCGCAGCTGCTCTCCCCGGCACAGCTCGCTCTCCTCTCCGCCTGCATGTCTGCTGGAGCCACCACTCAGCTTCCGCACCCCGTGAGCGCTGCACAAGGCCCTGAGGCGGCCCGGGGCTCTCGCTCTTTGCTCTCCCCGCAGCACCTGGGACCCGCAGCCCCGTGTGCAGCCACAGGGACGACCGTGTCACCCGAGACTGACGGCTGGCACCGGCGGGGGCTCCACAAGAGCCCTGCGGCGGCGTCGGGCTCTGGACTCTGGCGGTTTCCTTAGGTGGAAAAAAAGGAGCCCTGGCGGCCGCGGGGCTTCCAAGACCCGGCCCTCCTCGCCATGCCCTCCCGCGACAGCACACTTCCACATCTGGAAAGCGCCAAGAAGAGGCATACATGACGTGAAATGTCTCGCCTGGCAGCGCCCCGTGATCCCAGGACGCACACTGGCGGAGGCGGGGCTCCGCGGGAGGGGCCTTACCTTGGGCATCTGGCTGAAGTCGGCGAAGCCCTCGGTGCTGGGAAAGGACCCGCTTCCGAAGGGGTCTAAGGCTCCGAAAGGGTCTGCAACCAGCGCAACAAAGTCCGAGTCACAGGCCTGCCGCAACACGCCTCCCAGGGCGCTCCCAGGCACCTTGCTGGCGGTTGCGGAGATGGACCCTGAGGGGCGGCGCTCGGTGAGGCCGCTCTGGCTCGCGGCTCCGGTATCCCGCTGCTGCAGCGGCTCTGCAGGAGCCCATGCCGCCAGGCCTGCGCCGCGCTCCCCGCTGAAGCCCGCGGCCAGCCGCCACCCACAGGGGGCTGCTGAGATTTCATCTTTGGGGGAACAATTTGCCTAGAGCAGCTGATGGACACGCCCACCTACGAAGTCAAACTCAGCCGGCCAAAGCGCACAGGCTGCCAGGCAGGATGGTGGCAGCAAGGAAGCTTCCAGAATGCGCTATAGGTTTCACTGCGAGAGGGGAGGTTCCTTCAAACACGTGGCCCCCCGGACACACCTGGACCCTCCACCCATCTTTGGGTTCTTTTTGGAAAAGATCCCAAAGACTTATAAAGAGGGACCGGAGAGACAGTAACTAGTGACATGGGTGTCGCTGTGGAATTTCGGCTGCCCAAGGTGCTCTCCAGGAAGTCACTGGCTCTCGCTCAGGAGGAAGAGCGGCCAGCGGACACGGCTGGGGCCCGCTCGGGCGTCTCTGGGAGCCGCCGCAGGCACACCGACTTTGGCATGAGGGCACTAACTGGGCAGCGCCTCAGCCGCCCACAGGAGGCTCAGGGAGAAAAGCGAGCAGGGGCCTCACCTGATCCTTTGGAGGCGACGCTGGAGGACGAGAAAGGGTCACTGGACTCGAAGGGGTCGGGCTGAGTGAAGAGAGAGAGCAAAGGGTGAGGGGCAGGTCGCTTCCAGCACCTGCCACCCAATCACACACCTTCCTGACGCCCACGAGCGTGCGGTGGGGGCGGGGCCGAGGGGAGGGTCAGCGGCTGCAGCGCTCACGATGCCCTGCCTCTGGACAGGCAGGACACCCCAGCAGCCGGCCGTCCTGCAGAGAGCGCCTGCGCGCTCACGATGGGCACGCTCCCACCTGAGGCCTCGGTGAGCCACGGCCGCAGGCTTGGCAGGAGCTTTGAAACCTGGCGGGAGAGACCATCACGCGCGGACAGCTCCAGCCTGCGGGCAGACGGCAGCCCGACGTGGGGTGGCCTGAACTCACTGGGGCAACCACGGCCGGGGAGGGTGTGGGGGGACCCGGAAAGGCGGGGGCAGAGGTCGGGAGCCCCAAATTCCGTGATAGACTGCCCCGAGTCTCAGGCTGACTCCTGACCTACCCAGCAGCTGGCAGCTGAGGCGGGGAGAACTAAGCCACGGTTTGCGCTTCTGCCCACCACAGCGAGGGTTTGCGGCGTGAGTTAACGGCTAAAACAAGGACATCGACACTCTTTGGAGGAACATAACAAAACCCAGTCTCCAAAACAGCATTCACAACGGACAAGACACGGCACTACAAAGTCAACATACAAAGAGCCAGAAAGTGTGACCCACTCACAAGGGAAAAGACGATGCCTGGGCGCAATCCCAAGATGATGCAGAGGGTGGAACTATCAGACGAGGACAAATAGCTGCCATTGTGACTGGGCTCAATGAGGTAGAGGAAAACACACTTGTGAAGAACGAAGAGGCTGGAGAGATCTTAGTACAGAAGTAGAAATGGTCAGAAAGAAGCCAGCGGGGTGGTGGAGGGAGATGCTCCAGGGCTCTGCCCTCCCACAGGGGCTCTGAACAGCCTGCAAGAACTGGCAGCAGCACCCTTCTCGGAGCCCCAGGAAATGGGCAGAGGACTACAGAGGCAGAGCGAGTGCCAAATCAAGGAAATGCAACTTAAAAGCAGGAGCATCTCGTGGTGCCCTGGCCCACGCACAGCTGGTCCCTGGTCCGGGCTCGTGAGGGTGGATGTGTGCCTGGCCCAACCCGTCTGGTGAGCCAGGACACACGTGCTCACTGTCCCCGAGCTCGCCCCTCCTGCAGAAGGCTGAGCTCGCCTACAGAACGCTGTGGAAAAGCACTCCGATTGCAGCTTCCGGGGCAAAGGTCTGCCGGCTGTAGGATTTACAGCACAGAGTCTGGACCATGAGCAAACCATTTGCCAGACAAGGGGGGACGTTCGGACCTGTGTAAACAGGGAATTCCTAGGGCCACATCTGCACATCCAGGGAAGACCAGGGAGGCCCTTACAGTTTTGCCACAGGCTATTCTCTAAACTCACTGTGGGGGTCTGCTCTGAAGAAGCACCTTCGCGCATATCTGCAAAGACTGGGAATGGTGCTTCCCCCTTTCTTTTTTCCCCTTTTGCTTTGTGAGATCCTGGCATTCACCACAATCTACTTCCAGATATAACACATTAAAATATCAAAATGTCCAGGTTTCAACAAAAGATTATAAAACATACAGAGAAACAGGAAGTGATGGCCCAGGCAAAGGAGCAGATTAAAATATAAGAAATCATCAATGAGGAGGAACAGACCAAGGACATACCAAACTTAAAAAACAACAACAACAACAAAACAGTGCTAAATATGCTCAAGTAGCTAAAAGAAAACATGGACAAAGAAATAAAGGAGATGAGGAAAAAGATGAACACAAAGACAATATCAATAGAGAGGTGGCAATTCTGGAAAGGATCCAAAAAGAGTTGAAGAAAACAGTAACAGTAACTAAAAACTCCTTAAAGGGGCTCAACAGTACATTGAGCTGGCAAGATAAAGAATTGGTGAATCTGAAGATAAGACAACTGAAGTCACCCAGTCTGAGGAGAAAGAGGAAAGAACAAAGAAAAGTGACCAGAACCCGAGGGACCCAGGGACACCATCAAGCGAACCAACAGCCGCATCATGGGAGCCCAGAAGAAGAAAAAGAGAAAGGGGCAGAGAGAGTACTCAGGAGGCAGACTTTGGGGAGATGGAGACGGAGTAGCTACTAGGCAGGGCTCAACTATCTCACAAAAACACCGGAGGAAGGGCAGAAAGCTGACCGAGGGGGCCGCTCTGGGGATGTGCAGACCAGGAGAGAGTTGCACGCCATCCAGGAGGCTGAGGAAGACCACGAGTTACTCGCCCTGTGGCTGGGACGGCACATATACCCCACCCTCCAGGCATGCAGCCTCTGTGAAACTCCTGGCTCACTGCAGCCAGCTGGGAGGGGGGAGGAGGGCCTCCTCCCCGGGACAAGGGGGCTGCTGGAGGGTGGAGAGTGGCTTCTCTTCAGTGAGTTTGGCCAGCGGATCCCCCTTTGAATCTCGGCTGTAGCCAGCGCAGCCAGTGGGGGAAGAAAGAGACCTACTCACGGGGAGCCGAAGGGCAAGTAAGTGTGGGACCAGCACCAAGCAAAGTCAGAGAGAGAGGGAACAGAAGGCCCCAGCCAGGGCTGACACTGCCCCAGGGAGAGGCAGTTGCCACGCCTGCCCACCCTGGGAGAGAGGGCCTAGGCCAGGGAGGGGGCAGGCTGACAGCCCTGGAGAGGAGGAAGTCAGGAGAGGGGCAGAGAAACTTCCAGAAGCCTACCGATGGACACCTGCCTCACATCCGCTGGGGCCCTGGTTTAATCCCCCAGCACTGCTTAAATGAAGAATTCCAGAGAGTGAGCCGGCAGGTGGACAGGTAGTCAGGCACCCAGATGGCACCTTGTGACAGGGAACATATAGAGATTTTTTTTTTTTTACAGTTTTGTCATCTGTTGTTTTATATTTATTTATTTGTTTTTATTTAAAAGTTAAAAAAAAAATTTTTTTTTTAATTCTTCATTCTATTCTCTAAAACCAGGTACCTTACCTGTGGAGGGTAGGCTGCAGGGTGACTGACTGATAATCATTGGTTCCTAGTGGCCTAAGAGAGAAGCCTGTTTGTCCTGGGTTGTTTCTTGTTTTTTTTTTTCTTTTTCTTTCTTTCTTTTTTTTTTTTTCCTCCTTAGTTTGTTTATCACTATTCTTCCTTTCATTTTTCCCTCTTCCATTACTTTTCTTTCATTCCACATTCTCGTTTGGTCATTTTTTTTTCTCTTATTTTCTCATTTTTCCCATCTTTTATATTACTACATCTTTTTTCTAGTTTCATTTTTCTTCTTTCATATTTTTATTTTGCCTTTTTACTCTTAAACCTTTATACTTTTTATGATTTTGCTATTATTTGTTTTTCCTGGCTCTTTAATACTTCCTTTTTAATTATTACAATTATTTTTCCCTCTTTTTCTATCTTTCCTTTTCTATGGTCTTAAAATTTTTTCAGGGAAACACGGACAACCAAGTGTGAAAGAGTAAACTTAACGCAAAGCAAAAATAAAACCCTAGTGTCGAAAGAGAAGCCAATCATCCGGATAAGCCCATCAAGACAAAGAGATGCTTGGATACCAACAAAAAATTAAAAGCTGAACTAAGAACCAGGAAGGCATGGCCCAGTCTAAAGAACAAGCTAAAACACAGGAGGAGATGCAGAATGTGGAACAACTGATCAGAGATGCCCAAACAAATATCATGGATCAACTTAATGAAGTGAAGGAAGAGGTTAGGGATATTAAGACACTGGGAGAACATAGTGAAGAAATTGTAAACATACATAAAAAGATAATGGGTATGGTGGTGATGAATGCACAATGCAAGGAATCAAACATAGGCTAGCAGGACAGAGAAGCAGATCTGAACAGGCAGAAGAAAGAATCAGTGACATTGAAGATAGTACATCTGATATCGCACAGAGAGTAGAACAAATAGATAAAAAGAGAAAAAATTCAGCAGGGACTCAGGGAATTGAATGACAACATGAAATGCTAAAACATACGCATTATAGGCATCCCAGAGGGAGAAGAGAAGGGAAAGGGGGCAGAAGGAGTATTGGAGGAAATAATGGCTGAAAATTTCCCAACTCTTTTGAGCAGGGGTTCTTAACCAGGGGTCCGTGAGCTTGAACTGACCTTCAAATAAAAACATTATTGTTCTGGGGACATGTTGGTGCAGGTGTGATATATTTATTAAATAATACACAGTATAGTGTGGACTCAGTAAGGAGTCTCTGGTTTTCAACTGACTGGTAAAGGGACCTGTGGAACAAAAAAGGTTAAGAACCCCTGCTTTTGAGGGACATGGACGTACATGTCCAGGAAGCACAGCACACTCCAAACAGCAAAAATCCTAACAGACCTTCCCCTAGACAAATACTTATCAAATTGTCAAATGCTTAAGACAAAGAGAGAATACTGAAAGCAACAAGAGAAAAAAGATCCATCATGTACAAGGGAAGCTCATAAGATTAGCTGCTGATTTCTCATCTGAAACCATGGAGGCAAGGAGGCAGTGGTAAGACACAGTTAAGGTGCCAAAAGGAAAAAACTTCCAGCCAAGAATTCTGTATCCAGCAAAGCTGGCCTTCAAAAATGAGGGAGAGTTCAAAATATTCACAGATAAACAGAAATCAAGAGTTTGTCAATAAGAAACCTGCCCTTCAAGAAATACTAGAGAGTTTTACAGGTTGAAAGAAAAAAACAGAAGAGAGAGAGTTGGAGGAGAGTGTAGGAAGGAAGATTATTGGTAAGAACAACTAAAAAGATAAAATGAGAAATAAAAATAACATGACATATGTAAATCTAAAGAAAATATAACTAATGTAAGTAATGCCTCGACAGTAATAACACTGAATGTTGATGAATTAAACTCTCCATTCAAGAGACACAGATTGGCAGAATGGATGAGGAAATATGACCCATCTGTATGTTGTCTACGAGAAACCCACCTTAGACCTAGGGATGCAAGGAGGTTGCAAGTGAATGGCTGGAAAATGATTTTACAAGCAAACAATAACCAAAATCAGGCAGGAGCAGCTATACTAGTATTGGACAGAATAATCTTTAAATGCAAAACTACTGTAGGAGACAAAGGACACTATATATTTTCAAAAGGGATAATCTCTCAAGAAGAGAGAACAATCATAAACATTTATGCACCTAACCAGGGTGCCTCAAAATACATGAGGCAAACACTGGAAAAACTAAGTAGAGAAACAGATGCCTCTACAATTAGAGCGGGGGACTTTAATACACCATTATCACCATTAGACACAACATCTTGAAAGAGAATCAATAAAGAAACAAAGACCTTGAGTAATACATTAGAGTATCTGGATCTAATAGATATATACAGAACACTACACCTAAATACAGCGGGACATACATTCTTCTCGAGGGCACATGGATCATTCTCCAGGATACATCTCAGGCTAAGCCACAGAACAACTCTCAAGGAATTCAGAAAGACTGAGATTATACAAAGTAATTTCTCAGACCATAGTGGAATGAAGCTTGAAATTAATAAGGGGCAGAGAACCAGATTAGGCACAAAGATATGGAAGTTAAACAACACACTCTTAGACAAACAGTAGGTCAAGGAGGAAATTGCAAAAGAAATCAGTAACTACCTTGAAACGAAAGAAAATGAGGATGCAATGTATCAAAACCTTTGGGAAGCCAGCAAAGCTGCCCCTCCTGAAAATTAACTTTAGTTCTTGGGGATTATCCCCAAGGGTATGAAAAATAAGCCCAGGGCCAAAGAATCAGAATTACCTCATTTTTTAAAAAAAACTAATAAAGAACTTGCCTAAACTAAAAAAAAAAAAAAAAAAAAAACCTTTGGGAAGGATCTAAGGTGGCGCAGATGGCAGAATGCCTCTCTCCCACATCGGAAGTTCCCAGGATTGAATCCTGGTGAAGAGAGGCAGAGAAGGATGAGAAGAGAGGGCAGGAAACAGACACAGAGAACTGCCCAGCGAATGGACACAGAAACAGCAAAAATGGGGGGGAGGGGGAGGCGAGGGCTTAAAATTGGATAAAAGTAAATAAATAAATAAATCTTAAAAAAAAAAAACAAAAAAAAAAAACTTATGGGATAGGGAGGATTGTGGGAAGATGGTATAGGGTTAGCAGGCCAAGCCCAGCTCTCTCACAAAAACAACGGAGAAAGAGCCAAAAGCTGCCTGAAGGACCTGCTTTGGGGGTCAGCAGGCCAGGACAGTGCTTCACAGCTGCCAGGAGGGTGAGGGACAGAGAGACGAAGACCGAAACGACAAACGTGAGCTGCCAAGCCGCCGTGGCGGCCGGGAAGGGCTCCCCTCCTCCACCCCCCAAGATGCTAATCTGAGGTAAAACCCCAGGCTCGTGGCAGGTGACTGAGAGGGAAGCAGACGTCTTCCTCCCTGTCAGCTGTTTCAAGGGAAGAGCAAGGGGGAGTCGGGGGACTTCAGGCAGCAGAGCCCGCTTTGAGCGTGGCTCTGGCCTATGAAAACAAAGGAAAACGGAGAGAGAGAGACACCTCTGTGGAAAGGTGCGCCGATGAGCACCACCTACTGGCCAGTCTGGAAACTGTATAGACGAAAATTGCAGTCGGATCTCTGCTCTCTAACTTCTGGGAGAAAATCTGTGCCCCATTAGGGAGTCCCTGGCATGATTTGGATAACTTAAGCTGGGCAAAGTTAAAGACTTAGGATAAGTTGACCCAAATATCAAAGAAGAGCTGTGAAAAATAATAACAATAGGTGAGAGAGAGAAATTTGCCATCAGAATAATTTCACCAACATATTCGGATGCCTAGACATCAGCAAAAAATTATAAGCCATACCAGGAAACAGGAGGAGATGGCCCAGCCAAAGGAACAAACCAAATATCCTGAAGAGATCGGGATTTAAGACAATTAATCAGTGATAATCACCAACTCTCCTAAATCGATTCAAAGAATTCAAAGGAAATATGACTACAGAGATAAAGGATATTAAGAAGTCTCTGGGTGAGCATAAAGCACAACTTGAAAGTCTGCAAAGAAAAGTAACAGACCTTATGGGAACGAAAGACACGACGGATGAGATTAAAAATACATTAGAGTCACATAAGAGCAGATTTGAATTAGTCGAAGACAGTATCAGTGATTTTGAAGTCAGAACACCTGAACTGGAAAAGACAGGAGAACAGAAAGAGAAGAGAAGAGAAAAATATAACAGTCTCAGGGAAATTAATGACAATGTGAAATGCAAAAACATGTGCATTATCAACATCCCAGAAAGAGAATAAAATGGCAAAAGGGCAGAAAGAATATTTGAGGAAATAATGATTGAAAATTTCCCAACCCTTATGAAAGACATAAATATCAATATCCAAGAAAGACAACACATCCCAAACAGAATAAATCCAAATAGACCCATCCTGAAACACCTATTATTCAGAATGACAAATATCAGAGATAAAGAGAGGATTTTGAAAGCAGCAAGAGAAAAGCAAAGCATCACATACAAGGGAAACTCGATGAGAGTAAGTGCCAACCTCTCATCAGAAACCATGGAGGAGAGAAGAAAGTGCCATGATATAGTTAAGGTACCGAAAGAGAAAAACTGCCAGCCAAGAATTCTGTATCCAGGGGAATTCAAAGTCTTCACAGACAAAGAAAAAATGATAGAACATGTTACCAAAAGACCAGAATTACAAGAGATATTAAAGGGAGTGCTGTAGCCTGAAAGGAAAAAACAAGAATGAGACACTTGTTGAAGAGTGTAGAAATGAAGATTATTAGAAAGGGTAAATTACATGGTAAAAAGATGGACAATAGTACAATATGACAACAAAAAGCCAAAAAGTCAAAATGGGGGAAGTAATGCCTCTACACTCTACAGTAACAACATTGAATGTTAATGGCTTGAACTCCCCAATCAAAGGACACAGAGTGATTGAATGGATAAAAAAATGTGAGCTGTCAATATGTTGCTTACAAGGGACTCTCTCCTAAGACCTAAGGACAAAAACAGGTTAAAAGTGAAAGGTTGGTAATCTAAGCACCTCTTAAAATATATGTATATATATATATATATATAAATAACATTTTTGTAAGCAAATACACATATATGCATATATATTTACATATCATTTTGCAAATGTTTGTATGTATTGTGAGAATTTTGATTTTTACCCATAATAAAAAAATAAAAAAAATAAAAAATAAATAAATAAATAAATAAAAAAAATAAAAAAATAAAAACAGCTGTTAAGAAAAAAAAAAAAAAAAGTGAAAGGTTGGAAAAAGACATTCCTCACAAACAGTAACTAAAAAAGAGCTGGAGGAGTGATACTAATATCAGAAAAAAAAAGATTTTAAATGCAAAACTATTATAAGGGATGAAGAAGGTCGTTATATACTAACGAAAGGGGCAATTCAACAAGAAGAAACAACTGTTCTAAATATTTATGACAATAATAGTTGGAGACTTCAATAAACCACTCTCAGTATTGGACAGAACATCTGGACAGAGGATAAAGAAACAGAGAGCTTGAATTATATGAAAAATGAACTAGACCTAACAGACATCTATAGAGCAGTGCACCCCAAACCAGCAGGATATATTTTCTTTCAAGTGCTCACTGATCATCTCCAAGACACATCGTATGTAGGGTCATAAGACAAGTCTCAAAAAACTTAAAAAGACTGAAATTATATAAAACACTTCCTCTGATCATAATGGAATAAGGCTGGAAATCAGTAATGGTCAGAAAAAGGTGAAATTCATAAATATGTGAATATGAAACACACTTAAATAATCAGTGGGTCAAAGAAGAAATTACAAGAGAATTCAGCAAATATCCTGAGATGAATGAAAATGAGAACTCAACATATCAAAACCTCTGGGACACCGCAAAGGCAGTGCTGAGAGGGAAATTTACAGCCCTCAATGCTTACATTAAAAAAGAAGAAAGAGCTAAAATTGAGACAGAACTGCACACCTGGAGGAACTAGAAAAAGAACAGCAAACCAAAGCCGAAGGAAAGAAATAGTAAAGATCTGAACAGAAATAAATGAAGTCGAGAACAAAAAAAACAACAGAAAATCAACAAAACCAAAAGTTGGTTCTCTGGGAAGATCAACAAAATCGATAAACCCTTAGCTAAACTGACAAAGAAAAAAAGAAGATGCAAATAAAGAAAACCAGAAATGAGAGGGAGGATGTTACCACTGAACTCACAGAAATAAGGTAGATGATAAGAGGATACTATGAACAGCTGTATGTCAAAAACCTAGACAAGGTAGAGGAGATGGACAGATTCCTAGAAACTCACCAACCACCTGCACTGACCCTAGAAGAAATAGAGACCTCAGCAAACCAGTCACAAGTGAAGAGACTGAAACAGTCATCAAAAACCTCCCAAAGATGAAAAGCCCAGGACCAGATGGCTTCACTGGTGAGTTCTACCAATGATTCAAAGATGATCTAATACCAGTCTTGCTCAAGCTCTTCCAAAAAATTGAACAGGAAAGAATGCTACCAAATTCATTCTATGAAGCCAACATCACCCTAATACCAAAACCAGATAAAGATACTATGAAAAAAGAAAATTACAGACCAATATCTCTAATGAATATAGACGCAAAAATCCCTGACAAAATACTTGCAAACTGAATCCGAAAGCACATTAAAAGAATCATACCCATGATCAAGTGGGTTTCATCCCATATATGCAAGGGTGGTTCAACACAAGAAAATCAATTGGTATAATAAACCACACTGATAAACTGAAGAAGAAAAATCACATGATCCCCTCGATTGTTGCAGAAAAGCCATTTAATAAAATACAGTACCCTTCCCTGATATAGAACACCCCAGAAGACAGGAAGAGAAGGAAGCTTTCTCCATATGGTGAAGTGCTTCTGTGAAAAGCCTACAGCTAGCATGGTAGTCAAAGGTGAAAGACTGAACGCTTTCCCGCTGAGATCAGGAACAGGACAAGGATGCCCACTGTCACCACTGCTACTCAACATTGTGCTAGAAGTTCTAGCTAGGGCAATCAGGCTAAAGAAGGAAAGAAAAGGCACCCAAACAGGAAAGGAAGGAGTAAAACTTTCACTATTCACTGATGACATGATCCTTTATCTAGAAAATCCTGAAAAATCTACAATAAAGTCACTAGAATTAACAGACGAGTTCAGCAAAGTGGCAGGATACAAGATTAATATACAAAAATCAAGAGCGTTTCTGTACACTACTGATGTGAAATCTGAGGACGAAATCAGAAAAAAAAAAATTCCATTTATAATAGCGACCAAAACAATCAAATATTTAGGAATAAACATAACGAAGGACATAAAGGATCTGTATTCAGAAAACTACAAAGCACTGCTAAATGAAACCAAAGGCGACTTAAATGGAAGGATGTTCCGTGTTCATGGACTGAAAGACTAAATATCGTTAAGATGTCAATTCTACCCAAACTGATTTACAGATTCAACACAACACCAGTAAAAATGCCAACAGCCTTTTTTGCAGAAATTGAAAAGCCAATAATGGAATTTATTTGGATGGGTAAGGGGCCCTGAAAAGCAAGGACTGTCTTAAAAAGAACAAAGCTGGAGGACTCTCACTTCCTGACTTTAAAGCACATTACTTAGCTACAGCAGTAAAAACAGTATGGTACTGGTGTAGAGGCAGAGATTGGCCAATGGAACTGAATCAAGAACTCAGAAACAGACGCTCACACCTACAGTCAAGTGATTTTTGGCAAGGCTGGTAAGCCCACCCAGCTGGGCCAGAGCAGTCTGTTCAACAAATGGTACCGGCTGAACTGAATAGCCATATCCAAATGAAAGAAAGGAGACCCCTATTCCACACCTTATAAAAAATTAACTCAAAATGGACCAAGGACCTAAATATAAAAACAACCATAAAACTCCTAGAAGAAAATGTAGGAAAACATCTTCAAGATCTTGTGGTAGGCAGCAGTCACACCTATCAGAATGGCCACTATTGAAAAGACAGAGAACTACAAGTGCTGGAGAGGATGTGGAGAGATAGGAACACTTCTTCACTGCTGGTGGGAATGCAGGATGGTACAACCACTGTGGAGGACTGTTTGGCAGTTCCTAAAGAAGTTGAATGTAGACTTGCCACGTGACCCTGCAATACCACTACTGGGTATATACCCAGAAGAACTGAGAGCAGTGACACGAACAGACATCTGCACACCGATGTCCATAGCCACATTATTCACCATTGCCAAAAGTTGGAAACAACCCAGGTGTCCATCAACAGACGAATGGATAAACAAACTGTGGTCTATTCACATGATGGAATATTATGCACCAGTAAGAAAAAATCAAGTTGTGAAACGTAACAACATGGATGAACCCGGAGGACATTACGTTAAGTGAAGCAAGCCAGACACAAAAGGACAAATACTGTATGGTTGCACTATTATGAACTAAATATATTGTGTTATGTATATTATGTGGAATATGAATATGGTAAAATTGCATTTATAAGTCCGTTTTTCTTTGAAGCTGAAAAAATGTAGGTTAATACTACAAAATGTGAATATCAGACCAAAAAACACATTATACTAAGTGAAGGAGATCAGACACGAGTTCTACGTATTGCATGATTCCATTTATATAAAATGTCAATAAAATCAATTTATAAAGATGTAATTAGATTAGTGATTTGTAGGGTTGGGGAAGGAAGGCTAAGGGGTGTGGAGTCCTTCTTTTTGGAGTAAGGAAATTGCTCTAAAATGTTTGAGAGGATGAGTGCACAACATTGTGATTCGACTAAAAGCCACTGATTATATATTTTGGATAGATCATATGGTATGTGAATACATCTCGATAAAACTGCTTAATAAACAAATAAATAATTGTGCAAGAATAGCCAGAAATTGCAGCTATGTACAGCAGAGGAAACAGAGAGCTTGAGAGGTGTGGAATTTTCTTGTTTGTCTGGTTTTTGTTTATTATCATTATTGAAATAATGAAAATGGTCTATTAATGATTGACGTGATAAATGCACAGCTCTGTGACTATACCAAATATCATTGAGCTCAGGACCAGATGGCCTCACAGGTGAATTTTACCAATCATTCTGGAAAAAACTAATACCAATCCTGCTTAAACTCTTCCAAAAAATAGAAGTGGAGGGAACACTGCCTAACTCATTCTATGATGCCAACATCACCTTAATACCAAAGCCAAAGATGCCTCAAAAAAGAAAAACTATAGACCAATCTCTCTAATGAACCTCTTTGCAAAAATGCTCAACAAAATACTTGCTACTCATATTCAACAAGACATCAAACGAATTATACACCATAACCAAGTGCGCTCAACCTGGGTATGTAAGGATGTATCAACATAAGAAAATCAACCAATGTGACACACCACATAAACAGATCAAAAGAGCAAAATCACACGATCATCTCTATAGATACAGAAAAAGCATTCGGCAAAATAAAAACACTGCAAAGGATAGGAAGAGGGAGCCGACGTGGCTCAGTGGTTGAGCGCCAACTTCTCACACACAAGGTCCCAGTACCTCAAAAAAAAAAAAAAGATAGCAATAGAAGGAAGCTCACTCAACATGATAAAGGGTATGTATGAAAACCCCACAGCTGACATCATATTCAGCTGTGAAATGCTAAAAGCCTTCCCTCTAAGATCTGGACCAAGACAGGGATGCCCACTGTCACTGCTCTTATTTAACATTGTGTTAGAAGTACTTGCTCAAGCACTAAGGCGAAAAAAAAGATATAAAAGGCATCCAAACTGGAAAGGGTGAAGTAAAAATCTCACTATTTGCAGATGACATGATCCTATACATAGGAAGTCCTGAGAAATCTACAATCAAGCTTCTTGAGCTAACAAATGAGCTCAGTGAAGTGGCAGGATGTAAGATCAGAGAACAAAAATCAGTAGCATTTCTGTACATCAGAAACGAGCAATGTGAGGAGGAAATCAAGAAAAACTTCCATTTACAACAGCAACTAAAAGAATCAAACATCTAGGAATAAACTTAAAGATGTAAAGGACTTATACGCCAAAACTACTCAACATTGTTAAAGGAAATCAAAGATCTAAATAAGTGGAAGAATATTCCATGTTCATATTTTGGAAGACTAAACATCATTAAGATGTCTATCCTAACCAAACTGATTTACAGATTTAATGCAATCCCAATTGAAATTACAACAGCATTTTTCACTGAATTAGAAAAAGCTAATTATGAAATTTATTTGGAAGGGCAAGGGGCCCTGAATAGCCAAAAACATACTGAAAAAAGAAAAAGAAAATCGAAGGAATCACACTACCTGACTTTAAAACACACTACAAAGCTACAGTGGTCAAAACTGCATGGTACTGGCACAAGGAAAGACCTACTGACCAACGGAACCAAATTGAGAACTCTGATATAGATCCTCGCACATACAGTCATCTGATATTCTACAAGGCCACCAAGCCCACTCAACTGGGAGAGAGTGGCCTATTCAAGAAATGGTGCTTGGAGAACTGGACACCCATATCCAAAAGAATGAGAGAGGATCATCATCTCACGCCCTACACAAAAATTAAGTCAAGATGGCTCAAAGATCTAAATATAAGAGCCAAGACCTTAAAGCTCATAGAGATAACGTAGGGAAGCGTCTAAGAGATCTCGTAGTAGGAAATGGTTTCAAAAACCTTACAACCAAAGCACGAGCAATGAAAGAAAAAAACAGATAAATGGGACCTCGTCAAAATTAAACACTTTTGCGCTTCAAGGGTGTTTGTCAAGAAAGTGAAAAGGCAGCCAACTCACTGGAGAAATTATTTGGTAAACACTTAAGTGTGAGAGTAATTCCGGAGATACTCTTGCCTGACCGGAGATCCCGCACTCCGGAGGCCTCGAGGGGAGCCGCGCCCGCCCACACGCGCTGTCTGCACGCTTCTCGGGCACCACTGGGAAGGCCGGGCGGCAACTCCGGCCCCGCGAGGGGGTGCTGACGAGGAGGAATGCGCCCATACCTGCCAGGGCCGCCCTCCCCAGGCCACTCACCTTTGACGGTAAGGAGGGGAGTTTCGTGAACGGGTCTGAGGTAAACGGGTCGTTCTTTGCCTGCTTCTTGAAGAAGTCGTCTGTGGCAGAGCCGCAGAACGGGGCGCTTTCTTTGAAAGGATCTCCTCCAAAAGGATCTAGGATATAACGTGGAAAGTGAAGGGAAAAAGTCCCGTGAGTAAACCTTATGCTCACAGTCAAAGAGCCTGGACACAGAAGGCCAGAGAAATGTCTGGTGCTGCATGTGCAGTTCTGGGAAAGGCACCGCGTGCAGGCGGAGGGCAGAACAGCCCGGGCGCCGTGGGGGTGGGTGGACACGCTCTGTGCTGTGCAGGTAGCACACGGCCATGCACATGCGCCAGAGCTCTTCTAGCCGTGCCCTGGAAGCGGGCGAATGGACCGTGTGCACCTCGCACCTCTCGGGGAAGCCGGTTTAAGAAGAATAAAAGAGCAACGCCATCTCAGGTGCTCACGTGTGGATGTGGGCTTGGGGACTGGAGGGCAGGAGGGAAATTGCCGGAAGAGAACCCCGCCTGCTGGCCAAGGCCATGTGCCCAGGGGCAGAGCCGGCCCGCCTGGTGCCTGTGGACGGACGCCACCGTGCCCAGCAGTGCCTGGGACCCCTGGGCACCCCTCGCCTGGCTGCCAGGAGCTTCTCATCCCGGGGGGCATAAAACTGTCAGAAGGAGAGAAGGGTCAGCGACGAGGCCGCCACAGGGTAGAGGGTCTTGTAGAGGAGGCTGGGAGGGGTGAGTCCGTTTTCCTCGGTGTGAACCGGGAAGGGAGAGCCCACAAAACCTGCCCTGAGGGATGCCTTTACCTGCGGACGCCATCTGCTGCTCTGCGAAAGGGTCGCTCTGAAACGGGTCACCTGGAGAAGATGGGCGAGGCTGAGTGTGCAGCCTGAGGGCACACGGCCCAGCTGAGGAGCCGCTCTGGCCCCATCACCGCCGTTCCTGCACCCCATCTTGCCTCCCCCCTGCCCACCCTCAGCCCCGGGCCCCGGCCCACGGGGAGGACGGTGCTCCCCAAGACACTCCACCCCCAAATCTGACGTCGAGAGGCTGGACACGAGTGCCAAGTACACGCCCCCTCCCCTGCCTCTGCCATCTTTCTCAGGAAGGGCAAAGAGAACCTTTCTGGAAAGGCTAACTTATTCTTTCGGGACATCTTGCTTCTAGAATTCTCCCTGGCTATTACTCTCAACTCATGCACGACCCTCGCCGGATGGGCCACACAGGCCTGTTACTGATGGGACGATGTGGTTTGGCTTCGTGGTCGTTCGTGGGAGGTGAGCCAGGAAGAAGGCACCTCGCCTGGGTGGGTCAGGAGAGTGACGGGGGCGGCGCTCGCGGGGCCCACCCAGCCGCCCCCACCCGGGCTGCCGCACCGAGCGCCGTGGCTCTTTGCAGGACTCTGTACGCCTCGGCCCTCTGGCTATCAGGTGAGAAAATCCAGAGGCTGGGTGGGCCCTGTCCTCCTCCACCTGAGGCCGTGGCCGTTCCCGCCCTTCTCTAACCACAAAACAACTCTGCGGGGCCTGGGATGAGCAGCCTTTCCACGAGCGAGTGAGGCTGTGCCATGGGAATATACCTTTGAAGGGATCAGCTCCTTTAAACGGATCGGACTTGAAAGGATCTTCGGCCTGGAAAGGGTCTGAGTGCAAATCCTGTGCGCTGTTGCTGAACAACAAGGCTTTGCTTTTGAAAGGGTCGTCCTGCAATTTTGTGGAGAAACAGGACAGGGGTCTGATTATCTCAAATTTGAAGATGAAGAAGTCGAAACACAGAATTCCAAATCCGATTTGCATTTCCCCTTTACGTGGCGTGATCCTGAAAAGGATAATTTTTTAAGAATCGCGGAGTCACGAGGCACGGGCTTTAGCTGATGATGATTGCCCGATGTTGGTTCATCAGTTGTGACAAACGTCCATCCCAGGGGCAGGACGTAAATAACAGAGGGGGATCACCACGAGGTGGCTGGGAACTCTCAGTATTATCTTCACAATTTTTCTGTGACTTTAAAACTATTCCAAAACAAAAGCTTGTTAAAAAAAATCGTCCGAAAAAAAAAATAACAAATGCTGTTTTTGGAAACGTCGTACGAGAATGCAAAGAGCCACTCGAAAACGGCAGCACAGCCCTACTTCCCCGGCCGCTTTGGTCTCAGGCGTGTGCCTAACGCGGGCGTTTTTCAAGGCGCACACGGAACTGAAGCGTGTGCAGCACTTGGCCTGAAAAGAAGTGTGTTCATTTCTAGAAACAAACAAGCTTACTTAAACCAGGAGAGAGAGACAGCTGCCTATCGAGGGCACAGCGCCGTAGCGGGGATGGCCAGCAAGGGGCTGGTCTGCCACGGCCACGGGAATGCCGCTCGGGCTTGAGAGGGCACACGCGTGTGCCGGTCGGCAAGGCCGCACCCTCGGGGCCACGGGGATGTCAGCGGCACCTGCCGAGTCCGTCAGCACGCATGCCGCTGGGAAACCGATCCGCTGCCCCAGCTGACCCAAACCAAGCAGCTAAAGAGCCGGGGCTGCTGGGAAGGTGCAGAGAGAGGCGAAGGGGAGGCTGTGTCGGAGGCGCCAAAGCACGTCTGCTGACCAGGCCGCCGGGTCCCCGAGGCTGCCGACCGGGTGCATCACGGTTTTCGAGGGAGCCGGGGGCCTGGGCTCTTGGCGAGCCCAAAGCTGCCCTTCTCAGCCTGGTGTCAAGAACGAGCCAGACCCCTGCCCTCGGACGAGCGCCGAGCAGGCTCTCTTACCTGGGAAAGACTACCTGGAGCCTCCACCCACACGGCTCCCCAAGGTGGGGAAACTGAGTCGGAATTCTCAGGCAAGCAAGAAGAGATGTGGAAGGGGCACGATGGCAGATGGCGTGTGTGAGCTGCACGCGCCTGCGGTCCTCTGGGGGAGGGGCGCGGACCTCGGCTGATGGAAGCCCTGCTCTACGGCGGGGGGTCAGCCTCTCGCGGTGCGTCAGGCTGGGAAGGCAGCAAGCGCTTCGGGACGAACCTCCGCCGGGGCGGGTTTCCAGAGGGAGGACGGGCAGACGGGCGGGCTGGGCGAGGCGGTGAGTGAGCAGCAGCCGCTGGCCTCAGGGCGGCTTCTACGTGTCCCTGGTCTACGAGTGGCTGCGCTGGGAGCTTTGCTGGGTTTTTCCGTGTTTTCAGCCATCGCTCGGATCACAGCGGCACGAGGCAAAGCCGAGGAGCGGCTCTGAGGGCTCCAGCCCAGGGTTTGGGCCTCAGACCACGCGGCCCCAGAACGGAGGCGGACTCGCAATCTGGCTGTCAGGAGGGGCTGGGAGCTGGAGGCAGCGACTGCCCCTTTTCCTTCCAAGGGGAAGCCTGGGAAGACGCCAGCGGGCCTCGTGCACCTTCGATCCCATTCCCCCTCCGTCATCTGGATGTCACGAGCCACACGGACATCCGAGGAGCGTCCGCCACCTTCCTCCCCGTGCGAGAGGACTGGGCGCCGTGCGCCAGGAACCGCTCTAGAGGCAACGGGCCCTGCCGTGGGCACATTCCCGCCACGGCTGATTTCCAGGTACCAGGGTTTGCAGCCTGCTCGCAGAGCTCCCGTGTAACCGCGGGCTCTGGAGAGCCACTCAGAGCGGGCCCCCCGCACCCGGCTGGGGCTGGACGCGCGAGACGCGGGCCGTCGTCCACAGCCAGTTCTCCGTGGGCTCGGTCTGGGGTGGGCTGCCACCCCGTCTCCCCGCACGGGCTGCCTGAGTGCCCTCTGCTAGGCCACGAGGCCACCTTCTCATCACCAGATGAGACAAGACGCAAACACATCTAAGAATCCTCGGTCTCTTGGGCAAAGCCGCATCGCGAGAGTGTAATGCTAAAAAGGAAAACTCAGTCACTGCAGTAGAGCATATTTTCCAAATTGCCCATGTAGAAAGTTCTAGAAGCACCACATTGGTTACATTATTCTCAGGGAACTAACTCCCCAGTCCCGAACCTCCAAAGAGGACTAAGAGGGCGCTCTCTCCTCTGGAGTCGCCCTGAAACATTCAGGCGTGAACAAAAATCCCTCTTCAAAGTGTTTGTTAAAAAACGGAAGCAAACCAAGAAAATGCTTTAAAGACTGTATTTGTACAATAAGATAAATACTGCTTTTCTTTCGGGCACTGGTAGCAAGTTTCTATGTAACATCTGTTGTCAATGCCCCAAGGTTGGCTTTTTGGTCGTGTAAACTTCGTCCCATTTAAGACGTAAACAAAACAAGGAAAGTAAAAGTCTGGGAAAGCACGGGCCACTGGCAACCTGCCTCTTCCCTGCCAACTCCCAGCCGAGAAATCTAACCTTATGAGACCTGCAGAAGGCTGCTACGGAGTGCTGCGGTGGAGGCTGGACGGGGCCAGCAAGCAAGGGCAAGCGGCAGAGTGCGGCAAGAGCGTGCCTGCAGGCAGGGCACGCACCCGGGCGGCCTCAGAGGGCAAAGCGGGGAATTCTGGCTCCCCCGATTGATAAAGGAAGGCTCACAGGTCAAAAGGGAGAAGAGTTAGCGCGATGAAGCCAACGGCAGGCTCAAGAGCAGAAGTGGAATTCACCTGCTCACTGTTCCGTGAGCAAAGAGACAACCTGGCAGAGGGAGACAGCTCGTCCGCTGGGGGCCAGAGACGAGAGACGGGTGGGGGCGCTGCCGCCCCCTCCTGAGCGAGGAAGGGAAGGTGCACGAGTCCCCACAAAGCCTCGGGACCGAGGAGCGTGGGGACTGAGAAGAGAGACTCGTCAGAAGCAGGGTAGAGAAGTAGCTGGCGTGGCCAGAGAGGGAAAGGAACGCGGGGAGTGAGGCAGGAGGGCTCAGAGGCGGGGCCGGGAAGAGAGCGATCAGCGGCCTCGGGGCAGAGCGCAAAGACCAAGTGGAAACTGCAAGGCCCTGGGCCTGGGGCTGCCAGGGCAACGCCCTGAGGGACGTGACCATCGAGGCAAGGGTGAGGCTGAGCTCTGCCTGGAAGTCGGCAGCACAGGAGCCCAGGGAAACCTGGGGGACCCACACGGCCCTGCATCGGCGCCCCAGGCTCGTGAGGCGGGAAATAAAGTGCTGAGGCTGAAAATGGAAGCAGAATACCAGGAGAGGCAGATCGTGGGGAGACGGCAGGGCCTAGGGGGATGGCCGCCGTGCCCCCCCACCGCTCTGGACAGGCCCGGCTTTCCTGGCAAGCCCACACACGCGGGCCCACCCGAGGCAGCAGAGCCGGGGGTCCTGGGACGGGGAAGCCTTCACCCCCCCGCCGTGTCGGGAGCTTCCACCAGGCCAAGGACTGGCAGGGGACTCGCGCCTACGGTGGGCCTGGGCTGGACGCCGGACCGAGCGCGGCGCGTGCCCGGGGCATGGGCTGCAGGAGGCAGGGCAGCGGCCGCCGAGGGGGCCGCCGAGGGGGCCGGACTCACTCGACCTTTACCATGGCTGCAGAGCCGCCCCTCTCCACCAGGGCCGCACCCTCGCCCGGGTCGGCCAGGCCGCTGGCGCCGGCGCTGGGGGCCCCGTTGAGAGTCTCGTCGAGCTGCGCCAAGCCCCGGTGTGCCTCCTGCTGGTCCTCGTGCAGCCGCGACAGCTTGCCTCTTGCCTGCGGGATGGAGAGGGCACCAGAGTCAGCCGCGGCTGGGAGAGGAGCTCGGCGAGACGGCTTTCCTCCCGAGACCCTCCCCACGTGCTTCCGGCCCCCGAGAGATGCACGTGGAAACGCCGCCTGGGGCTTCTGCCGAGACCCAGAGCCACGGCCTGCTCAAAGCAAGGGACCTGGCCGGTGGCTGGAAGAGGGCGCGGCCAAGCACATGGGCCTCTCTGATCCTGGAGGAGGCGCGGGAGGCACGAGCGCCCCCTCGGCCGCCTGTGCTTGCTGCCTGAGCTCAGGCGAGAGGCCTGACCTTTCTGGTCCTCTCCTCCAAAATGGAGAATTAGAAACGGGAAGATGCCACAGCGGAACAGGGCGGCGCGGGTGCCAGCAGCTACAGCGGACGCCCAAGCCAGGCTCCTGCCTGGCTCCACGCCCGCGAAGTGCAGGGAGGGAAGGAGCTAAGATGGCCCCCAGGCGCCGACTACGTGGAGCACGGGGCAGGGAACCACATCCCCTCTGGGGACGAGAGGTGCCCATCTGGGAGCAAGTTTTGCCTGTAAACGAGCAAAACAACTGATGCAGCCAAGGGAGGAAAACAGGCGAGCCATGTGGTCACCTGCCCAGGCCAAGCATCACGTCCTGTGGTGTGAGGTGGACACTGTGCGGCCGGCAGGCAAGCCTGAGGTCTCCTGTGGGGGCAGAAAATGAGCTCTTTCTCCTGTGGTGAGAAGCGGCTGCAGGCCCCTGCGCTGGAGGCCAGCGCCATCTTGGAGGGGAACGAGCATAGGGGGCCGGGCAGCTTGAGGAACAGGATGGGGGCTGCAGAGGGGACGCTTCCTCGAGGCACTAGCGTTCTGACCGCTGTCACGGAGGACAGGCACAGAGGGTTCAAAACAACCGTTCACCCCGGGCCCCTTTCTTTGGCAAGCATCAGCCCAGCAAGCTCGTTTCCGGAGCCTGACGCTCTCTCATGCCCTGTTGTCACCCACCCGCTGCCCACTCCCAAGAACACCCTGTGCTCGGGTGGGCTGAAGGGGGGCGAGGCCGTGTCAGTGTGACGCTGGCGCATGAGCCGGGCAGCCCTTGGCACGTCGTCTCCGTCAGGAAGGGCTCGGGGGCGGGAACCAGCCAATGCGGCCCAGGGCCCGCTCTCACCGGCAGCCTGTGGCGGTACCTGGTTGATCTCCTCCTGCGTCGACTTGAGTGACTTGATGATGGTCTCCAGCTGGGCCCTCCCGGCCTGGATGCTCTGCTCCAGCTGCGTCTCCTCCTGCTGCAGCCGGTGCAGCTCGCACTTGGCCCTGTTCAGATCATCCTCCTGCGACTTCAGGTCCGACTCCTGGGACTGGATCTGCGTCTTCAGCGACGAGATCTGAAAGGTGGCGGTGAGAGGGCCCGCGGCTCAGGTGGGCCGGGAGGGACCCACAGCAGGCCCGCCCAGGGACGGGGAAGCCTGGCCCGGAGCCCGGCCGCCCACTTCCTGCCGGGCCTCTCTCTATGTTTCAAGGAAGCGCAGGAGAGACCACAGCCCCAGGCCGCTGACGGGGACCGCCCCGGAGCGAGGGGCGCACGGCCGCCCATCCCCTAGGAGGCCTGACCGCTCCCAAGCCCAGAGACCGGCGGACAGGGTGGGCCCCGGGGCCGGGGTCTCAGGTCCGCTCACCAGGAAGCCTCGGTCTCTAGAGACACAGGCGGGAACAGGGCAGCCCGCTTGAGGCCTGGCCGGTTTCCAAACAACGCCTGGAGCAGCTCCCCCCAGGGCACAGAGCCCCCCCATACACGGAGCCCCCGGGCGCGGGGCCCACCATCTGCGTCTCGTCCTGGCACTTCTGCCTGACGTCGCTCAGCATGTCGCGCAGCTTGGCCTTCTGCTGGTCCATCTCGTCGAGGCGGCCCTGCGCGCCCTGCTTCTGCGCTTCCAGCTCCTGCAGGCTGCTCGCCTCCCTGTCGAGGTCGTTCTGTAGCTCCTGAGAAAGAGGCGCGCGGACCGCGCTCAGTGAGGACCAGGTGGGCCGAGAGGGCACCGTCTCGGCCCCAGTCCGAGTCCCCGACCCGTCCCCTGCGGCTATGCCGGGGTCGCCGCGGTGGGCACGTCTCCCTGCCCCGGTGGCTGCCCCCACAGCCTCTGGTGGTCCTGCCGCTTCTGAGACGCCCCCGCAGGACTGTCCCGGGAACCCCTGAGAAGCCACTGCTGACCCCTAGAACGGGCTCAGCGGAAGAGGCTGCCCCAGGGACCATGGCGCGTGGGGCGCCATCTACACGCAGCGTCCAGAGCACGCGAGTCCAGAGGTGGAGAGCGGGATAGGCTGCCAGGGGCTGGGGAGGGGCTGCTGGCGCCAACGAGGTCTTCTGGGGGCGAGAATGTTCCGGAATCAGTCAGAGACGGTGGTGGCACGACTCGGCAAATGTACTAAATGCCGCTGAATTGTTCGCTTTAAGGTGGTTGAAATAGTGAACTCCCCGGTAAGGGAATTACACCTCAACCAAATAAAAGCAGCCCCGTCCGCGGGGACGGAGACGCGCGGCACTGCCCTTCAAGCCCCCAGGAGCCCACCTCCACCCGGGGCAGATCCCCCGGGCCCCTGCCCCGTGCGGGGCTCGGCTCGCCCATCCTGCGCATAGCCCTGCGCAGCCCCGGCAGGGCGCGCGTGTCCTCACCTGGACCTCGTTGGTTTTCTGTCTGATTGCCTCCTCCTTTTCCCTGATGTCTTGCTCCAGCGAGTATTTCTCTCTGCGTGGTTGGAAAGATTTCACCTCGTTATAGACGGAGCAGGGGACGAGAGCGAGCGGCCCACACGCCCTCGACTCCCCACGATCAACCCGCCTGGGGCGGCCCTCTCCAGGGGCGGGAACTGTAAGATGCCCCCGGATCCCACCGCGTAACCCCGTCTGCCTGCCTGTGGGGGGCCTGCGAGGAAGACGAGACCACCCCAGCCTGAACCCGAGCCCTTGGCGGGCAGAGCTCTGCGCCACCTGGAGGCAGAGGGAACGCCAGAGGGACAAGGCGGGAGGACGCGCCACGGTGCTGCAGCTGTGATGGGGTCCACGAGAGCACGTGGCAGCCGCGAGCAGCCCCTGGCAGAGTGCCAGCAAGGAAATGGGGCGCTGTGCTGGCACCCCACGAGTCTGCAGGTGCGTCTCGCCAGAGCTCTGGGGAGGGGCTGGCCCTGCCGACGCCCTAACGGGGCCTTGTGGGGCCTGAGCCGAGGGTCAGGAGAGCTCTGCCCCTCGGAGCTGCGAGCTGCAGCCTCAGGGTCACTGGACGCCGCCATGTCCGTGGGAACACATTGGAGCACACAAAAGACGAGTGCCTTCAGAAGGCACGCTCACGGCGCGCCCAGCGGACACAGCAGGTCTACCGCTCACAAGCCGCGTGGGGTGCCGGGGGGCCCCCGCCGTGAGGAGGCCACGGACCACTGGAGACTGTGGGAAGGACAGGCAGCCCTGAAGGAAGCTCTGGCAGGGAGATCCGAGGGAGAACGTTCTGGATGACAGAAGAGCAGCGAGAAGCTTGGCAGGGGGCTGGGGGGGAGGGGTGGGGAGGTCTGGGGATGGGGAGGCCCAGTGGGCAGGAAGCAGCGACGCCTGTGTGGGCTGAGCGCGGGGGTTTCCCCGGCTTCCCCAAGCCTCCCCGTCGAAGCCCCTGGGGCCGCCCCCCGCGGCCCGCAGGCCTCCCCCTCCTGTGCCCAAGCGGTGACCTCAGGGCAGGAACGTGAGCGTCCAGGAGCCCCGGTGCCTGCCTGGGGGCCTCAGGATCGGCAAATCGCTCCCCACGGTGGGGAACCACCCCCAAAACACACCTCACTTCTCAGAGCCGCCTCGCAGCGGCCCAGTTAAATCCCGGGAGGAGAGCTGTAGATGGGGCGCGCGGGCAGCCGGCCGATGCCCGTCCCCGAGGGGAGCACCAGGCCCCGGGCAGCAGAGGAAGGAGCAGGCCCCCTCCTGCCCCACGCGGACAGAGCCCCTAAGGGCTCGGCCCCGTCCTCATAGCCCAGACCCGTCGGCCTCCACGGGCTGCTTTCTGGAAAACTCCGCTCTGGGACCAGCCCAGAGAGGCCAGGCGCAGGCAGACGGCAGGCCTTAGCCCTGGGGTGACGCCCACAGGCTGCGGCGGGTGGGCTGCACGCCCGGGGCAGCGACGGCGTTGGCGTTTCCGGCCAAGTATGACCCATTTTCCACGGGTGAAGCGCCTGGGGCACTCTGCCTGGTGCCCCGAAATCCCAGAGCCAGCTCTCACCAGGGCTGAAAGAGGGCGCCCACTCCCAGGGCGCGGCCTTCGCTCCGGGCAGCTCAGAGCCCAGGGCTCGCAGGCGCTCACACCCGCAGGCGCCAGCAGCAGCGTAGCCGCTCGGCGACGGGCCTGGGAAGGCGCAGCCGCAGGCTCGGGCCAAAGCAGAACCCGGCTGAAGAGGGGCCCTTCGCGCCCACTGAGCCGACTGAACAACCCAGAAAGCCGTGCCAAGAAGCGGACGCTGGTCCCCGTGACGGCGCGCGGAGCGAGAAGCCCGGTGCCGAGGGACGGGCGCCGCGTGGCCCTCCAGGCGAGGGGCTCGGGGCGAGCAGATCCGGAGACCCGGAGCCGGGCAGGTTCCCGGGGCAGGGGATGGAGAAAGCTGCAGCGCGCCAGCGCAGTGCCGCCCGAGGACCGCGCCCTTGGGGCGTTCGCGGCCATCTAGGCGGCAGGCGCGCCGCGCCCCCGAAGGCTGAGCGCGCAGCTCTGCACACGCGCAGGATGAGCGCGGCCTGCGCGTCGCGGCCCTCTAGACTGGCGCGTGCGTGCCGCAGGGCCGGGGGAAGGCCGTCCCCAACGTACCTCTGCAGCTGCGCGATCTCCTGACTGATGTCGTCGAGCTCCTTCACGCCAGTGAACTCTCCTGACACGAGAGCCGCTGAGCCATCCTGGGAGGAAGCCCAAGTGCGAACTGCTCACCAACAAGCGGCACGTGAGCTGAAGCCACCACCGGGAGGGGCCCCAGGGCCGCGAGGTCCAGGAGAAAGCAACCCAGCCTCAGCTCGCAGGACGAGGGCGCAAGCGCCGGGCTGCGTCTGCGTCTGAGTCGGGGCCCCACGCCCTCTGGTCTCGTCTAAGTCGGGGCCCCCACGCCCTCCTGGCCTCGTCTGAGTCGGGGCCCCCACGCCCTCCTGGCCTCGTCTGAGTCGGGGCCCCCACGCCCTCCTGGCCTCGTCTAAGTCAGGGGCCCCCACGCCCTCCTGGTCTCGTCTAAGTCGGGGCCCCCACGCCCTCCTGGCCTTGTCTAAGTCGGGGGCCCCCATGCCCTCTGGTCTCGTCTAAGTCGGGG
>JAKSZT010032673.1:961789-995709 GCA_026826555.1 Tolypeutes matacus | reverse complement strand
GGGCTCTGCCTGGGGGTGGCCAGTACCTGGGCCCTCTCTGGGCTCTGCCTGGGGGTCGGGGCCATACCTGTGCCAGCTTTAGGCCGTGCCTGGGGGAGAGTCGTACCTGTGCCGGCTTCAGGCTGTGCCTGGGGGACAGGCTGCCGGTGCTGTTGAGGCTGCTGGCACTCCCATGGGAAGGGGTGGAGCGCAGGCTGTCTTTGGGTGGGGGGCTGGCGGGGAGGACGGGCACGGCGCCCGGGAACACCGTCTTCTTCCTTTTGGAAGGTGGGATGAGGGATGAGGGCAGGACGGAGGGCACGGGCTCCTTCTCGAGGGCTCGGTACACCAGGTGCATCGCCTGCAGGGACACATGAGAGTGGCACAGGGCCGGGGCCAGGCCCAAAGGAGCCCAGCAGGGCAGGGCGCAAGCTCCTGCAGCCGCAGTGGGAAACGGCCTGGGGGCTTTCTGAGGAGGCTGCCACCTCCTACAGAGCAAGAGCCAATCTCCTCTCCTCAATTATCTTGCTGTGCTTGAATTCCCAAGACACCTGAGCAGTCACAGTCACCTGTACAATCAAGATACCTGCAGTCACAGGGACACCTGAGCAGTCACAGGCACCTGTGCAATCAAGGCACCTGCACAGTCACAGGGACACCTGAGCAGTCACAGGCACCTGAGCAGTCACAGGCACACCTGAGCGGTCATGGAAACCTGCACAGTCACGGGGACACCTGAGTGGTCATGGACACCTGAGCAGTCACAGGGACACCTGAGCAGTCACGGACACAGCTGCGCGGTCACAGACACAGCTGTGCGGTCACGGGGACACCTGCGCGGTCACGGGGACACCTGCGTGGTCACGGGGACACCTGAACATTCACGGGGACACCTGCACGGTCACGGGGACACCTGCGCGGTCATGGACACCTGAGCGGTCACGGGGACACCTGCGCGGTCACGGGGACACCTGAGCGGTCACGGGGACACCTGCGCGGTCACGGACACCTGAGAAGTCACGGGGACACCTGCGCGGTCACGGGGACACCTGAGAGGTCACGGGGACACCTGCGCGGTCACGGGGACACCTGCGCGGTCACGGACACCTGCGCGGTCACGGGGACACCTGCGCGGTCACGGACACCTGCGCGGTCACGGGGACACCTGCGCGGTCACGGACACCTGCGCGGTCACGGGGACACCTGTGCGGTCATGGGGACACCTGCACAGTCACGGACCCCTGCGCAGTCACCCGGGCGGGCCTGAAGTAGGAGTAAAAGGAATTCCACCAAGGTGGTTGTCATGAGAGGGCCTCGTGGCTTCCAAGCCAAATCTAGGGAAAAACTATCAAGATTATCTCGGAGACAGAGACAACGACACAGATGGGCAGAGTGGGCTGAAAACGAGCAGGTGGGAAAGCCAGAATGCTTCTAGGAGGAGGACTGAGAATCTTTTAAGTGGGAAGGTGGCAGAGGAGGGAGCTCCGGAGATTGATCCCCCCACCAAACAGCCACAGAGCTGGCAGGCACTGGGCGGGCTCCTGAAACTCAGGGTGCGGGGGAGCACGGAGCAGGGGGAGGAGCGGGGAGGCGGGGCCCGGCCGGTGGGCTCCACCCGCTGAGCCCGCGAGGGCCTCCGAATCCCGGGGAGCGTGGCCCATGGCGGGGCCGCCAGCTCTCAGGCCATCACTGTCTAAGCCCCTCAGGGAAACAGGGCAGAGGAGCCTTAGACAAGCAGTGCTTTTCCCCTTTTTTCCTATTTTCGTTCCCTAGTACCCATTCGGGAGCGAAAGCGATGGTGAAGCAGCACAGAGACTGTGAAGTAGCTCCAGCCCTGAACAGCAGCAAAGTCCCGTCGGCCCCAGAGCTGTGGGAGAAGCAGATTCCCCGGGTTGCAACATAATACTCAGAACGCCCAGCCCTCAGCCAAAGCATCGCAGAGCACACAAGGAAACGGGAAGCTGTGGCCCTTCGCAGGGAAAAGCGACCGGCCAGAAGCCACCCTGAGCACGCGGACACTGGGACTGTCAGAGGCTTTAAGCCAGCTCTTAAATATGTTCAGTGAGCTGAAGGAATCCATTCCCACATCAGAACAAGCTAGGAAAATGCCGTCTACGTGAAATAAAGAGAGGCTGTATTAAAAAAGAGCCAGATAAGGGTTGGGACTGCAAAGTACTGTCACCAAAATGAAAAACTCATTGGAGAGATCGAAGAGCAGATTTGAACAAGTAGAAGAAAGGGTCAGTTAGCGTGCCAAGGCAACGACTGAAAGTATGCAATGTGAGGAGCGGGAAGGAAACACAGTGAAGAAAACTGAAAGGAGCTTAAATGACCCGTGGACAGCATCAAGTGGGCCTACACACGCTGCTCTGGAGGCCCAGAGAGCAAAAGTGGGAGGGAAAGTTTCTGAAGGAAGAACAGCCCAAAATGTCCCAAATCTGATAAAAGACACAGACATGGACATCCAGGAAGCTCCACAGATTCCCGGCAGGGCACACCCGAAGAGAGCTACACCAAGACACACGAGAGTGGAACTGTCAAAATCCAAAGACAAGGAGAGGAAACGGAAAGCAGCGAGAGAGGAACGACTAGCCCCATTCAAGAGAGCCACAATACATTAACAGTGGAGTTCTCATCAGAAAGCATGGAGACCAAAAGACGGGGGGATGGCATAGTGTCATCGCAGAAAGAAACTGCCAGCTAAGAATCCTACACCCAAAAACCTTATCAAAAGGAAAATGAAGAAGAAATTAAGATATTTACAGATAAACAAAAGCTGGAAGAGTTCATCACTGGGAGACCTGCCCTACAAGAAATGCTAAAGGGAACCCTTTAGGCTGAACTAAAATGACACCAGACAGAAACTGGAAGCCATAAGAGGAAATAAAGAACACTGAGATAAAAGAGCAAGCAACACAATGTAAAAATGGGCACAAGACTTAAATAGACATGGCTCCAAAGAGGAAATTCAAATGGCGAGAAAAGCACATGAAAAAACATTCCACATATCACGACAATGAGATATCATCTCACACTGCACAGAATGGCCATTATTAAAAAAACAGAAAACAGTAAGTGCTGGAGAGGATGTGGAGAAATGGGAACACTCGTTCACTGTCGGTGGGATTGTAAAATGGTGCAGCCTCTACAGAAGCCCGTTTGGCAGTTCCTCAGGAAGCTAAATATGATCCAACAACCCCACGATTAGGAATATATCCAGAAGGACTGAAAACTGTGACACAAACGGACGTCTGCACACCGATGTTCACAGCAGCATTATTCACAACTGCCAAAGGCTGGAAACAGCCCGAGCGTCCCTCAGCTGGTGAATGGGTAAACAAAAGGTGGTGTGAGCACACGGCGGATATTATGCTGCAGTAAGAAGAAGTGGAATTGGCACATGATAACATAAATGAACCTTGAAGACATTAAGCTGTGTGAGGTAAACCAGCCACAAAAGGGCAAATATCGCGTGGTCTCACTAAAAGGAGCGAAACACGAGGAGCAGAACGCATGGAGTTGAAGCCAAGAGTGGAGGTTCTTAGGGGATAAGAGGAGGGCTGAGAGGCACTGCTGACGCTTAATGTTTGCAGAGGTTTTAGCTGACTTGACTGTGAAAGTGTGGGAATGTTCAGAGTTGATGGTAACACGTTATAGTGAGTAACAGCTGGTTTATGAACGGGGCTGTGGCTGAAAGGGATAGCACAGGGACGTAAATGCCAACCGAAAGAAAGCTAGAGAGAAGATGGCGGACTAGTAAGACACGGGAATCTCTTCTCCAGAAAAATAGCTAGAGGACAAGCTGAAACAGCCCCGAAAGAGATCTTCTAGGGTTTAGGTGACCAGGTGAAGGCTGCACACCACCCAGAGGAGAGAGGGACAGAAAAGGGAAATCGCGACTACAGAACCATGAGTGGGAAGTAGCAGCTTCTGCTGCTGCCGGCACCCTCCCCCACACTTTTCAGAATTCTCGGGTCCCTGGGCCTGTGACCACAGACAAAGGGGACTCCAGGGATCTGCCACTCCCGGAAAGGGGAGAGAGAGGGACACAGCCTTAGGCTGACTCAGGTTCTGACCTGAAATTTGGGCTGCAGAGACCCACGGACCCTTCCACACGGGGGTTGGCCCTGGGAGCCCAGAAAGGACTGGAGAAATCCGATCCTCGCAACCTCCCTCTCTTCTAGCCTGGACTAATTTTTTTAAAGATTTTATTTATTTATTCATTTATCCCCCCCTTGCTGCTTGTGCTCGCTGGGTCAGCTAACCACGCCGTGCGGGCGGGCCTGCCTTCACCAGGAGGCCCCAGGAACCGAACCCGGGGCCTCCCATATGGTAAACGGGAGCCCTACTGATTGAGCCACAGCCGCTTCCCTGGACTAATTGTTGAGGACACCACGGGAGAGGGGAGAGAGAGCCTGGGGCTGACCCTGCTTTGGACTCCCAGGTTTGGTCTGCCCGGTCCGAGAGCCCTTCCAGGCTGGGTGGGGCTGCGCCATTGTTTGCCTTGGAGCCTGCAAGGGGCTAAAGATATACAAACCTCCCAATCTCCTCCTCTACTAACAGGGACTGATTGTTGAGGATTCAGAAGGGAGTGGAAATATTTCCTTGCTGGGAAAAGGGGGGCACTATGAGAGAAGTCTGGAGAACTGTCTCAGAAAGTTTGAATCACAGGGCTCCTAGCCCCCAGACAGGAAGCTCTATCACATTGATCTGGTCTGTGTCACAACAAATACGCTCCGACCAGGCATTGAATTGAGAGCTGCCAACAAGCACCATCTCCTGGCAGACCAAGGAAGTACACATAAGAAAATTAATAAGTAAGAGGGGCTTTTCCTGGCCTCTATAGCCTCCCTGCCCAAGGCCCTAGGAAACAACTCTACAACCAATTACTGGGTCCAGTGCCCAGTTTTGAGCAACCAGCAGAACAATCCTAACAATCAAGGTTGAGCCAAAAATCAAGGAGTGGTGGTAACTCACAGCCGCCTGCCACTAAAACCCCATAAAAGAGAAAGAGATAGAGCATCTAAGTAAAATACAAACTAACCAGATGCCTAAGCACCAACAAAAAATTACGGGCCATACTAAGAAAATAGAAGACATGGCCCAAGAAAAGGAATTCAGCAAAGTACCAGAAGAGATGCAGAATTTGAGAGAACTAATCAGTGAGATGAGCACACATTTTCAAAATCAAATTAATGAGATGAAAGAGAATATAGTTAAAGAGATCAATGACATCAAGAAGTCATTGCGCGAACGTAAAGAAGAATTCGAAATCATGAACAGAAAAGTAACGGAGCTCATGGGAATGAAAGATAAAATAGGTGAAGTAAAAAATACATTTGAAGCATACAACAGCAGACTCGAAATGATAGAAGAAAGAATAAGTGATACCGAAGACAGAGCAGCTAAAATTGAAGAGAGAAAAGAACAGAGAGAGAAAAGAATGGAAAAAATTGAGCAGGGGCTCAGAGTTGAATGACAACACAAAACGCAAGAACATACGTGTCATTGGAGTTCCAGAAGGAGAAGAGAAAGGAAAAGGGGCAGAAAGAGTATTTGAGGAAATAATAGCTGAAAATTTCCCAACTCTCACGAAAGAAATGAACTTACATGTCCAAGAAGCACACCGTACCCCAATCAGAATAAATCCAAATAGACCTACGCCAAGACACATATTATTCAGAACGTCAAATGTAAAAGATAAAGAGAAAATGCTCAGAGCAGCAAGAGAGAAGCAAACGATCACGTACAAAGGACGTCCGGTAAGACTTTGTGCAGATTTCTCTTCAGAAACCATGGAGGCGAGAAGACAGTGGTATGATACAATTAGGAAACTGAAAGAGAAAAACTGCCAGCTGAGAATTCTTTACCCAGCAAAACTGTCCTTCAAATATGAAGGTGAATATAAAGTATTCACAAACAAACAGAAACTAAGAGGGGGGCGGATGTGGCTCAAATGGTTGGGCGTCCGTCTGCCATATGGAGGGACGTGGGTTCGATCCCCGGGACCTCCTGGTAAAATAAAAAAAAAAAAAAAAAAATATATATATATATATAAAAAAAAACAGAAACTAAGAGAGTTTGCAAAAAAGAATCCACCTTTGCAGGAAATATTAAAGGAAGCCTTAGAACCTGAAAGAAAAAGACAGGAGAGAGAGGCTTGGAGGAGAGTATAGAAGAAAGAAAAGCAGAAAGGATAACCAAAAGAGTAAAAAGAAAGACAAAAATAAGATGACGTATGAAAACCAAAGAATAAAATGGAGGAAATAAATAGTGCATTTTCAGTAATATCATTGAATGTGAATGGATTAAATTCCCCAATCAAAAGATACAGGCTGACAGAATGGATAAAAAAACATGAGCCATCCATATGCTGCTTACAAGAAACTCACCTCAGACCCAGGGATACAAACCGGCTGAAAGTAAAAGGTTGGAAAAAGATACTCCATGCGAATAGTAAACAGAAAAGAGCAGGGGTAGCTATACTAATATCAGACAAAACAGACTTCAAATGCAAAAAAGTGATAAGAGATGCGGAAGGCCATTATATATTAATAAAAGGGACGATCCTCCAGGAAGATATAAGTCATAAATATCTACGCACCTAACCAGGGTGCCCCAAAATATATGAGACAAACTCTGGCAAAACTGAAGGGAGAAATAGACATTTCTACAATAATCGTCGGGGACTTCAACACCCCTCTCACATCATTAGATAGAACAACTAGACAGAAGATCAACAAGGAAACAGAGAACTTAAACAATATGATAAACAAGTTAGACCTAACAGACATATACAGAAACTGCATCCAAACTCAGCGGGTTATACATTCTTCTCAAGTGCCCATGGATCTTTCTCCAGGATAGACCACATGTTAGGTCACAATACAGCTCTCAATAAATATAAAAAGATTGAAATTATACAAAGCGCCTTCTCAGATCATAATGGAATGAAACTAGAAATCAATAACAGACAGGAAAAAAGGAAATTTGCAAATATGTGGAGACTGAACAACACACTCCTAAATATTCAGTGGGTCAAAGAAGAAATTGCAAGTGAAATCAGTAAATATATTGAGACAAATGAAAATGAGAACACAACATATCAAAACTTATGGGATACAGCAAAGGCAGTCTTGAGAGGGAAATTTATAGCCCTAAATGCCTATATTAAGAAACAAGAAAGAGCTAAACTCAAAGATTTAAATGAACAACTTGAGAAACTAGAGAAAGAACAGCAAACCAATCCCAAAGCAAAAAGAAGGAAAGAAATAATAAAGATTAGATCGGAAATAAATGAAAATGAGAACAGAAAAGCAATAGAGAAAATCAACAAAACCAAAAGCTGGTTCTTTGAGAAGATCAATAAAATTGACAAACCCCTCGCTAGACTAACAAAGAAAAAAAGAGAGAAGATGCAAATAAATACAATCAGAAATGAAAGGGGGGAAATTACAAATGACCTCACAGAAATAAAAAGAATCATAAGAGGATATTATGAGAAACTATATGCCAACAAACTAGACAACCTGGATGAAATGGACAAATTTCTAGAAACTCATAACCAACCTACACTGACACAACAAGAAATACAAGAACTTAACAAACCAATCACAATTAAGGAGATTGAATCCGTCATCAAAAACCTCCCAGCAAAGAAAAGTCCAGGACCAGATGGCTTCACAGGTGAGTTCTACCAAGCATTTCTAAAAGAATTAACACCAATCCCATTTAAACTCTTCCAAAAAATTGAAGAGGAGGGAAAATTACCCAACACATTTTATGAAGCCAACATCACCCTAATACCAAAGCCAGATAAAGATTCCACAAGAAAAGAAAATTACAGACCGATCTCTCTCATGAACATAGATGCAAAAATTCTCAACAAAATACTTGCAAATAGAATCCAACAGCATAACAAAAGACTTATACATCACGACCAAGTGGGATTTATTCCTGGTATGCAAGGCTGGTTCAACATAAGAAAATCAATCAATGTAATTCACCACATTAACAAATTGAAGGAAAAAAAACACATGATCATCTCAATAGATGCAGAAAAGGCATTCGACAAAATCCAACATCCTTTTTTGATAAAAATACTTCAAAAGATAGGAATAAAAGGAAAATTCCTCAATATGATAAAAGGCATATATGAAAAACCCATAGCCAACATCATACTCAATGGGGAAAGGTTGAAAGCTTTCCCCCTAAGATCAGGAACAAGACAAGGATGCCCACTGTCACCATTGTTATTCAACATTGTACTAGAAGTTCTAGCTAGGGCAATTAGACAAGACAAAAAAACTAAAGGCGTCCAAATAGGAAATGAGGAAGTAAAACTCTCACTGTTTGCGGATGACGTGATCCTGTATTTAGAAAATCCTGAAGTATCCACAACAAAGCTACTTGAACTAATAAATGAGTTCAGCAAAGTGGCAGGATATAAGATCAACACGCAAAAATCAGTATGTTTTTGTACACTAGTACTGAACAATCTGAGGAGGAAATCAGGAGGAAAATTCCATTTTCAATAGCAACAAAAAGACTCAAATACCTAGGAGTTAATTTAACCAAGGAAGTACAGGACCTATATGCAGAAAACTACAAAACAATGCTAAAAGAAATTTTAAAAGACGTAAACAAATGGAAAGACATTCCGTGTTCATGGATTGGAGGAATACATATTGTGAAGATGTCAATCTTGCCCAAACTAATTTATAGATTCAATGCAATACCAATCAAAATCCCAACAGCTTACTTCACAGAATTAGAGAAGGCAATTACCAAATTCATCTGGAAGGGTAAGTGCACCCGAATAGCCAAAAGCATTCTAAAAAAGAAGAGCAATGTGGGAGGAATTTCACTGCCTGACCTTGAAACATATTACAAAGCTACAGTGGTCAAAACAGCATGGTACTGGCATAAAGATAGACATATCGATCAGTGGAATAGAATTGAGAATCCAGAAATAAACCCTCACCTATACAGTCAACTGGTTTTTGACAAACCTACCAAGCCCACGCTGATGGGAAAAAACAGCCTCTTCAACAAATGGTGTTGGGAGAACTTGATATCTATAACCAAAAGAATGAAAGAGGACCCCTATCTCACCCCTTATATAAGAATCAACTCAAAATGGATCAAAGATCTAAATATAAAAGCCAGGACCATAAAACTACTGGAAGAAAATGTAGGGAAACACCTTCAAGACCTTGTAGTAGGTGGTGGTTTCTTGGACTTCACACCCAAAGCACGTGCAACAAAAGAAAAAGTAGATAAATGGGACCTCCTCAAAATTAAACACTTTTGCACCTCACAGGACTTTGTCAGAAGGGTGAAAAAGCAGCCGACTCAATGGGAAAAAATATTTGGAAATCACATATCTGATAAGGGTTTAATATCCAGGATATATAAAGAGATGTTACAATTCAACAATAAAAAGACAAATGACCCAATTAAAAAATGGGCCAAAGACTTGAATAGACATTTCTCCGAAGAAGAAATACAAATGGCAAAAAAACACATGAAGAAATGCTCAACATCACTCATGATTAGGGAAATGCAAATCAAAACTACAATGAGATATCATTTCACACCTATCAGAATGGCCACTATTAAAAAGACAGAGAACTACAAGTGCTGGAGAGGATGTGGAGAGATAGGAACACTTCTTCACTGTTGGTGGGAATGCAGGATGGTACAACCACTATGGAGGACTGTTTGGCAGTTCCTAAAGAAGTTGAATATAGACTTGCCACGTGACCCTGCAATACCACTACTGGGTATATACCCAGCAGAACTGAGAGCAGTGACACGAACAGACATCTGCACACCGATGTTCATAGCCACATTATTCACCATTGCCAAAAGTTGGAAACAACCCAGGTGTCCATCAACAGATGAATGGATAAACAAACTGTGGTCTATTCACACGATGGAATATTATGCAGCTGTAAGAAGAAATGAAGTCGTAAAGCATATGGCAACATGGATGAACCTGAAGGACATTATGTTGAGTGAAGCAAGCCAGACAGAAAAGGACAAATACTGTATGAATGCGTCACTATGAACCAAATATATTGTGTAATATATTGTTTGATTTACACACAAAAAAACAAATAAACAAAAAACAAAACAACAAAAAAATTTACATGTATCCATTGCATTTGATTGAGAAATGTATATATTTGTTCATCTGTTTGCTTTTTATTTTTTTTATTGCTTATGTTTTCAGTTATTAAATGTACAAAATAAAGTTAAAAAAAAAAAAAAAAAAAAAAAAGAAAGCTAGAGAGCAATCCAGGGACTGGACAACGTGAACGCAGAGGTGGGTGAGGGTTGCGGCTGATGGTACAGATGCAGGAGTGTCTTGTGAGCTAGAGCAGATGCACATCACTATTGCAGGGAGGTGGGAATGTGAGAAGCCGGGGGAAATGGGGAAATACAATTAACGTAACCTAGGGACTGTAGTTAACACAATACTGTAACATTCTTGCATCAATGCAAAAGACATACTGTGGTAATAATAATGGGTATAGAAAAAATATACCAAATGTAAGATATGGCCCATAGTTAATGATTTTCTCTCATAATCTGTAACAAATATTCCACAACGATAGGGTCTTGGTGGAGGGGTGTCGTATGGGAATTCCATGTATGTGCATGATTCTTTTGTAAGCTCACAACTTTAACAAAAACATATTTAAAAACAAACCAACAACCACAACAAAACACTGGGAAAGGAAACCACACAGGTAAGTAGAAAATCCTGTGTTGTCGTTCTTTGCAACTGCTTTTCCCCCCATATGACTCAAGAAGCAAATGTATAAAATAACATTTAAAATTTACGTTAATGGCAGGTGGCATACAAAGATACCATCTGAGATGACAGCATAAAGAGGGAGAGAAAAAGATAGACGGGAGGCGGGCTTGTTTACTACCGAAACTAGACTGGTGCTAGTCAAAGTACTTTGCTATTAGTTTGAGATGTTTCTTGTCACTACAAAGGCGACCACCAACAAAATAACTAAAAAAAAAGAAAAATAGAGAAAGGGAGAAAAGAAGAGAATCAAGATGGTAAAATGCAAAAAAGCAACCAAATGGAAAAAAAAGAGGCATTAATGGAGTAACTGAGGAAGGAAAAACATACAAGAAATAGAAAAAACAAATAGCTGAATGGCCGAGAAAAACCTTCCTTCTCAGTTATCACCTTAAATATCAATGGCTCGCACCCCCCAACGAGAGGCACAGGCTGGCAGGGTGGGCGACAGAGCACGGTCCATCTGCACACTGTCCACAAGGGGTGCGCGTTAGGTGCGCAGATACAACGGGGTTGAAAGGAAAAGGGAGGGAAAAGATATTCCATGCAAACAGTAATCAAAAAGAGCAGGAAAGACCATGTTGTCAGACAAAATAGATTATAAGAGACAAAGGATATTCTGTGAAGATAAAAGTTCAACGCGGCAAGAAGACACACCACCAGCAAACACAGGTGCACCTCACAACAGAGCCCGAAGGCACGTGAAGCAACAGCGGGCAGAACTGAGGAACGGACAGTTCCGGCAACAGCTGGAGACGCCCATACGCCACTTTTCATGACTGACAGAACATCCAGGCAGAAGACCGTCAAGGAAGTAAGAGGACTACCCAAGGAGACCCAGTGGACATGGGCAGAACACGGCCCCAGCGAGAGCAGAAGACGCCCTCTCCAGGACAGGCCATATGTTAGGCCGCACGTCAGATCTTAATACGTTTAAGAATAGTGAAATCCCACAGAGAACCTTCTCAGACCACAACGAAATGAAGCTCCAGTGAGATACCACTTCACACCCAGCAGGATGGCTGCTACTAGAAAAACGGAAAATGAGTGTGGGCGAGGACGTGGGGAACAGGAGCCCGCGTGGCGGTCGGTGGGAAGGCCAAATGGTGCGGCTGCTGTGGGGACACTTTGCAGCTCCTCAGAGTTAAGCACAGAATTACATGACCCGGCAACTCCGCCCTCAGGTAGATGCCCTAAGGAGTGGGAGGCAGGGACTCCGACAGTATCTGCACACCAGTGTTCATCGCAGCTTTTATTCACAAGAGCTGAAACGTGGACTCAGCCCAAGTGTCCCTCAGCAGATGGAGGACCGACAGAGCGTGGAATACACGCAGCGGACTATGACTCGGCCGAGAAAGGCCGGGAAGTGCTTGCACACGCTACAACTGGGATGAGCCCCGAGGACTTCATGGTGAGCGAAGCCAGACACAAATGGGCAAATGTCTGATTTCCCTTACGTGAAATGCCCAGGTCAAGCAAATCCAGAGACGGAAAGCAGAGGAGTGGCTCCCAGGGTTGGGGTAGGGGGCAGTGCGGAGATTCTATTAAACGAGCAGGAGTTTGGGCTCGGGACGATGAAAACAGCTGGGTAAGAGATGGTGGGGATTCCAGTTTTGCCAACGTACTTAATGTCAAAGGACTTGTCCACTTAAAATGGCTACGGTGATTTTTATGTTACGTGTATCTTACCACAACTAAGAGCAAGTAAACTATTTTTTTAAAAATAAAGTCTAAAAAGAGGGAAAAGACAGTCCTAGGGACTCTGGGAGAAGAGCAAGCACAAGACTCCTTTGTACCGCTGCCACCTCCTTAAGTCTCAAAGATGTCAGAATAAACACTGGTGAAAGATAAATAAAACCAGACAGACAGGCTTGGAGCCCCAAGGAGCTGCCCCGTGCGCGGGGCGCAGGACCTACCACGGCAAACTCGTCCCGGTCCAGGTGCCCATCCTTGTCGATGTCGCTGAGGTCCCAGACCTGCGGGGAGAGCGGCAAAGATGACTGCGGGGGGGGGGGCACAGAGGCCCCGCGCCCGCGAAGCCAGGACACGGCGGCGACCGGCCTGAAGGGCAGTCTACAGGTAACCGCAGAAAACCACAGTCGAGTGGAGCACTGCCGTCCACTCCAAGACGCTTTCCAGAATATTACGCCTCATGCTCGTTTCTTCTGACAATCGAGTGTGATTTTACTCACGCCCGAAGACGCCCTTTAACCCCGATTTCTTCTTCATCGTCTTACAAAGAAATCCAAGGTAGGAAAGGGGGCTCTGCCCGCGTCGCAGGCGAGCCAGGCCCTTGCAGGCAGCCCACCCGTCTCATCCACAGCACGTGGGGGCCGCAGGTGCCTTCAAGCCGCCCGGGGAGGTCTGTCTTCTCGCCCAGGAGACGGACGCCAAGAGCGTGCTGGGCCCGCTGAGCGCGACAACGAGGCAGGCGGGCGCTGGCCTCTAGGCCGCGTCCACGGCTGAGCGCCAGCTTCCGAGCCCGCTGCCCGCCTCGGACGATGCCGGGACACACACAGCCAGAGGAGCCGCGTGCCAGGGCCTCTGGGTGACCGCTGGGTCCCCACTGCTCGCAGGCCTCTCGGCAGGTGCAGGTGCAGGCGCAGGCGCCGGGCTGCGTGCGCCACGCTGGGCCTGAGACAGGCCTTTCTGCCCTGCAGTCCACCCCTCGCCCAGGCCTTCGCGGCCTCGGCCCGGCTGCCGCTGGGGCTGGACCATTCTCTGGACGGGGCCGCCCTGAGCGCCACGGCGCTGAGCAGCCGCCCCGTCCGCTCTCCGGACGCCGGCACCATCCAACCTCGTGCAACCAAATCAGCTCCGCAGGCAGCCCAGGCATCCCGGGGATCGCAGGGAGAGCGGCCCTGACCCAGCCAGCCGGGCAGCTGCGGCCTCTGTATCTCACTTCACGTGCTCAGCTGCCTGACCCCTGCTCAGGAGGCCCAGGCCCCTGCCCGGCCTGCTTCCGGCCAGGCTGGCCCAGGTGGGTCGGGCACCTTCCCCTCGACCAGCGCCTGCACCGGGGGAGCCTGCCTCACCAGAGCACACGGCAGTGCGGAGTGAAGGCGGCCTGCGCTCCCCCGCCCCACCTCCTCGCTGGGCGGCCCTGCGCAGTGCGCTGAGTGCTCGCCAGGCCCTGTCTCCTCGCCCACACCTCACGGACGATGGCAAGAAGCCAACGAGCGCGCCGTGCAGGGCGCCAGCCAGCTCCTGGCACACAGACGGATGTCAATGCCACAACCGCTGCGGCTCCAACTGAACCCTCGAGTAAGCAATGACCCAAGTCTGCGCCCACAACCCCCAGCGCTCAGCACAGTGACTGGCACACGGCGGGATTTGGAAAAGGCTGAGCAGCTGGGCAGGTGCACAGGTGCGCAGGTGAGTGTGAGTGGGGGCAGGGGGCAGGGAGGGCAGGTGGGAGAACAGGCGGGTGCACTGACCCACGGGACATGAATGTGCCTTCAGGCAGGCAGAGAAGCCGGGGGACAGAGGCAGGGACGGCGAGAAGGGAGCCCGTGCCCCAGGGCCGCTCTGCCCGGCCTGTCTTCTGCAGCAGCACATCTGCTCCGGCCGGCCTGCTCTGCTCCTGAGACTGCACGTGGGCAGGGGATCAGCCCCAAAGGCTGCCGCCGCCACACCCCGCCAGGTGTCTGCAGGTGCTGCCGGGCGGACACACACCGAGCAGGAGGGCCGCCACGCCTTCCCGTGGGCCACGGCACATGGAGCCAGGCCCCAGCGCTCCGTCTGCACCGCACCCCAACTCAGACGAGGAGGGGTTTGGGAGAGCCCCTTCCTTAGCGGCCTCCGTTTCTTTCCCCAAATGGCCCGGGGCCCCAAGGTTCCGTCCCAGTCACCCGCTGGCGCCACAAGGGGCCCAGGACCAGGAGCGCCAGGCTCAGGCTCCTGCACTGGGGCGGGGACCCGCGCCACGGCAACAGGCCCACCCAGACAGCAACAGTCGTCTCTGCCGAGCCCAGGGCAGGAGAGCTGGGCGTGGAGGTGACACGGGGCTGAGCCATGGGGTCACCATGCACGTCTCCAGAGGGGAAGCGCAGGCCAGAGAGCTCTAAAGGTCCTGCGTCTGATGAAAACGAAACGGAAGCTGTCTTCAAGAAAAGGAAAGGCCTACAAGTCTTCCTGAGCTTTCAGCGGAGCTGAAAGTACCTTTACTGTAAGCTTCACAGGCAGAAAAAAATTAGTTGAAACTATTTCAATCAAAACAAAACGTCAGAGGGGAGTGGGTGTGGCTCAGCAGCTGAGCACCTGCCTCCCATGTACGAGGGACCCAGGCCCCGAGGTCCCCCAGAGCCCGCTGCCCATCTGGGACGGGGTGACCAGCTCGTGGGGTGCCCGTGAGGCTTGCGGGGGAGCCTGAGCCCAGGCCTCGGGGACCTCAGGCAGCTCCGGGACGAAGTGGGGTCCTTTGCGAGGAAGGGGGCCGCTTACCCTGCCCAGGACGTCGAGAGGTAGCTTTGAGTTCATGAGGACTGGCTTGACTTTGTCTCCGGACAGCAAACCATTTATGGGTAAGAGGCTTTCAAAAATCCCATCAAACTTTGCTTTTTCTTCCACCTAGTTGGAAAGAAGTAGAGTGAGTAAGCAAAGAAGAAAGAAATCACACCGAGTGCTGCCACGGAGCCGGGCGCAAACGGCCAGGGGCGACCGTCTCGCTCGTCTCATCTCATCTCGATGGCCGGGACGGTCTGATGTGCGTCAGCCGCTCGGGCTCTGACCGAGGCCCGGAGGGAAACAACGCCGCTGCCTGCAGGTCCCGAGGCCGCGGTGCGTGGCCAGTGCAGCGGGGCCTAACCGAACGCTGGGCTGCGTCTCTGCAGCAAGAAGGTTCCGCCTACTTGTGCCCCAGGGACCCGCTGAGATGAGGAGGACACACGCGCGAACGCGTTTTGGTTCTTTAGGACAAAGAGCTCAGGCTACGCTTAAACAGACACAACTCGAGGCCCTCGCCAGCTGAGCACGAAGGTCAGCTAGAGAAGCCAGCAGCTGATGACCAGAAGCAAGCTGACATCACGCGAAGCCCTCGGGTCTGAGGGCAGAAAGCAAAGGTCCCAGAGTGGCGGCTGCTGCCGTCCTGAGAGAGAAACCACAGCAGACGGTCTCTCCAGGCGGCGGCCTCCCCCGTGCGCCCACCATGGACACCAGCTCGCGGCGGTGGCCCCGAGAGCGCCATCTCCGCGCACGACAGCCACGAGCTGCAGCCCGCGGGAGCACCAAGTGGACAGCAGGGGGGACAGAAGCGGGACCGTGAGCACTTCCTGCCTGGGGCTCCGCGATTCCGCGGCTCCTTGCCCCGACCCGAGGACGCGCTTCCTCGGGGGCTCCCAGGGGCGCAGGCGCTCGCACCTGCACCTCGCTGTGTCCAGTTACACTCTGAGGATGGAAGGTAAGCCACTCTGCAGAGCCGTCTCCCCTGCTCCCTGCCCCACGGCCACCGGCTTTTCTGCTGAGTTCCAAACGCCCACCACCCACGCCAGGGAAGGGCCGTAGCCGTTTAGGGTGGGCTGGACCTGCTGGAGCCATTCCTCGCACGAGGCACCTCTCTCTCCACAGCACTGTGGCTCTGTGAGGACACGAAAGCAGCGAGTGGGGAGGCGCGGCATCTCACGTCATCTGGGGAACCTTCCGTGTCCCGCGCTTGTGCCGTTTGGGAGGGACCCCGCCCTGGCTAGAAGGCAACGCGCTCTTTTCCATCTCGAGGCAGCAATGCCTCTCTCCCGCCACGACATCCTCTGTCTTAGGAATCGCACTTTAAATGCCGTGCACCAAACGCACATATTATCAAGAGGCAGCGAGAGCCTCAGAGAGGAAAGAGTAACGAGACATAGGCTGGCTGCAGAGAAGGGAGACAGTCGCCCAGTCGTCAGGTACCGTCATGCTCACATGTTCTCACAATTTCCTCTTGTCCTGATTGACCAACACAAACCACAGGGCACAAGACTCAAACCTCAGGTGTTTAAGAATCCAACTCCTAAAAACAGAGTATCCACGACAGCAAGCAAGACAGTCCCACCCATCTGCCCCACGGGATCTAAGCCCCTCTCATTCAGGAGCAGAGAGGGTGTCACCACCCCAGAATCCTCAAGACCTAAGGGGGACGCAGCCACGGGCTGAAGTAGACTTACTAGTCTTCTAGCAATGAAGAGCTTGTGTCACTGATACAAAGGCAGTGGCCACGGAGGTTCTGAGGGGAGGGAGAGGGAAGAATGGGTGTAACATGGGGGCATTTGGGGGACACTGGAATTGTCCTGCATGACGTTGCAATGACAGGTACAGGCCATTATACATTTTGTCAAAACATAAAATTGTGCGTTGCAAAGTGTACACCGTAACGTAGACTGTAGTCCACGGGTAGTGGCAACGCTCCAATACGTGCTCATCAGCTCTAACAAACGTACCTCACTAAAGAAGGATGTTGGCAATGTGGGGAAGTGTGTGGGGGGAGGTGGGGTGTACGGGAATCCCGATGTTTTTGATGTAGCATTTACGTGGCCTAAAGCTTCCCTAGAAATAAAATGAAGTAATAAATCAAATGTAATGATAAAAAGGGATCCAACCCGAGGCGCAGCGAGCTGCCCGAGCAGGCCACCCAGCGTCAGGGCAAGGGCCGCGGCCCTCTTGAAGGGTTTCAACTGGGAAACGTGCCTCGTCCGAGGCAGCGGCCGCTCGTGCACGGACCCCGCCGGGCCCCGCAAGGCCCCGCAGCAGGCGCCCCGTCCTGCTCACTCACCCGCACGGCCCAGTGGGCCTCCGTGGAAGGCGGGGCGACCATCAGGGGGCTGCTGGTGTCGTGCTGCAAGGGAAAGAGAGCAGTCCGCGTCGCTGCGGGCATGGAATCGCGCCACGGGAGGACGCGCTCGCCGAGGAGGGCAACGAGAGTCCCGTCAGAGGGGGAAGGAAACACGGACACAGCTGAGAGAAAGCTAGGCGGGCGGCAGGCGGGATGGGCAGACACAGGTGAGCGCGGCCCGGCGGCGGAGGGCGCGAGGGCGCGAGCGCGCGGCCGCGTGACACTCACGAACGTGGGCGGCGGCGTGCTCAGGCTCAGGGCACTCAGGGCGACGTCGCGGCCACTCTGTGCACAGGCCACCAGTCTCAGTGCAACGAAGAAGCCCTGAAAGGCCAAAACACGGGGTCAGGGGGCGCCACGCGCCTGGGCAAAAGCCGTCGAGGGGGCCAGGCCCCGGCCCAGGGCCTGCGAGCCGCCAACGATCGCGCGTTCCAGAGACGTTTCGGAGACGCCAGCTGGTGCGAGCAAGCAGTGGAGACGCGGTCTGGAGAACACAATGGGGCAGGCGCAGCGACGGCTCGTAGGTGGCGTGAGGTAGGCGCTACTGCTCCGGCGTTTCTGGCTGAGAGGCACCGTGAGATCCGGCCTCGGCCGGGGTGGGGACTCCCCGGCGTGCGCCCCCGCGGGCTCCCGCACAGGGCCACGGGGCCTGAGCTTGAGGCCACGGCCTCTGGCCCCACCGATCTGGTTCCAGCGAGGACCACCGAGGGGCCCCGGCCACAGGCTGCTCTCGCCGGCAGCCCTACTCCAGGCCGGCGCCCACCACGCACCCTCCCGGGGCACGACGCGGGACGCTGTCAACGGGCTCGAGGGACTCAGGGTGGCGGCACTAGGCCAAGCTAAGCCAACGGGCCTCTTCTCTCCCAGAGCCCCGAACCTCGCGGGCGGGCCGGCTAGCTTCTGGGGCTCTCCCGGCGGCACCTCGTCAGTGACATGGGTCTGGGAGGAGTGGAGCTCAACTAACTTTGGAGCATGGTAAGCTGCCGGCACTGGAGAACTCCACTGATGGCAGGTTCCTGACATCACCACCTCCCGGGGCTGGGGCGGGGACCGGGCGGGGCCTGGGGAGTTTCACAGGGGCAGTGGCATGGCCCGTACCTGAGTGTGGGGGCACCTGACTCTAAACCGGTGATGAAATTCCACAGAACCACAGGCACCAAGAAAGAAGAAAAGAGCACGCGGAAAAGGTGGCGAAATCTAAAAGGGGTCTTTGCTTTCGATCGTCCCCACGTCCGTTTCCTAGTTTTGATCACCGTGGGCACGTAAGATGCCGTCTCTGGGGGAGGCTGCGGTAGGGGACGTGGGGACCCTCTGTGCTATTTCTGCAGCTTCCGTGACAGTCCACAATGATTTCCAGATAAAAAGGGCTCAGGAGATACGCTAACCATGAGAAGTGGGCTCGAGCGTTTGAAAGAGCTTTATTTCCAAAGGCGCCCCCCCACACGGTTTAACAGCCACGTCTAGGTCCAGCCCCGAGAGGACAGAAGCGACAGGGGAGGGGACCGTGGCGGCCACGCGGCCGCAGGGCTCTGCCCACCACTTACGCGCGCTCTGAGTGCATGTACCTGTTTGTCCAAGAACCCTTTACCTTCTGGGTCGGCCAGATCCCATATCTGCAGAGACACAAAGACGCCCGTGAGTGCAAACACGGTCGACAGACGCCGCGCCCGCTGGCTGACAAAGGCGGACGCCCCACGGACTGCACGTCACCCCGGGCCTCACAGGCCGACGGCCTTACAAGCCAGGGGCAGCCAATGCTTCCCGGTTTGCGGGCAAGGAAGCAGCTCGAGCAGTGGGGGACCTGCCCGGGACAGCACAGCCAGCGGCAGAGTCGGGCACCCACCCTTGGCCCTCGGCCCCACGGCCCACGGAGCGAGTCTGCCCTCACGCCCCTCGTGCACATCGGCCGGCCCTCGGGCTGCTGCCCTGGGGCTCCCGGTGGGGGCCGGGCTACTCCCCCGGTGCTTCCTGGAAGGGAGGCAGCCCCAGCCTGCCTGCACCTGCCAGCGGAGAGCAAGGGCGCCATTCGTCCGTACGTACCTTCCCAAGGACAATGTCGGAGAGCCCCGACTTCTTCAGAAAGAGCGCTGCCTCGCTCGCCCCGACTCTGCCCGTGTACGCTGGGTCCACCTGCAGCAGGAGACGCATGCCTGGGATGCCCCTGCAGCCCGGCAGCCCGGCGAGCCGCCCTCGTCCCACTGACCGATCGTGTGGCAGGGAGAGGGGCGAGGCAGGGCCCTGCTCCAGCCCGGTCCCACCCAGCCCGGGTGGGGACACGCTGCACTCACCTGCTTGTAGTACGACTCGTACAACGGGTTTCCAGTGGGGATCTGTCAAGAAAACCACGGGTCTGTCAGAGGTGGGCGCAGCCCCTCTAGAAACTGGTGCCGCCCTCAGCGGTAGCGGCACAGCCGCAGCCCTGCTCGAGACACGGAGCTCCCCGCTCCCGTGGAAAGGCGCCTGCTAGCTCCCCGGCGGCCTGCCAGCGAGCCCACTCACTCAGACGGGCACCCCCGCCCGCGAGCTCCGAGGGGCCTGCCCTGGCCTCGAGGCTGCTCCCGGCTCCGTGTCTGAGCAGGGGCATCTGCCCGCCCCATGGGCCAGCAGAGCTCAGGTTCACACGAGCGACTGGGGCCAGGGCACGGCCGCCAGCGCCCACCCCCACGTGCAGGGGGCACTCTGAGTCCTCGGGAGGGGACACGGGAGGGACTGAGCTCAGGCCCCCAGGCCCCTCGAGACGCTCGGAGCAGCGGCCGCCCTGCCCGGGGTCACGGCCAGCGAGGGCCACGCCAGACCCAGCCTTGTCGCGGGCCAGGCCTCTGCGCTTCCCGCCGTGCCCCACTGCTGGGGCCTAGAGAGTCCCGCGAGGGGTGTCAGCGCTTTCCTGAGGCAGGGAAGAGGCAGTGGATTCACGGAGCAGAGGAAAGGGGAGAACATGCTTCCTGTGGGGAGGGAACGAGACTGCGCAGGAGAGAGCTGCGCGAGGGGCAGGGCTGCGTCCCCTAAAAATGCCCTCAAAGCCCACGAGAGGGGGAGGGGAGACAGGTGGAGAGGGCGGCCTGCCCGCCCTGGTCTTGGGTGCCGGCCTCGGGGACGGCGAGGCGATGACTTTCTGTTCCTTAAGATAAGTGAAAGTGCTCCTTGTGCCTCACGCTGTTTTTAACAAGGCACAGAACTGGGGGCGTTCGGTGCATCTGTCAGACCAGGGCGCCACACGGCCCGGAGCAGACCCTCGCGGCCGTGGCTGCTGCCCACGCACCGCAGAGGCCTCCCAGCAGCGCCCGCAGCCACCGTGGAGAACTGAGGGGCGCGGAGCTGCCTGCACCGCCCACCCGCAGAGATAGAGTGGACCCCGAGGCCGGCCCAGGAGGGCGGGTGGACGCCGAGGCCGGCCCAGGAGGGCAGGGGGACCCCAAGGGTGACCCAGGAGGGGGGGTGGACCCCGAGGCCGGCCCAGGAGGGCGGGTGGACCCCTGGGTCTGCCCCTAAGGGACCACCCCAGGCCGGTCTAACTATTCTCCCTTCAGGGTAGGCGTCAGGTCGGCTGGGACAAGGACCCTGTCAGAGGCTGCAGCACAAGCACACACAATTCCGGTGCAGACAGTGCAAAAGGTGGGAGAGAAGGGGGGCTCTAGCCGCCGTGTCCTCCTCTCACCGCGCCCTCTGGGCACTGCACACAGGGCAGCCACACTGCACACAGGAAGGTGGTGCCGCCGCCAGCTCCCAGCTGTCCTGAGTGGGCACCCCGAACCCGCCATCACCGGTGTGGGCAGCAGGAAGGGACCCCATGCAGGAGAAAGGGGCACTCGGGGTCGGCAGACCAGGCCCACGGCACCGGGAGGCTGTGCCCAAAGGCTGAAGCAACTCTGGCGCCGGGTTCCCCAGAGGTCGACACCATCCTCGATACGCCGTCTTCCGGCAGCTCTTCATGCCTTAAAATACTCAGATAACGAGACAAGTGCCTGTGGCCTCTCGTGCCATCCTGCAGCCCAGGAGCCACCTGCAGGCGCCGGAGAGGGCGGGCAGCCGCGGAGGCGGCCAGCGTCTCGGCCTCCGTCGCGCTCTGGGCGGCACGTGCGGCTCCGAGGACCAGGCTCTCCACCTCACTCGTCCGGCCGCGCCCCCTCCTGGGCAGCCCCCCTCCCGGGCAGCCCCCCTCATGCCAGCCGGAGCGGCCAGCGAGCACTTGCTGGGAAGCAGCACTTCAGAACAGACCAGCGCTCCGTTCGGAGACTTGGGGAACTGCCGCTGCAGTTCCCTGGGCTGACAGGTAGGGGACCAGGGGTGCGTTCAAGCCACACGGCAAAGTCGGGTGCCCGGCTCACAGGCGGGGAGACTGAGGCGGCCGCGCCCCGGGGGCAGCCAGGGAGCAGCAGGGCCGGGGTGCACCCGGGCCGTGGGCCATCGCCTGCACCCTGCAGGGCGGCCCCGGCGGGGCGCCACAGCGAACGGAATCAACGACCCCGAATCGCACACGAGCAAGTAGAGATGGGAACTGTCGTGTTGCGTGTTTGTTACCATGATGGACATTCAAAACAGAAAAGAAATGAAGAAAAACCAGGTCACCAAAGAAACTGGCCGCTTGGAATGCCGGTGCCAGAACAGACCCCGACGACGACACCCAAGTCCTTCCGCGAGGCCCGTGGCTTCCGGTCTTGGCTTCCGAGTGAGCTGGAGAGGTTTGGAGGTGGCGTGATGAGGTGCACGGAGACCTTCTCACTGTTCCTCCCTGCGTGGTAGCGGCATTTTGCCCGTACCTTGGAAAGAACTGAGAGATGGAGATGGCATTGCTCTAAGCATTCCCATCCTCACTAGCTTTTCGGAGTAAGAGTCCTCAACTACAACACTGGCAGAGCTAGAAAGAGGTTTGCTGTTCAGGCTCCTGTCGGGGCAGAACTGTCCTTCCACAGACAGGCAGCTGAGGGAAGAGAAGGGTGTGGCCGCGTCACAGGCAGACGCAGCTCAAATGCCACAATAGTGATTTTTCACACATACATTAGATTTTTTTTTTTAAGATTTATGTTATTTATTTCTCTCTCCTCCTCGCTGTTTGCAGTTGCTGTCTCCTCATCTTCTTTTTAGGAGGCACCGGGAACCAAACCCAGGACCTCCCACGTGGGAGGGAGGCGCCCAATCTCTTGAGCCACATACGCTTCCTGCTTGTTGTGTCTTTCATTGGGTTTCCACGTTGCATCTTCTTGTTGTGTCAGCTCACTGCACCAGCTCATCGCATCAGCTCACTGTCTTGCTCGGCTTCTTTAGGAGGCACCAGGAGCCTTTCGAACCTAAGACCTCCCATGAGTTAGGCGGGCGCCCAACTGCTTGAGCCACATCCAATTCCCCTATATTAACTTCTTGATTTGAGGTATACTGTTTAGCTGAAAACAAAAATGAGAACAGCTGGGCCTGACAGAGGCAGGCTCCAGGCCACGAGGTCAGCCTTGGGGACAAGTTCGGCGAGCGGAGAAGGTCAAAGGTCCAGGCTTGAACATGCAAATCCATCAGGAAGCCAGCAGGGTGGCTGCTTTCCCCAGAAAAGCTGCTCGCTCCTCGTGGCAGCGTTTGCAGGCGCTGCCGCCAAGTTCTGCAGGAAGCCAATTACGTAGCACCCCAGGATACCCGGTCTGGGTGCCAATGTGGACAAAGAGATGCTGACAGAAACACGGCCTGGGAAACTGCTCACGACGGGTCCTCGTGTTTCTGCCTTCCACCTGAGGCTCCCCTCAGACCCTCCAAGCCCGTCACCTATTTTCTGCACATCAGGTGAGCTGGGCAGGTCCCCAGGGGAACACGGCAGAACTGGGACTGGGCTCGGCCGTGATCACAGGTGCCAGGAAAACGCCAGGCCGCTGCCGCCCTGGAACTCGCCGTTCTCTCTCAGTGCCCTGCAGAGGGCTCTAGCCCCGAGGTTGGGCAAGCTGCTGGGGCGGGAGGAAGGAGTGTTCTTGAATCACATCCTATTACAAAACGAGCACAGGATATGAGAAAGACAAGCCAGGGGGATGTGGGGACGCAAGGTCAGGAGAGGGGCTGTAACCTGGCCAGCACCTGAAGTACGGGGTGATAACACGAGAGGCCAGTTCGAGCTCTCAGGTGGCAAGTTTGCAGACAGGTGCCATGCAAGCTTGGCAAAAGGGGACGCAGGTGTCTGGGCCCGCTGGCGGGCACGGGAAGCGCTTGGCCTTCCCGGAGGGCGACACAGCAACATCCCGAGGGGCAGGCCCCACGTAGCTCCCACCAAATTCCCACGGAGCTTTCTGTCGATGCAGATGAGGCTGTTCTAAAACGGGCACTGGGCAGCGAGGGCACTGAGCGGCTAGAATGCTTCTGGAAAGACAGGGTCGGGCGGCAGGAGCTAGTCTACCCCCCAATCTAATTGCTGCTCTGGCTCCTGTCGTCGAGACAGCCCGGGACCGGCACAGGGCAGACACTGTCGGCGGGAGCCAGCGGCAGACCCAGAGGGACCCAGGAAATGCCCCACTGGTTTAGGACAGAGGTCAGAGCCGCCGGACCGAGGGAGGACAGGCGAGCTTCTCAGCTAATGGTGCCAGAGCAACCGGAGAGCCAGAGGCAGAAAGAAAACGAACCTCGGCAGAACCCCGCACCTAACAGGGAGAAGCAACTAGAGGGGACCACGGGCTTAAAGGTCAAGCGTGAGCTATGAGACGTCGAGAAGCAAACACAGGAGGGGCGCGCCAGGATCTAGGGCTTAGCCACGACATCAAAAGCACACAGCACAAAAGGGAAAGCATGGTAAGTCGGGCTTCATCAACGCTTAAGATGCTTCTGCAAAAGACCCCGCGACGAGGGCGGAAAAACAAGGTGCAGACCGAGAGGAAGCGTCCGCAAGCCACCCAGCCGGCGAAGAACCAGTACCTAGGGCAGGGCTCTTAGTCTTAACCTTTTCTGTTCCACGAATCCCTTTGCCAGTCGCTACATCAAAATAAAAATCGTACTAAGTCCACACTGTACTGAGTGCTACTTAACGTACCACACCCACACCAACACGTCCCCGCTCACGGACCCCCCTGGGCGCCTGTGGACCCCTGGTTAAGAAGCCCTGATCTGGAGCCTGTGAAGAACTCTCAACCTCACCAGCGGGAAAGCAAACGGCCCAAGGAGAGTGTGGGCACGAGACATGAAGAGGCCTTTGCCAGAGAGGGCAGAGGGGCCCCTGAAAAGACGGCCAGTGTCGCCGCCATAAGGGACACCCGGGGCACGCGCGGCTCCCCCGGGGGGCCAGGCCAGCGCTGTGGAGGCGGGGCGACTCCTTACAATGCCAGGCACGCACCTGCCACACGGCCCGGCGGTGACGCCGCTGGGCGCTCGCCCCAGAGGAAGAGGGAGGTCCACGCGGAAGCCTGTGCACAAGTGGTCACGGGCGCTTTATGCCCAGCAGCCCGCGGCGGGAGCCTGTGGCCGCGGCGAGTGGACCCACCGTCTCCCGGCCGTGCCGTGGAAACCACTCGGCGACGAAGGGAAGAAAGCACGGGCACACGTGGCCTTCCGGAACAATCTCCAGAGCACCACTCTGCGTGAAACGAACTGATCCCAAGGCCACGTGCTGCACGAGTCCATAGACGCACACCTCAAAATGACGAAAAGGCAGAAACGGGGGGCAGCTTCGTGGTGGCCAGGGGCTGAGGGGACGACGTGCGGCCCCCGTGCTGGAGGGAGCCGCCTGCGGCTCGACCGCGTCCGTGGCTCTACTTGTCCCCGCGGTTTTGCGAGATGTCAGAGGAGACCCGGGATCTTGCTGAATTTGTTATTTTTCACAACTGTGTGTCCATCTGCAGTGACTTCCAAATTAAAAGTTTAAAAGGAAAAAAATATGGCTTAGGAGACCTAGCAGTCATTTGCAATATTATGCCATTTTCTCCATGAATAGGGGCGTGAACATGGTATAACTCCTTATTAATTTAGGTCTCTCTTTTTTTGTCCTTTACTAAAATTTTAGTTTTCCCTAGGAAGGCAATGTCTTTTTCTTGTTATTTGCAGGAATTAACAGTTTTAGAGTTTTCTCCATCAATAGATTTTGGACATTTCTTGTTTCTAGGTTGTTTTTTTTTTTTTTTTTTAATAGCCTCTGTTTTTATCTGAATGGAATATATTTCTATTATACTTTCTAATAAATTGTGGCTGGTATATTTAAAAACCTATTGCTTTGATCTAAACAGACTTTTTTCCCTACTCTAAAATCAATTTTGGTCATTTCTATCTTACCAGAAAATCATCCATTTTGATTAGGCTTCCAAACATCATGTAAAAATTTGTATATAATATCTCCCATAATTTTAATTAAATATTAAAAATTGTTTGTCCTTTTCAAAAAAAAAAAAAAAAAAAAAAAAAGGAGACCTAGCAGTGAGATAAGTCGTGGTGACATTTCCGACGGCCGGGGAAAGCAGACCACGGTCTGGGCCTAAGGGAATCCTGAGGAATGCCCACCCGATACGTAAGAGTGGGCGAGGCGCGTGGTTATGTAGAAAATGGTCAGAACCATTGGGGTGCCTGCGGAAACACCGCTTCTCGGTAGGGTTAGGAAGAAAAAAATCCAGGAATCAAAATGTGGGGTGAGGGGGTTGAGGGGTTCAAAGGATGGTGGGCAGACGAGAGCTGCAACCCAGGGACGTCTGTGGAAAACGGGGTCGTGGGCTCAGGGGTTTGCTGAACCCTGCTCGCTGCTTCTGGCGTGTCTGGGAGGCACGGGGAAGCCTGGTGCGTTTCTCGCTCCGCGAGGCTCGTACGCCTCACGAGGGGGCCCTGAGGCCGGGGGACCGGCTTTCGACAAAGGCGACCAGGAGAACCAGCACCCTGGCCCGCTCTGCGGCGCACTCCTGGGGTCGGAGGGTCTGTCCAGTCGCTCTGACCAGGCTGGCCGCGAAGGGCCGCAGACGCCAGGACCGGAGGCCAGCAGCCCCGTGGGCCACGGGGTGGAGTGGCGCCGAGCGGTGACGGCGGGAGCTCGTCCTGCGTCTGCTCAGGGAAAGCAGGGCGCCAAGAGCCCGCCCACGAGCGCCAGCCAGCGGACCCAGGCGGCCGGGACGGGCCCACCGTCATCTCCAGGGACAGGGTCTGCCTCCTGGGGGGTCCGCTGTGTCCCCCGGCGTCTAGGGCTCGGGCTGCTCAACAGTGGAGGAGGGGAGGGGGAGACTGGAGAAGCGGGATCTCCCCGCGGACCCCCATAGTGCCGCACGAGGGACGCTGGGGCTCAGCTCGGGCGCTGCCTGCAGGGCTGCCACCAGCCGCGCCCGGGGCGTCCAGGTGAGGCAGACGAGCAGGTGCTCGGGGCAGGGCGGGGCCCCAAGCGGAGGCTGTTGGGTCCCGGGCCGTCACCCCTGGCCTCCGTGCACAGGAGATGGCCGAGAGGGGCGTGCCCGCCTTCCTGCCCGACGCACGGACCGGTGGGGCTGCAGGGCCACCCCAGGGGTCTCCAGGACGGACCCCAACTGCCCCGCCTCCTGTGCCACAGGCCCCCCATCTCCCTCTGCCCCTCCCCCCTCCCCAGGGGAAGCATCCAACATGGGGGTCAACAGAGACCACACGGATGCAGTGACCTCAGGAGGCTGCTTAGCCAGCCCCTACCTCAGTTTCCCCACAATGGGGGGCGCAGGGCAACTGTGCATCAAGTGCCGGCGGCTGCGACTCCCACCACTTCACTCGCTGCGCGTCCACTGCCGCTCCACGTGCAGCCACGCCATGCCCTGGGACCCTCCCGCCACCCGGGACCCCCAGCGTCCAAGCTCCCCACCGCACACAGGCCGTGCCCCAGGGGTGTCCCCCCGGGGCGTGCACGCTCCACCCGCTCCTTCCGCAAGCACCTGCTGGACGCCGGTGAAGGGGACGGCGCCCCAGGCCCTGGGGTGGGGGCCTGCATGGCCTGGCAGAGGAGGGGCGGGGGGGGCCAGAGCGCGGACCGAAACGGGGCAGGGGGGTTTCGGTGAGGCCAGGTGCAGGGGCCCGAGCGCCAGGATGGCACCCGGGAGACGCGACGCTCCGGCCCACGGCGGCCCCTGACGGCAGCCCCGGCACCTCTCCACGTGCTGGCTCCTGCCTCGAGGCTGGCGTCCACGGCAGGACACGGGCTCTGGACCTGGGGTTCTGCTCTAGGTCCACGCGGCTGCCTCCGCCTGTCAACTGCCCGCCCCCTCAGCGTGGGGAGCCGGCCCTCTCCCTCCATTCAGAAGCCCTGGCAGAACAGAAGGGCCGTCCCCCACACGCCTCCCGACACCAGCCCCACAGCTGCGTCCGCCCCATCACCTCATGCCCATAGCACCACGCACGGCTCTGGGCTAGCTCCGGCTCCAGCACCACCCGCGGCACTGCACTGCTCAAGGGTCTGCACTGGCTCCCTGCTGCCCCCGGCGTCGGCCCACCCCACCTCCCAGATCATCCCCAGGCACACGGGGCCTCGAGGACCAGCCAGCAGGCCCAGGGCTGCCCTTGTAGGCCTCCGTCTAGGCGGAGGCGGAGGTCAGGAGAGAATCAAGGCAGGGATGTGGGAAGGCACAGGGCGTCACCACAGCCAGGAGAGAAGTCGAGCCAGTCTGTGAGCCAGTCTGTGAGCCGGTCTGTCCAGCAGCTTCCCTGAAGAAGGGCTGGCCTGGCTGACATGGGAAGAGAAGCAGGGCATCACCCAGAGGTGGAGGGGAAGAACCTTCCAGAAGGAGGGAAGAGTATGCAGGTACAAGGGACCTGAGGCACAAGGGGGCTGAAAAGAGGGCCTGGAAAGAGGAGGAGGCAGGCCAGACAGGTGGGGGAGTGGGGCTGGGGGTGAGCAGAGATGGGGGGGTGGGGCTGTGGGGAACAGGGCTGTGGGGGAACGGGGCTGGGGGGAGCGGGGCTGGAGGGGGGCCGGACTGGGGGGAACGGGGCTGGCGGGGAGCAGGGCTGGGGGCAGCAGGGCAGGGCAGCTCCCTGACCCAGGCCACGGAGACGGCCAGCCACAGCTCCTGGCGCCACCTCTGCCTGCGTGCGAGGGTGTGTGCAGAGCTCACTTTCGTGTTAGCCTGCCCGAAACCTAATCAGTAAGGCGTCTGCTATCAGGCAGGGCCAGCAGAACCAGTGAGGAGGAGACAGCTGGCTGGCTGCCCGGCCTGCCACCTTCCGCCAGCTCCTGGCATCCAGAGCTGGGCTGCCGGGTGGGGCGAATGGCTGGGTGGGCTCAGGAGTGACCCCCGGGGGAAGCATGGCCTCGGTCTCCTTGGCCCAGATTCCTGGGCCCCATTCACCCAACCACCCTCCTCCCTTCACTCCCAAGTCACCCTGAGGAGAAGAGGGGCGTGCGCCCTCTTCTTTGAGGTCCCCCAAAGCCCTGGCCCAGCCTCGCTCGCAGCCCTCCGAGCTGGAACTCCAGCCTGCCGACTCCACGCCAGCTCCTCCTTCCAAAGCACCCACGTCTTGTGGGCCAGTCATGGTGAAGCCATTCCCGTGTCGGCTGTGAAGCCGTGAGCTCCTGCCATGGTAAGGGGAACCTGCAGACCCCTGTGGAAAGCGAGCCGCTCAGCTTTTCCATGCCCCTAACCTCCGGTGCAGTGAGCTTTAAAACAAAATCAGCTGGCACAAGTGCCATTCTCTCCACTCGGCCTCCAGGGGGTCTATCGACTAGGGATTTATAAAACAAACAGGACTGATATGCGTATACCAAACACCACTGACTGCACACTTGGGATGAACTGCACGCTTTATTAATGTGTATCAGGGAGCGGCTATGGCGCGAGCGGTTGAGCACCCGCCTCACACAGGAGGTCCCAGGTTCGGTTCCCGGTGCCTCCTAGAAAAAACAAACAACAAGCAAACAAACGAGAAAAAAAAACAACCCAGGAGAGCCAATGTGGCTCAGAGATTGAATGCCAGCTTTCCACAGATGAGGTCCCAGGTTCACCCCAGGCAGGTACCTCAAAAATAAGTAATATATATATATATATATATATATCTCTCTCAATAAAATTGATTTGCTGAAAAAAGGGGTTTTACCCTGTTGTGATGTTTGACAGCTACAAATGCAATAACAATAATGATAAAAGTAGTAACGGCAGCACTAAAGCATTCCGGGAGGAGGAAGCACCGTGCCGCAGAGGCCAGGCCTGGGACGCAGAAGCCCGGTCGGTCCGAGCCCTCGGGGGTGGCCATGGGCGAGCAGAAAGTCGCTGGGCCTCGGTTTACTGGGCGGTGTCCACGGCGGCTCCCTGAGCACGCTGGCCAGGTAGTGACCCCGCTCTCCTCCCTCACAGCCAGAAAGGGCTGATGAAGAGCCGCATGATGTGCAGGTGGGTGGCACCTGAGGCCACACGTCTCGCGCAGACACCGCGGGCAGGTAGAGCGGGGTCTGGACGTTGCGCCCGATCCACACGTGGGTGACTGGGGTGCTGAGGACCTCGACAGCAGAGCCAGGGCCCCTAACGTGGGGAAAAGGCGTCTTGGGGGGGTCTCGAGTGACAGCGGGGCCTCCCAGCAGCACCGCCAGCTTTCCTCGCAGATGCGGGCAGCTGGCGGCCACGGTGTGTGTCTGTCTGTCTGCGTGGAAACGTGACCCGACCTGAGGCACGAGAGAGAGAGTGCACTGGCCGCTCTGCGGCAGCAGCGCTGCTCCCTGCGGGGCCGGGGGTGAGCCCGGGGGCAGGTGCTTCGCTGGCGTTCAGGGCCGGGGCGGGGGGATGAGGTGGCGTGGCTCTTCCGGTGCCACCCGCCTGTTCTGGGGTGAACCGCGTCCCCCAGAAGGACACGTTCAAGGCCTCACCCCTGGTTGCAGGAACGGGGCCTCGTCTGGAAATGGGGTCTCTGAAGACGTGACTCGTTATGATGCAGCCCAAGTGCTGGAGGGGGGCCCCGAGCCCACGTGACGGTGTCCTTAGAAGGGAGGACTGGACAGACAGACAGCGAAGACGGTCTCCCCTCCCTGCAGAGCTCAGGGGTCCCAGCCCTGCCGGCACCCCGAGCCCAGACGCACGGCCTGCGGAGTGCGCTGCGTGGTTTGTGGCACTGTGACGTGGCACTCACCACCCGCCAGGCCTCGGTGCGTGGGTCAGCCACGGGGACCGGCGCTCACTTTGGCGGGGAAGGGCCCGCCAGCGTCGGGCAGGCGGTGCTCACAGGGGCAGCCATGGGTCCTGCTCTGGGCGGGGCCAGCAGGCCGCCGGGCACCGCGGTCAGATGGAGGGGCCCCGGCTCTGCAGCCGCCCGCCCCGGGCCCTCGGCTCTGCGAGTCTCCATTCCCTCACTGGTAGACGGGGAGGAGGCGGCCCAGCTGCTGTGTCCAGGGAAGAGGAAGTGTGCCCCCAAGCCTCTCAGCCGCAAGTCCAGCACGTTCTGGGGACAGCGGTCAGGGAAAGAGCCCAAAGGAGGGACAGCGCCAAGTGGGCTGGAGGGAAGGCAGCCCCTGCAAGCAGCCACCAGGACCGGCAGGGGCGGCAGGAGCAGAGGACACCAGGCCACCGAGGCCAGGGAGCTTGGGGAAGAGCGAGGGGTCTACGAGGCGGGCTGTGGAGCGGCGGGAACAGGCCGGCAGGGCCGTGGGGCCAAAGCACGGGGGTGTGTGCTGGGCCCGACTCCAAGGGGAGGCCTTGGAGCAGGGCAGCCAAGCTGAGTTTTGGGGAGATGGCGTCTGGGGGGCGCGCGGGGAGGGCTGGGGAGCTGGGGAGCGGGCTTGCAGGTGCCGCTGGATGCCGGGGTGGGGTTCAGAGCAGCCAGGGGAGAGGCCGGGAGAAAAGGCCCAGGTGGGGGCGCCGCAGGGAGAGTGAGGTGGGCTGGGGGAGGGCGCAGAGCCCAGTGCTGCAGAGCCGAGTGGAGACGTGGGCTCAGGGCAGGCCCCTGCGGCCGAGTGCAGCCAGGAGTAGAACCTATAAGAGCCGTTTTAAGAGGGCTAAGGACCATGGGGGCTGCCCTAGGGAAAACAGGGTGTCACGGCTGGGGGGACCTCACCGATGATGTGGCGAGAACAGCGCGGATCAGAGAGAGGCTGATGGGAGAATGTCAAGAGGCTGGGATGGAGGACCCCCCACCCCACCCCACCGCCATCACATCCTCCTACACCAGGAGCTCCCCAGCTGCCCCCAGGCAGGGGCGACCCTGGAATCACATATGACCACAATGATTCATGAACACGCGTGACCTCCCCGGCCAGACCATGGGCGCCTGGGAGGGCCCAGCTCCACGCAGGAACAGGCATGGACAAGCGTCGACAGGAAACCAGGTGCTCTGACCTGTGCTGCCCCCAAAAGACACCTTCAGGTCCCAGCCTCTGGTTCCAGGCCGGCGGCCGCATTTGGAAGCAGGGTCTTTGGGACGCGATGACTTCAGATGAAATCGGGCGGGGAGGCCCTTGTCCAGCATGGCACGGCCCAGGGGGAAGAAGGCCACGTGGCGCGGGGGCAGGGAGCAGCTATGCTGCAAGCCACGGGGTGCCAGGGGTCTCAGGCAAGCCCCAGAAGTGGGGCAGGCCAGGAGGGCTCCTCCCCTGCGGCTCGAGGGGCAGCGTGGTCCTGTCCACCCCTGACCCCAGGCCTCTGGCCTCCGGACGGGGAGTTCCTGTGGCGAAGCCTCCAAATTTGCGGCCACTTACACAGCAGCCCTAGGAAACAGACGCCCAGCCAGGCCGCCGTTCAACGAATGTCCACGGAAAGGAACAGAAACAGGACACGGAAACCAGCGACTGTGAACCTGTCAGATGCCAGAGAACCTAGGGCTTCCAGGCTCTTACGACGACTCCTTCAATTCTGCTCCCAGTCTCCCCTGCCCCCCAGAAGAAAAGCCACGTGAGAGCCGGGCTGGTGGGTGCATTCCCCGTCCTGGCTTCCAGCTGCCATTTCCTGAGTGCTGGAAGCCACAGCCTGTCCAGCTGATGGGGCTCCCAGCAGACAATTAAAGACATCGCAGGCCATGGTCAGTGCTTTGAGGGGCGGCATGAGGGGGGCTGCCGTGGGGCTACGCATGCCAGGCGGCCAGCACAGGTCTCTGGGGAGAAGGGCGCCTGCAGGGAGCCCCTGAAGGATGGAAGGAGCAGGTCCTGGGAGCAGCCAGAGGACAAGTGAGAAGCGGTGGGTGCAGCCCCAGGGTGGACGTGCTGCACCAGGCAGGAGAGGCTGGCACGCACCCAACCCGCAGGACGGCCTAGTGCCCAGAGCAAAGGGGAGCCTCGGGAAGGTTCCGAGCAGACACGGCCTGCTTCGTGTTTCCAAACGCTTCCTCCCTAGCTGCGTGACAGCGGCGAGTCACTGTCCCCCTCCAGAAAGAATCTTTCACTTGTGAAATAAGAAGCCCCTCCTTGGTGGGGTGCCGTGGGGATAAACAGCAGCGTGTTAGAAAGCACTTTATAAACTCTAAAGCACGCAAAGAGCATTAGCGCTGATCGCTTCTCGGCTTTTTGGCTGTCAAGTGCAATAAGCATTAGCTCTTGATGTCATTCCCGTTCAAATTAGAGCTAGCGCTGAAGTGAGGTAGAAATTTTGTAAAGACCCCCTCCTCCTCCGCCCCTAAGAAATATCCAGGATTCCTTTCCCATTAAATGAGCCTAGGAGTTTCACCCCCCAACCTAAGCTGCTGCACTTTGCCACCAGTATCAATACCTAATACCCACGGGACCAACAGTTTTCAGAGCACTTGGTTCCAGGGACTGTCAGTTAATAACCACCAGTCTTTAGTGCTGTCATTTTAGTGACAGTGTTGCAAATTGGCTAGTTCCCCAAAATTTAACAGGCTGCTTGGTCTTGCTCCTGGGATCAGCTGACCGCACCTGTCAACTTGCCTGTCAGCTTTCTTCCAGCTGGACATCCTTACTTTGCTCTGGTCTCTAGCCGCAGACGCCCAGACAAGGCAGAGGTGACGTGATGGTAAAATTTCAGCATCGCCAAGTGCATAAGTGTTTAAGATGGGGCAGGAGCTGCTCTAAAGGCGTTACACAACCTTGACGATGTGCCAGGGAGAGAGACGGCGTTATAGCCCCATTTGCAGAGGAGGAAGCCAGGAGCTTCCTCCAAGGACACGCAGGGCGGCGGAAGGCCAGACGCCTGGCCGGCATCCCTGGGCTGGGCCGGGGAATCCTGGCGGGGTGCTCAGGCTGCGGTGCTGGGACAGGTGTGGCGGGCGTGGCCCAGGTGGCTTCGTGCTCCCCGCGGTCACCTCCAGGGCAGCGGCGACCTTGGGGGCCGGGGGGACGCCGCCCGCCCGGCGCCCGCCCCACGCGCCGATGAATGGACGCGGGTCCCGGGAGGCCCGCGCCCGGGAGGATGCACGGCCAGGGCGCGGGGCCGGGCGGGCCCCTCCTGCGGGCTGAGCCCCGCCGCCCGCCCCGCGGGGACAAAGGCCCGAGGCCCGCGGCGC
>JAKSZT010032673.1:886445-956789 GCA_026826555.1 Tolypeutes matacus | reverse complement strand
CCCCCCTGCTGTGGCCGTGCCCCGGCTGCCATTGCCCCACGCAGGCCTGTCTCCACCTCTGATTCCTTGGGGGAGGACTGGTGCCCTTACCTGGTCTCACCCAGGGTGGCACCCGTGAGTCCGGCCCCCGAGGCTCAGGCTGTGAGGCAGCCTCTGCCGCCCCCTCCTTGGGTGCCCGAGACGAGCCCTGAGAGTGGGGTGGGGGTACCCAATGCGCCCTGGGCCCCGGCAGACAGCCTGGGGCAGGGCTCCCACCCTCAGCAAGGGGCGTGGCGCACCCAGGCTGGGTTCTGATTCTGACTCGGGGTCGGGGTGGGTGAGGATCTGCACGTCTACCAACCCCCTATGGTGTGCTGCGCCCAGGGCCCCGTCGTGGGAACCCCCAGTCTAGAGGAAGGAAATAGCCGTTAGTCAAATCATCACACAAGGGACTAGGTGAGCACCAAGAGGGAGGGGGATGGCGGAGGGTGCCGAGGAGACAGTGGGGGCTGGGGGCCTGGTGGGCAGAGGGAATGAGCCAAGTCACAGGTGAGGCCGAGGGCCTGGAGCTCAGAGAGCAGCTGGCGTGGGGCTGGGTGGCGAAGAGCGACGGGCAGCCTCCCGAGGGTTCTGAGCAGGCTCAGATGAGCTTCAGAACGGTGGCTCGGGGGGCAGCGGGCCCGGGGGACAGGCTGAGGGGATGCACGGGGGTGAGCCACCCTCTGGAAAGATGCAGCGGTGGTCCCAGTGGGCCACATCCACTCAGGAAAACAGAAGCCATTAGAGTCCTTGCCCGCCCAGATATTTAATCCTGGGGACTGGGAAGAGAAGTGCTAGAAGGACCGGAGTGGCCAAAACTGGGGGGCTGGAAGGTTTCCTAAAGATGAGGAAGTGCAGGAAGCTGCCGGCGGTGGAAAGCAAGGTGGCATCCCATCCCCTGGAGAGGCCCAGCTCTGCAGGTCTGCCCACCTAGGCGGAAGCGAGCACACGCCCGGCGCCAGCTCACCCTCACTTCCAGCATATTCAGCTTGTTTGGGCCACTGCTGGCTTCCACATTTCTGGGGTCTGGAATTTATTTCCAAGGCGAGTTTCTGTGTGAAATGTTCAAAAAGACGACTGCCGTGTGTGACTTTTAAAATTTTAAAAAGGCAAATTAGCCGAGTTAAAAGAAAAAAATTATTCTGATATAAAATGATGTTTACTTGAGAAAATGTATCTTGTTCCTCTGTGTCCTAGGGAACTAAAGGCCACAGAAGTGGGTCACGGAGAGAAAAAGCGTCGCTTTACCGCATGTCAGCACGTCTATCCACGTTTGATTAGAAGGTGAAAAGGCAGCCCACACAGTGGGAGAAAATATGTGGAAACCACATATCCGATAAGGGTTTGATACCATGGTATATAAAGAGAACATACAACCCAACAATAAGACAAACAACCCGTTTAAGGTTGGACAAAAGACTTGAAATAGACATTTCTCCAAAGAGGAAATACAAATGGTCAAAAAACAGAAGATAAAATGTTCAACATCATCAGCTATTAAGGAAATGTAGATCAAAACTACACGGCGGGAAGCAGATGTGGCACAGGTGACTGGGCTCCCGCCTACCACATGGGAGGTCTCTGGTTCAGATCCTGGTGCCTCCTAAAGAAGACAGCGAGCTGACGCAACAAAATGATGCAACAAGAGACGCGGGGAGGAAAACATAGTGAGAAACACAACAAAGCAGGGAGTGGAGGTGGCTCAAGCAATTAGGCTCCTCCCTCCCCCGTCGGAGGTTCCGGGTTTGGCTCCTGGTGCCTCCTAAAGAAACAAGGAAGACAAACAGACACAGCGAGTACAAGCAACGAGGGGGTGGGGAGAAATAAATAAATAAAACAAATCTTTAAAAAAAAAAAACCTACACTGAGAGGAGCAGATGTGGCTCAAATGGTTGAGGCACCCGCCTCCCACATGGGAGGTTCCAGGTTCATTTCCTAGTGCCTCCTAAAAAATAAAAAAAAAGCAAAACAAAAATAACCAACTTGGGAGCTGACGTGGCTCAGTGGTTGAGCTCTGTTTCCCACATACAAGGTCCTGGGTTCAACCCCCAGCCCTGCTACCTAATAAAAAAAAACAAAAAAACAAGAAAACACTACACTGAGATACCATTCCACACCTTAAAGAATGGCCATCATTACAAAAACAGAAAACCACAGGTGCTGGAGAGGATGTGGAGGGATGGGGACACTCCTTCACTGTAGGTGGGATTGCAGAATGGCGCAGCCTCTATGGAAGACAGTTTGGCGGTTCCTCAGGAAACTAAATATAGAACTGCCGTATGATCCACCAATTCTGTTACTAGGAACATATTCAGAAGAAATGAAAGCAAGGACACAAACTGATATTTGCACAACGATGTTCTTAGTGGCATTGTTCACAATTGCCAAAAGATGGAAACAACCCAAGTGTCCATCAATTAATAATGGATAAACAAAATTGTGATGTATACATATGATAGAATACTACTCATCTGTAAGAGGAAATGAAATCGGATGCAACTGACAACAAGGATGGACCCTGAGGACGTTATGTTGCGTGAAAGAAGTCATACACAAAAGGACAAATATCGTGTGGTCTCACTAATACGAACTAAACACGATGAGTAAACTCAGAGATAAACGTGAGTACAGGTTACTAGGAAACAGAAGGTGGGTTGAGGTGGGAGCTGATGCTTAATTTAATAAGGTTTCCTGCAAAAGTTGGGAATGGATAGAGTTGATGGTAACACATTACAGCGAGTCTAACTAACACAGCGGGTTTATAAATGGGATTGTGGCTGAAGAGGGTAGCCTGTGGACGTGAAATTTCAATTGAAAGGAAGCTGGAGAATAATGGAGGGAATGGATAACCGATTTCGGTGGTGGATGAAGACTGGGGTTAGCAGTATAAAAATGTTCTTCTTTACAGAATGTTAAGAATATCGTGATACATGGGAAAATCACACTAATGTAACTTACGGATTATAGGTAAGAGTCCGGGGTTTTCCCTTATGACAGCAGAACCCTGATAAAATGAGAGCCGCTGAGTGCACACTCTGGGCTGTACAAAGCTTGGGACTGTGTGACACGGGGAGTCCAGTGGTGGAAGCTGGACAGAGATGAGAACATTCTCTCATGAGCTACGTAACAAACGTGTAATACTAATAATACGGGCCGTGAATAATGAGGAGGGCTGGGGGAAAACACACCAAATGTAAGATATGGGCTATGGTTGGTAGTCATGTTTTGACGATGCTCTTTCATAATTTGTTACGAATGTTTCACAGCAACGCAAGGTGGTGGTGGTGGGTGACAGATGGGAGCCCTGTAGGGTGATATGCAGGTCTGTAAGTTCACAACTTATACACTTATTGTTTATGGATGTTCATGTACGAATTAAAAATGTTTTTTAAAAATATCTGTCCACAATAGCTAACAGGTGGAAGCAGCCCAAATGTCCATCAACAGATGAATGGCTAAACAAAATGCGCTCTATCCAGCAATGGAACAGTCTCCAGCAGTAAAAACAAAGAACTGCTGGTCCATGCTACAACTTGGATGATTCTTGAAGATGTCTTGTTGAAGGAAACAATCCAGACACAAAAAGGCAACTATTGTATGGTTTGTTTATATGAAATACTTAGAGTAAGCAAATTCCTAGAGGCAGGAGACAGAATAGAATAGTGGTTCCAAGGGGTGCCGGGAGCGAGGCGAGGGGAGTTACTGCTCAGTGAGGACGGGTTCTGGTTTGGGATGATGAAGAGAGTCTGGAAAGAGACGGTGCTGCAAGTTACATAGTTCTGTCAACGTGCTTAACGTCAAGGAACTGCCCACTCAAAATGGTGAAAATGAGTTTTATGTCATGCACATTTTATCACAGTTAAAAATCATTATTTTAAGTTTTTAATTAGAGAGGTTGGGCGCTTACAAAACAGTCATGTGTGAAGGTCTGAGGCGCCCTTCACCCCCCCCAACACCGTGCACTGCTGTGGAGCATGTTACAGGCCGTGGGAGAGCGGCCACAGCTCACACTGGCTGTTTTCCCCACACCCCCCATCAGTAACACTGTCACAGTTCACGAGTGAGCACGCTCCTTTCTGCACAGTTATCAGTAACTCCACGACTTAGCACTGCGCATGTCACAGTTCACGAGCGAGCACGCTCCTATCTGCAGTCGGCCACAGGCCACTGGCCACCACAAGGCTCACGGGGCCACACTGCCCCGTGTCTTGGACAGTCCATCCAGACTCCACTCAGTGGCTCTCGCTGCCATCAGTTGGGCAGTCATCGCCCCAGGAAACCTTCGACCGTTTTCCTTAGTCCAAAACAGACACCTCAGACCCCTTATTACGGACCCTTAGCGTTGATCTAGTACCTTCTTCGGCACTGACGCAAGAATATTACAGTATCGCTGTTAGCTATAGTGGACTAATTTTTTTATTTTTAAGAATTATTGATTGATTTATCCCCCCCCCTTGCTGCTTGTGCTTGCTGTGTCCATTTGCTTTTGCACCTCCTTCTCTGTGTCTGCTGGTCTCCCTTTGTTGCGTCATCTTGCTGCCCCAGCTCACCGCGCCACGCGGGCTGGCTCGCCTTCACCAGGAGGCCCCGGGAATCGAACCCGGGCCCTCCTGTATGGTAGATGGGAGGCCAAACACTTGAGCCACAGCCGCTTCCCTGGACTAAGTTTTGTTGTTTTTTTTTTTTACCGGGAGGTCCTGGGGATCAAACCCGGGTCCCTCCATATGGGAGACGGACGCCCAACCAGTTGAGCCACATCCGCCCCCCTGGACTAAGTTTTAATAACTAAAATTGACCACTTATGGGATGTACCTGATTTGTCATTAAGAGATGGGAACGACAGAACCAGTTAAAAGTAGTGATCTGAGGGGAGCGGGTGTAGTTTAAGTGGTTGAGCACCTGCTTCCCATGAACGAGGTCCCGGGTTCGATCCCTGGTACCTCCTAAAACAAAGCAGACAAAAGTAATGATTTGGGAGAGGAAAAAAAAAAAAAACAATTTTATGTTCATACACAGTCAGCTGAGGTGCCACAACATATTACTTACAATCAGTGCTCTTGGAATGTGAAATCTTGAGAGGTTTGGTTAAGACCCTTTTACCTAGATCTTACAGGGCAAGGAAGCACCAGTGGATCTGTGGGTTGCCCGTATTTGCTTGTGTATGGCCTTGAAAAAATTCTTCAGATATTTAATGTCTTTTGGTGTGTATAATTTTGTCAGTCATTAATACCAACTTCATTAGTTTCGTAAGTGTTTCTTTTTTGTTGTTGTTAAAGCAATTTTATTGATACATATTAATAAAGCATACAGTCCATCCCAAGTGCACAATCAGTGGGATCTGGTATAATCACATAGTTGTGCATTCATCACCTCAATCATTACAGCATTTTATTATTTCAATAATAATAATAATAAACAGACAAAAACTCCTCACCTCTCAATCTCTCTCTGCGTCTCCTGCTGTACATAGCTGCTATTTCTGGTTATTATTTTTATTTACTTATTTGAAAGCAGTTTTATTGAGATATATTCACATACTAGACAATCTATTCAAAGTGTACAATCAGTGGCTTTTAGTATAACCACACTTGTGCAATCGTCACAAAAAATTTTAGAACAATTTCATTACTCCAAAAAGAAAAAGTCCACACCCCTTAGCAGTCACCTCTCAATCTCTCTATCCTTCCCCAACCCTACACAACCACTAATCTAATTCCATCTTTATAATTTTTTTATAGGAGGTAAAGAGGGATTGAACCCAGGACCTCATACATAGGAAGCAGGCGCTCAGCCACTGAGCTACATCCGCTCCCCATTTAAATTTACATTTTACATAAATGGAATCATACAGTATGTAGTACTTTGTGTCCAGTTTCTTTCACTTGGCCTAATTTCTTGGTCTAATATTAACATCTTGTAACAGTAACATACACTTGTTCAGAGTCAAAGAAAAACAGTTTCAAAGAAAAATTGTAACATTTAGGAACTGCCAAACAGTCCTCCACAGTGGCTGTACCATCCTGCATTCCCACCAACAGTGAAGAAGTGTTCCTATCTCTCCACATCCTCTCCAACACTTGTAGTTCTCTGTCTTTTTCATAGTGGCCATTCTGATAGTTGTGAAATGACATCTCATTGTAGTTTTGATTTGCATTTCCCTAATCATGAGTGATGTGGAGCATTTCTTCATGTGTTTTTTTGCCATTTGTATTTCTTCTTCGGAGAAATGTCTCTTCAAGTCTTTGACCCATTTTTTAATTGGGTCTTTTGTCTTTTTATTGTTGAATTGTAACATCTCTTTATACATCCTGGATATTAGACCCTTATCAGATATGTGATTTCCAAATATTTTTTCCCATTGAGTTGGCTGACTCTTCACCCTTTTGACAAAGTCCTGTGAGGTGCAAAAGTGTTTAATTCTGAGGAGGTCCCATTTATTGATTTTTTCTTCTGTTGCTTGTGCTTTGGGTATAAGGTCCAAGAAACCAACACCTACCATAAGATTTTTTTTTTCAATATTATTTATGTCTACCCCCCCCACTGTTGTGCACTCACTGTCTGCTTCATCCATTCCCTGTGTGTTCTTCTGTGTCTGCTTGTCTTTTCTTTAGGCGGCACCGGGAACCAATCCTGGGACCTTCTGAAGTGGAGAGAGGCGCTCAATCTCTTGCGCCACCTCAGCTCCCAGGTCGGCTGCGTCTCTTACTGTCTTTCCTCTGTGTGTCTTTTTGTTGTGTCATTTTGCTGCACCAGCTCTCTGCGTGGGCCAGCACTCCTGCGCGGGCCGGTCTGCCTTCACCAGGAAGCCCTGGGAACTGAACTCTGGACCTCCCATTTGGTAAACAGGAGGCCAATTGCTTGAGCCACATCCGCTTCCCTACCACAAGATCTTGAAGATGGTTCCCTACATTTTTCTTCTAGCACTTTTCTTTATTATTATTATTTTTTTGTTTGTTTTATCTAGTAGTTTTATGGTCCTGGCTTTTATATTTAAGTCTTTGATCCATTTTGAGTTGATTCTTGTGAAGGGAGTGAGATAGGGTCCTCTTTCATTTTAAAATTCATTTTTAAATTCTTTAATTAAAAAAATAAGTGTCTGTATTAGTCAGCCAAAGGGGTGCTGATGCAAAATACCAGAAATTTGGTTGGTTTTTATAAAGGGTATTTATTTGGGGTAGAAGCCCAGTCACCAGACCATAAAGCATAAGTTACTTCCCTCACCAAAGTCTGTTGCCACGTGTTGGAGCAAGACAGCTGCCGACGTTTGCCAGGGTGCAGGCTTCCTGGGTTCCTCTCTTCCCGGGGCTGTGTTTCTCTCCAGGCTCAGCCCCTCTGTCTCCTCCGCAAGGTCAGCTGTAGACCAGGAGGCTCTCTAGGCTTTGCTTCTCTCCACAAGGCCAGCTGTAGACTCTCAGGCAACCAGCTCTGTCTCTCTCCCCAGGCCTTGATTCTCTCTGGGCTCAGTTGCTCTGCTCCTCTGTGTGCTCACTTCCCGGGCTCCAGATCAAAAACTCCCAACGCTGCCTTTTGCCATGTTTTTTTATCTGTGAGTCCCCACCCACCAAGGGGAGGGGACACAACTCCCTACTGATGTGGCCCAATCAGAGCCCTAATAATAATTTAAGTAAAAATGAAACTTTAGACAGACCAGTTTACAAACATAATCCAATAACTATTTTTGGAATTCATAAACAATGTCAAACGCTACAGCATCCATTAGGCCTGTTTGGCAGTTCCTAAGGAAGTTGAATATAGACTTGCCACGTGACCCTGCAATACCACTACTGGGTGTATACCCAGAAGGACTGAGAGCAGTGACACGAACAGACATCTGCACACCGATGTTCATAGCCACATTATTCACCATTGCCAAAAGCTGGAAACAACCCAGGTGTCCATCAACAGATGAATGGATAAACAAACTGTGGTCTATTCACACGATGGAATATTATGCAGCTGTGAGAAGAAATGAAGTCGTAAAGCATATGGCAACATGAATGAACCTGGAGGACGCTATTTGAGTGAAGCAAGCCAGACAAAAATGGACAAACACTGTATGATTGTGTTACTATGAACTAAATATATTGTGTAAACTCATGAAGTTAATAATTAGAATATAGATCACCAGAAAATAAAAAGAGGGTAGAGAATGGAAAGCTGAGGGTTAACTTGTGCAGAATTGGTAGAAAGGATATATGTTAAGCTTTGGAAATGAAGAGTAGAAGTGAAAGCACAACATAGTGTTTGTAACTAGCAGTGCTAATATATGGTTATGACAGCAGTTGAAAGGGAAAATCTAAGGTCACTTATATTACTAGAAGGAAAGCTAAAAAAATGTAACATGGGACTGTATAGCATAGCGAAACCTCATGTGAAATAAGAATATGGGAAATATTGCATATATAAGACTGCTTTTCTTTGAAACTGAACAAACGCATGTTAATAGGCAAAAATACAACCAAAGCAAAACATAGATAGTACATATATAGTAATATATTAGTAATTTTCCATTAAGGGTAAAAAAAAAAAAAAAAAAGAAATATAGTTAATGAAATAAACTTGACAAAAACAACTACATATTGTTTGACTCCGTCTAAACAAAATATAAATACAAATAGAAACAGAATAGCAGCTATGTACGGCAGGGTAAGCACAGAGAGATTGAGGGGGGATTGTTAAGGGGCAGAGCATGCTTTGTTGGTTTTTGTTTTTTATTCTCAGTCGAATAATGAAAATGCTCTAACAACGGTTGAGGTGGTGAATGCACAGCTCTGTGATTATACCCGATACTGCTGACTGCACACTTTGGATGGATTCATGCTTTGTTAATATGCATCAATAAAATTGATTTTTAAAAAGTGTTCACAATGCCCAGGTTTTCTGGAACAACCAACGTACAGCAGAGCCCGTGAACCCTTCCGACGGCCCGGAGGCTGGGTGAGGATTTCTGTGGGGCAGCCTCCGTGTCTGTACCTAGTAACTCACAGCAGGAAGCAAGCAAGCATTGCTGCCCTTCTGCAAAAGGCGTTTCACCGACTTTCACTTGAGAAAAGCATCCTGGGGGTTCAGAAAGAGCCACAGCGTTCCGCCCCTGGCCTCCCGCGCGCCAACCCGTGAGGAGGGGCAGCGTCTCGGGCCCGGGGGTCGTCTGGGAGAAACGTGACTGGCCCTGCCGAGGGGCATGGGGGTGTTTCTCAAAGAAAACTGGACAAACTACCAGGCGGGCGTGTGCGTTTTTAAATGCAGACTGAGGTGGAGACAAGGGTTCGCCAGTCGCTTTTATGTGCCAGCGGGATAAGACTACAGCTCGTCCCTTTTGTGAAATCTGTTGAAATAATTCTCACGCCTGCCAAACTTTCCGGTCAGCAGCTCCTCCTCGTCCTCCTCGCGGGCTTTCCGGATGTCCTCCTTGGCCTGCACGGCATCCATCTCCCTTTCTGGGTCCTGGAGAGACAGACAGGGGCCCCCCGCGGGCCACGGCTGCTGCTTGCCAGGAATGGCTCGGTGGTGGGCCCTCGCCCGCCCCTCCCCTCGGAGGTCGGCCGAGCCACGGCCCCCGAAGGTCCTCACATGGCCTGACATGGATGAGGGGACTTCGCAGATGCGATCAGGTGACTGGCTGTGCGGCAGGGAGGTGGTCCCCAAAGGCCAGCCCCTTGCCTGACACTTGGCCAGAGCCGCCCCAGACAACTCTGCAAAGCGTGACCCCACGGATGTGGCGTTCTGGGAACGGCTGACTCTGGGGACAGGAGGCGGCTCGGGGTGGCCTCGCAGGCACGGGGACACTTTGGGGGTTGGCTCGGCCCGCACCTGGATTTTCAGCGGTGCTTTCACAACCGACCGTATGCATTTGTCAGCGTTTGTAGGTCTCTACCACTCAGAAGGGCAAGTTTTAGCGTATGTGAATGACACTTCAATCAACAACTGCCAACGCCCGAGACTGCCAAAGACACGGCAGAACACAGCCTCATCCGCTGCACAAGGTAAGGAAAACGGGACAGCTGCCCTGGAACCCGCTTCGCTGTCGGGCCTCATGGCACAGCCTTTCCACTGCTCGGAAACGAGAGCTGAAAGACGAGAAGACGCTCGCAGCGGCTGCATGCACACAGAAGCCACCCAAAGCTGCGCCGGCAGTAGGATGAACAAACACGTTCTGGTATATTCACGCAGGAAGGATGGGCGGCTGCTGTGTGCAGTGATACAAACGAATCTCCCAACGCTGGGCCAAAGAAGCTGGGCCCCAAAGAGGAGTCATCGGTGATTCTGTTTACGCCAACTTCGGGGACAGATCAGATAACCGGGGGAATGGAACAGGGGTGCCTTTTGGGGGTGGGGGGCTGCTGATGGAGGGGGCGTGGGGGAAGCTTCTGGAGAGCTGGCAGTGTTCTGTGTCCTGACATGGCAGGGGGATTTGTAGCAAAAACCCATCAAGCTCTCCCCTACGTGTCAAGCTTCAAAAAATTGGCAGAAATGAACGAGCAGGGAGAGAAAAGTTCATCGTGCCTGCGAGTCAAACATCGTACCTTGGTTTCGCCCCAGGTGGCCTTGCCGAAGTTCTCGGCATACTCTTCATCGTCTGTGATCAGGAAGTTATCGAAGATTGTTCCGGATCTCACCTGCGGGTGGAAACGGGAGCTCCTCTGTTGCTGCGTGGACAACCACCTCCCACTAGAAGCAGCTGCACACGACGGTCAGCGTGCGGACGCACGTTAATGCGGCTTCAGTCCCCTCCCGGGTGCCCTTCTCCAACGTGGCTGGGAACCGGAATCCCAGAGCCGAATTAGACGCTCCGGCACCGGGTCCCACCACAAGACGCCCATCTCACTGGCCTGGGGTGAGGCCGGGGCCTCGGGATCCTCAACAGCTCCCCGTGACGGGATGTCCAGAACTGCCCCGTCCAGTGTGGGCAGCAGCTGTCTCCGGGGCCCAGGGACCCGTGCCCGGCATGTAGTTGGCACTCAACAAGGCGCAGCTGAGGTAATGAACTTACGCCCAAGTTCAGCGGCATGAAGGAGAGCAAAGTGGAGAGCCACCGACCTGCCAGAGCTCCAGCCCGATGGCGCCGATGTTCTCGAACTCCGAGAGGTCGAACTCATGCAGGTAACTCGCGCTCTTCAGCTTCTGGTGCAGCCAGACGTCGCGGTCGATGCCCTCCGGTTTCAGGCCATCCTGCGACAAGCCAAACGGGGCGGCCGGATGACGGGGCAGGGGAGGGGTGGCCGGGGCTCCCCAGGGCTCCCGGGTGGGGGGGACGCGCCGCTGACCTGGTAGGGCGGCTTCTGGAGCATCGGCGCCGGCCAGTCCCCGTCCAGCTCGCTGTTCCAGTCACTGGGCTTGCGGGCGCTGGCGTCCAAGAAGTGCTTCTCCCAGTCCTTGGAGCGCTGGTAGGAAAGGAAAGCACGGGTCGCACACTCGGGTCTGAGAGAGGGGGCTGTCGGGCACCCGGGGGCAGGGGCCGGGCCCCAGGACAACTGGCTGTCGGCCTTTCCTCTGCCCACCGCAGCCTGCTTTCTCCCAGGCTATCAGCGAGGACGGCAGTGTGGGAAACCCAAAACACCAGCTCAGTTGAGATGGGGCGGTCTAAGTGACGGTGAGCGAGGGGCCACAGCCTTCCTGCTGCTCAAGACAGCAAAGCTGTCCCCAGGCCACGGGCATCAACGGGCTGTTCCCAGGAGAGGGGCAGGACAAGCAGGCAGAGTTCCAAGATTCGCCTGGGGCTGCTGGTAGCAGGAGGAAAGCACTTACGCTGCTGCGTGCTTAACGCACACACGTGTGCGTGGAGGTAAATGGACACGTGTGTGTACGTACGTATATCATGTGTGTCTGGGCATGCACCACCGAATCGCGTGCTCTGCAGGTGTTATGCCCTGTGACGCCTCCACGGGTACTGAAGGAGTGAATCCTGACCTGCTGTCCACAAGGGGCGACACAGGGTGGGCTACTGCCCCTCCTGCCACCGCCAACTGTCGAAAAGATGCCTCGCCTCGGCGTGTCTGTGTGAAGACACCCCCTACCTCCTGCTTCCTCCCTAAATGGCCATCCAGCGATGCCCTGGCGAGTTCGCCAGCCTCCTGCGCCTGCCCCTACTTCAACCCCGTCTAGAAACAGCAGCACTGGGCACCTCGGAGGCTGCGGAATCCTGGGGCGACCGATGTTTCTTCCAACCGTGCGCTGAGGTGAAACGTTCTCTTCCTTTTGTGGCGCGGCACAGACCTGGCTGGCGCTGGCCACCTCACTCGGGAGGCGGGGCTGTGGGCAGGCCCAGGGGGTGGGGCTGGCACGGGAATTAATTTTCCTCCCCAGCCCGTGTTTCCATAGTATGAGCCTTCGTTTGCTGTATTTGTCCACCATCTTTCTTTCACCCATGAAGGCAAGGACTTGATTTTTAGTCCTTGTTACTCACAGAGTAACAGATGCTTTGATTTGTTTTGAACTTAGAGCTCTTGTCAAAAATTAACGTTAAGACAGCAGAGCAGAGTCCATTGTAAAAGATTTTGGTAGGAATCTTTTTTTTTATAACATTTATTTCTCCCTCCCGTACCCTCGATGTCTTGCGCTCGCTGTCTGCTGTGTTCTTCTGTGTCTGCTTGTCTTCTGTTTGGGCGGCACCGGGAACCGATCCTGGGACCTTCTGGAGTGGGAGAGAGGCGCTCAACCTCTTGCACCGCCTCAGCTCCCTGGTCTGCTGCGTCTCGTCTCTCTTCTGTGTCTTTTTGTTGCATCATCTTGCTGCGCCAGCTCTCCACGTGGGCCAGCGCTCCTGCACGGGCCAGCTCTCCACGTGGACCAGCTTGCTTTTCACCAGGAAGCCCCGGGAATCGAACCCTGGATACCTACTACATGGCAGACGGGAGCCCAGTCGCTTGAGCCACACCTGCTTCCCTTGGTATGAGTCTTGATTGTTGTCACATATCGGCATTGTGACCCCTGGCCTCAATTTCCTTATAAAATAAGACAACGGAACTATCTCCCTTGTAGAGATAGTTGAGGATGAATCTTGTGTTAATTCACGTAAAACCCTTAAACATTGCCTAACACTTAAGGAGCAATGCTTTCATTTTAAGTGAGAAAGTTTTAAAGCAGCACCCAGTGGTGAAGGGAAAACAGGCTGGGCACCAAAAACTAACATGGTGTCGGTAGGAGCTGGCCTGTCACCTGCAGAAACCACACAGGCCACAAGGCCGCACTTGGGCCGTTGTCCCGGCTATGGATGTGTTGCCTGTGGCGACCTGGAGTTACGTAGCCCAGAAAAACACGTTCTTAACCTGTCCCTGTGGGTGTGAACCCACTGCACGCAGGACTTCTTGATAAAGCTGCTTCAGTGAAGATGCCGGCCCCACGGAATCAGGGTGGGCCCTGGTCCTGCTCCTGGTGTGCACGTGGAGGCTGGAGAGAGGAGCCCTGGGAGCAGCCGGAAGCTGGGCGTCACGGGTTCCAGAAGAAGACGCCACCCCGTGTGCTGCCCTGTCACAGGACAGCCAAAGAAGCTCACGGATCGCTGGGCTGGCCAGAAGGTGCTGGCCCTGAGGGGACGCAGGCCTGCTAGCCTCCGAAATCATGAGCCAGGACATTCCTGTTAAGTCAGCCTACCGTACCTGTAACGGTGGCTGGGAAGCTAAGCCGCTGCCCTGCTGTCCGTCCACGCCACGCGCCGTGATGGGCTGGGTGTTGCGGCTGCCGTTTCTCCGTCAGTGGAGGAAGGTGCTTCCATTCCCGGCTCTGGTGTGAGAAGGAATCAGCAGCACGGCCTCCGGAAGGCCTCAGAGCAGCACCCAGACACCCGCCGTCTCAGAGCTGAAAACGAGCGGCCTCGCTCCACCTCGGCTGGGAACAGGCGTGGGGGCCACTCTAATTTGCTGCCGCGTTTGCGTGTGCGCCTGTGTGTTGAAAAAATGGGTGCAAAAGGTTGCTAACGATGAGCTAAGATCCAGCCAAACGCTTCCAGGAAAGCGTATGTGTTCAGAGGTGTTTTCTTGCTGAGCGCAACTGGGAAGCGGTCGAGGCTCCTCACTCAGACTTGGGGCTCCCCTGGGACGCCTGGAGGCTTCTCAACGACAGGGGCTTTACCAACGAGCAGCAGACGGGACCCCCGTGGGCAGGGGCACGGGCCACAGGCGCCAGGCAGTCCAAGAAGCTGGCTCCTTCCAACCGCAGGTTCTCGGGTCATAGTGCCGTGATGACTTCATCTCGGAGCGCTCATCAAACGTCCCCGTCTCGGGCACCCCCAGGCTCCAATGCACGGCCCGGCCTGGGGTGGGGGCTCCAGCGTGACCAGAGGCTGCCAAGACTTTGGTGCCAGGACCTGGGTCTCCCACCCACCAGCCCTGCAGCTCCGGGTTGGCTGCTCTGCCATTCTGGGCCTCGTTTCCCCATTTGGGGTGCAGGGAGGAGCAGGGCTTGATGAGTGGTAGACACTGCTTCAAGTGGGGTGGGCAGTGCCCCCCCCCCCAAGGAACAGGGACCTCCTGGACCCCAGAACCCGCAAACGGGACCTCTTTGGGAACAGGGTCTCTGCGGATGTGATGAAGGTGGGCTGTCGAGACGCGGCTGTCCTGGTCAAGCCATGGATTGCCGAGTCCCATGACAAGGTCCTTGTGAGGCAGAGGAGGCTGTGTGGAGTCGGACGCAGAGATGGGGGGTTGAGGGGGACGTGCACGGCTCTGCCCTCACCTGGATTTCGGCCTTCTAGCCTCCAGACCGCGGGAGAACATTCCTTTTATTCTAAGCCGTCCAGTTTGTGGTTACGAAGCTACCACGGGGAGCAAATGCAAAGCGCCTATGGTCACGGACTCTGCCTCACCGGCCACAGCAACACAACGTGCCGCTCACAAATTGTTTCACGTTTAAATGCAAAACGGCAGAAGCGGGTCCTAGTGAAAGCTGCTTTTTTAAGCTTTTTCTCATTTTTAATTTTTTTTATGGAGTACCAGGGATTGAACCTGGGACCTTTGTATATGGGAAGCATGTGCTCAACTACCAAGCTACACCCGTTCCCTAATTTTTTTTTTTTATGTTGGTAAAAATATAAAACAAATCCGGGAGCAAATGTGGCTCAAGTGGTTGAGCACCCGCCTCCCACACGGGAGGCCCTGGGTTTGGTCCCTGGTGCCTCCTGAAAAAACAAAAACAAGTAACAAGCAAAACAAATGGAAAAAAACAACTCAGGGGAGCTGATGTGGCTCGGTGGTTGAGCGCCAGCTTCCCACATACGAGGTCCCGGGTTCAATCCTTGGCCTCCGGTACCTCAAAACAGAATAAAACAAAACAAAAGACAAACCCTACCTGCTCAACTCAGGTATTAAAAACCCCTCCACGATGCGCTGGCATGTGAAAGGATGCGGCCGGTCTCAGTGCCGTCACTATTGGCGTCGAAATGGCCCCCGGGTGGCAGCCGTCAACCCACTGGGTTCACAGGCACACGTCCCCAACATTCTTTCACTGCTCAGGGAAAACCCAAACCTTAGACTTGTCAGCTTTCGCCTGGTCCTTAGACTCTGCTGAAGATTTCTCCTTTTTAAGCGATGTCAATTGCCAGTCGTACTCGACGTCGCCGGATTCGATCGCCTGACCGTCAATTTTCACAACGTAAGTGAGATCTGGTCTTAGGATCAGGGTGTACTGGTGCGTGAAGCCGTCAACCTGCAAATTTCAGGGGGAGAAGAGACCGGCGGTGAAGCCCTGGCTGTTCGACCCGGGTCTGAGCGTGCGGTTTAAGATACCTGCCGGCCGGAGCCTCGCTACCAGCACAGGCCGACGGGATCCAGGGAGCTGGGCTGACGTGACGCCAGGGCAGTCGCCCTTTAGAACGCCGCCCGCCTCACGGGCAGCTTCTCCTGGGGGGCTGGCTCCCCTTGTGCCACGACTAGGGCTCAGGAAACGGCGGGGGCAGCCCAGAGAGAAGGCAGGCAGCAGGGCGGGTGCCCACGGGGGCCACCCTCACCCTCGAGCCGTGGTTCTCCAGGAGCCCTCAGGACCGGGCCCAGCGGTGGGCTCGCGGGGCTGCTGGGGGGAGGCAGAGGATCCGCGCCCCGTCATTTTAAAGGCTCTCGTCCCGATGGGTCTCCCCTGCTGGGCCCGAACCTCAGGCCTCTCTGGCTCCCACCTGCTCTGAGCCGGGGCCGCCAGCACAGCAGGCTCTGGGCGGCGCCCTTGGCCTGGGAGCCCCTCGGCCTGGGAGCCCCTCGGCCCCGACAGCTTCTGCAATGCTCCCCTGCCTGCTGCCCTCCCTACCCCAGGCCACTGTGCCCTCTGACTCCGGCCTCAGGACGGAGCCCCCCACGGTGGGTAGCTCCCCTCAGTCCTGTGCAGCCTCCCACGGCCTGCGGGCCGGGCCACCTCTCCTGGGCGCCAGCGGGGTCTCAGGACCCAGCGCTGTGGATGGGCGTCCCGGTCCCGCCCTCACCCCCACCCCATCAGAAGCAGCTGCGAGGGGCAGGGCCCAGCCCTACTTGTGTCCTCCTTACTGAGACCCCCTTGGGCCCCCTCGCGAGCCTCTCCCGTGCGTCGTGGCCGAGCAACGTCGCCGTCTCACTGCCTTCGCCACCCCCCATCTGGACCCCAGGTGTCCTGACATGTGATCCCTCTGTGGGAGCCCGCGGGTGAGCTTCCACCGTGGAATGTTCCAGAGCCCCGTGCTGGCAGCCAAACTCCTAATGGAGAAAACCACCAGACAGGCAAGCGGCCCTGCACCGAGACTGGAGAAGCTGTAGCAGGTCCTGACAGTTCTCGGCCTCCAGGTGCAGGGCTCCGGGGACGGGCTGGGCCTGGGGATGAGCTCCTGCCTCCGGGGGCCCGGCCCGCATGTGGCAGCCCTGGCCCGCAGAGCGAGCTCCCTGGCAGTGTCTGCAGCACCTGCTCCTCTCCCCCTACACCCGATGCGTCTCTGGAGGGGCCCTGGACTGCTGCCACTGGCCATCCCAGCGTCCCCTGGGGTCCCGGCCCCCCGAGCCTGACGTGGGCCCCGAGAGAGAGAAAACATTATTTTCAGGATTCCCTGGGGGAGAAAGCAAGGAGTGCATTCATTTGGATCTGCTCCCATTCTGAAAGGTTCTGGGACTTTGAAGATTGCTTAGTTTTTCCAGAATGTTTTTTTTTTTCACCCTGAACATCTCCTTCTTCAATGATGATGGGTACAGCTGAGATGTGACTGTGCTATTGTCACCGTGGGAGAAGCTGGACGTCAGCTCACAGTCGAGTGAGTGCTCCCTCCTGATGGGGCAAAACTCAAAAATGAAAAAAAAAAGGAAGAAAAAGGGACACAAAGTCGACAAGCACCTCTAGTGGGGCAGGAGGTGTGCTCGCCAGGACCCACCCCTGGCTCAGTCAGATATTTTAAGGGCCGAACTGTTTTCTCTAAATGTAGTTATCAGCCAAGACATAACATAACCCCTGATTTGAACGCGGGCATTACCTTACACCTGATTGATTTCTTGTTTGAATGATACTGATTCTTGAAATATAAAATTACATGAACTTTCTTGATATCAAATCCACATATATCGGGTCCTACAAAAAAAACATTAGCTGCTCTCAATTTCCTTCCACAATGCATCACTATAAAATACCCCCCCCATCACACTCTGTAAATACTGGAGGCATGGGAAGCTTCGAGGCCAAGGAACCATCAGCTCCTGGGGCCTCGGTGTTTCAATGGAGGGTGATGCCCCCACTAGCCAGGCCCCTTCTCGGCCCCCCGGGACTCCAGGACAAATCAGTGTGAGAGTGGGAAAGGGGGTGGCCCAGTTTAGCCAGCACCCCCGCCATGCTGCCCAGCTCTTGGGGTTCCCGTGAGCTGGTTAGGATGGAGGCTCCAGGCCCAGTGCCCACTCGCCCAAGACAGGTGGCCCTGCTCTGCCCCCCCGTGCCTCAGTTTCCTCATCTACAAAATGGGGGTGGTTCATCTCAACATCCCAGAGCTATCTTGACAATTGAATGGGCTAACGTATATGAAATGACAGAGCTAAGCATTTGTTGTTGTTTTTACTGTTATGCTCTAAGTATAGATCATACACAAGGTGCATCTATCTACTCCTACGTATACACTGCACAAGGCATAGCTTTACATGCACGTGGACGTGTGTGTACATACACCCCTTTTCTTAGCAACCCCAAATCGTAAGCAAAAAGAGATTACGATCAGCATGTAGGTTCTGAGAAGCGTAAAAGGAAGGATGCATTCCACGTAAGGGCGACAGGTTTTTTAACGGGCATGTGCAGGTTTCAGTCACTAAGAAACCGGGACCTTGGGGACACTCTGTTCCTGGTGGGGAGACAGAAGCTGCAGTAGTTCCGGCACTGCTAGGTTTACAGTGTGCCCAGAAAATCCGCCAGGCCTCTGGACGCTGACCGGAAGGACCCTGCAGCTTCGCCGGCTTACGCCTCAGGTGTGCACTGAAGCACTCCCATCGTCCCGGCGCTTGGCCCCACTCGGGACGCTGAAACGTGCCCACCTCTAGGGCTGCCAGGCCACCCTAACGGCAACACCAGCAGACAACTGCGATCTCCTCCTGACGGCGCCTGCCGCAGCTCCCGAGCGGAGCGGCGACCCTTCTGACCAGACTCAGTGCTGCCAGGTGCCTTGGAGTACCCTCAGCCCGCCAGAAGCAGAGGGGCACTGAACTCCAAAGAGCGTGCTCAAGGGTTAACGATGGACGCTGGGTGGGAGTCCCGGCGGAGCTCTCGAAGGACCTGTGTTTACCTCATTACCGTTTTTTTGTCACCGCTGGAAAGCATCTCGTTCAATTTTTAAGAACAGGAGCTCCGGAAAGGCAGGTCTATCTTCCCAGGTCTGAAACGTGCCCATCTACTTCTCCTTCAAAGTCGGTCGACTTCTCTCTACACCCAAGCACCTACACTCTCGGAAGCTTCACTTCAGCTTCACTTCACTCCAGGGAACAGCCCTGGAGCTGAAAGGAAAATCCAAAGATCTTCCTTTAGCGGCAACAAAAAACAATTCCAGCTCGGGATGGGTTCTGGCTGGAAAGAGGTATTGGCAGGTGGGCTCTGATGTCGGGCTGAGCGGACGCTGGGCAAGGAGCATCAACTCTGGGCCTCAGGTTCCTTATTTAAAGAGTGGGGCGTGTAAGGCCATGGGCTGCCACGCACAGCCGAAGACCACGGGCCGAGCCGTGGGCGAGGGCCCAATAATGTGCCGCTCACCTGCGCCTCCAACCCCCGCCCCTCCTCCAACTCCTCTCATCGCAAAGCTGAGGAATTCCAGGGAGACGCCCTCATGGTGACAGACTGGGCAGGATTGAGACGTACCTGACTTTGAGTTAAAAACAAGAAACACCAAAATCTTACTGTAATCTTTTGTTTGTTTTGCTTCTTCTCAATTCAGATATAGAGACATGGGGTATGGATACTTGAAAACAGTATTTTTGGTGGACATATTTAATCATTTCATTCACCAAATACCTATGAAATCACGTTTAATTCAACAGGTAATTTTTGGCTGGCTGGCTGGCTTTGCCATCCAGTTCTTTAATTTATTTTTTACTTTTATTAATAAAGCATACGATTCATCCCAAGTGTACAATCAATGCTATCTGGTATCATCACAGCTGTGCGTTCATCGTGTCAGTCACTACTAAAAGCGATTTCATGACTTCTATAATAATAATGGTAATAAAGAAACAAACGAGAATCCTCCCCTCTCAATCTCTGCCTCCCCTGCTGCACACGGCTGCTGTTTCTGCTAGCTTTGCACAATGATCCATTTACTTAATTACCAGTTTTCCTGAGACACAGCCAGCCCGTGTTAAGAGGCCACCACCCTTCACCAAACCAAGGCAGGGTGATTTCTGTTTTAGCCAAAATAAAAACCTTTCCTGTTCCTGCTTTTAAACTCTGCCTACTTCTGTGGTCTCGTCCCCTTACTCGATACAACAACGGCGTGGCACCCTGCCGCCTACGCTATTCTGCTTCCCAAACCGGTTATGAATCATGTCCTGAGCTGCAGCCTCTCTGGCCTCTCAGACGAGACCCTGAGCATGATAAACCCAGCGGGGCACGGAAAGGAGGCGGGAGGGAGAGGAGCCCCGAGAGCCTTCCGTGCCGGGAGGGAGGGAAAAGAACCTGAAAGGCCACCCCCAGATCCGCAGTACGGACGGACATCTAGGAATCGCTTCCTGAAGATTTTCTTTGGAGAGGTAGAACCTGTCCTTCTGAATCCATGCTCTTTGGTGACGCCTATTTCACGTGGCCCAATGAGGTAAATCTCAGCACAGATATCAATTAATCAATTACCCTTGGTGTCAGGAGAGATTTGGCAATTTCCAGGGGTTGGCCAACTTTTTCTAGAAAGGGCCAGATAACTATCTTTGGCTCTGCGGGCCAGACAGTTGCTGGTGTGACAAGAGCCGCCGCGGCCCCGCAGCTGCAGGCCGACGCCACTTCACGTGGGGACACGGAGATGCGAACTCCATGCTGCTTTCTCGTGTCGTGAGACGTTAGCCTTCTTTTGGTTTCACCTCAACCATTTAAAAATGTAAGAGGCAGCCTTGGCGTGGGAGCCGTACAGCAGGCGGTGGCGGCTGTGCTTGGCCCACGGTCCCTGGCTCGCCAACTGCTAATAAGCTCAGAGTGTTTGGGAGTGCGCCAAGGCGGCATGAAGCAGCTTCTTCATGAGCACGAGAAGACGGCGCAGTTGCCTTTTCGCGATGTTAAGCAGATTTAACAGTGTTACACAGCTTTGGGTAGACTCCCTCCTGCCCCACGGGCCTTATGCTATTTTAGCGAAGTTTGGGCCTAAAGGTCATGGGAGGCAGAGGGGTTTCCAAGGTCAGGGGTGGCGGCTGCACAGCACAGACGCAGACTCACCAAACATGATATAGTACTGGGACTTTCCGTTCAGGTTCTTCTGGTCCAGGTCGGCAGGGAACACCTTGACGTAGCCCCCGCCACAGTCCATCTTCTGCTCGTGCTTCACCGTGTACTGGATGACCAGGGTCTTCCCCTTGTTGCTGAAGGGCTTGAAGCGGGCAGAGATGGCGTAGAACCGGCCGTTCTGAGTGGTCTGTAGACCTGGAAACCAAAAGCACGAGTGACATGCGCCCAGAACAGAAGGGGTGTCAGAGGGACATCACTCCCCAGCCCCCACAGTGAACCTCGGGATGTGCCCGGAAGTCAGTCCAGTGCCCGCGGGGAGCTGACAGGACGCTGGGCAGGCCGGCCACCAGTGAGCTCTCGGACCACTACAAGCTCTCAGACCACTGCGAGCTCTCTGTGCCCAAGGAACTTCCGTATCCCCCCCACCCCGGGGACGTTTCTGAACTTAACACAGGCCGTGAGGTTTGAAGTGATAATCGCACTTTAACTCTGACCGACAAACACGCATCTAGTTATGGACCAGAGGGTAATTTTGCCTCTGTTCCTCTTCCTGGTGGTGGGACTATACACCAGAGGCTTCTGTTGCACCCGGACAGAAAAATAATGGAACGTTCTATCTCTTTCTCTCCGTTCTCATTCTCCAAACAGGTAGAGACGGAAGAGCTGCTGAGAACGTGCACTGCGGGGTGGCTGATGTGCTGTTTAAGACCCAGCTGCACCAGGGGAGCCCCTGGGACCCCTCACCTGCAAGCCAATCCTTCCGTCCCACAAACAGCCCCGTGTGCTTCCTGAGCGCAGGCCTTCCCTTCCACACCAAACTGCCTTCCTCAGGAGCCAGAGGGCACAGTTCCAAATCCTGTTCTTCTATTGGAGTTTGTCAGACAAACCGTAAAATGGTGCCGTCCGTACCTTGGTCTACCTCTCCTGGCTCCCCGCCCCAACCCCCAGACCCGCCTACGCTGAGCGACAACAGAACTGAGCTTGGCGTTTTGTTTTAGTGTATCCAAGCCTGAACTCAGGGCTGCGTCCCCATTGCCAGCCGTTTCTTTTCAAGGGGATCCAAAGCCCCTACCTCTCCCAGATCCCCACCCTCCAGGCACTCCCCAAGGCCAACTGAATCTCTGCCTCCTCCCTCTTCTCTCGCTCACCACCTCCCTTCTCTGTCTAAATTCCATTCGTCTTTCAAATCACAGCTTCAATGTCAAAGTCCCAAGAGACCAAGGGAAAGGGCCATATTGACCAGATATCCCAGTGCCTTGCCTGTGTCTGATTGCCATAGACTTGTGCCAAACAAGTGAACAAAATCCGCACCCTCTCAGGCTTCCAAATTAGAGGACGGGAAAAAAAAAGAGGAAAACAAAACCCGAAACAACTTGGAGCAGATTTAAATGGAAACCTCTCTCTTTTGATAAGTTCCTTCGCCTAACCTGTCTGTTTTCACTCCACTTTCACCACAGATCCTAAAGTTTTACTAGCTCCTCGGGTCAAGGTGTAGCTTACAAAACAATGCCTGCTCAATCCACAGCTAAAGGCTGCTGGATTGGAGGAACAGGGCAGAGGCAGAGGTTGAGTGGAAAGTGGAGAAGGGGAAAGCTTTTCATCTAAATCAGGAGCTGACAGACTTTCTCTTCTAAGGGCCTGACAATAACACTTTAGACTTTCTGGGGCATCTCTTGAACTTGGCCTCTGTAGTAAAAAAAGCAGCCTGAGAGGGGGGCGGATGTGGCTCAGATGGTTGGGTGTCCGTCTGCCATATGGAGGGACCTGGGTTCGATCCCCAAGACCTGCCGGTTAAAAAAAAAAAAAAAAAAAAAGCAGCCTGACAATACATAAATGAACAGACGTAGCTGTGTGCCAATAAAACTTTACCGATGCTGACATTTTACGTATTTCACTGAACTTCTCCTTGTTTTTAGGAAGTATTGGGGATCGAACCCAGGACCTCGTACATGGGAAGCAGGCGCTCAACTACCGAGCTATATCCACTCTCCAATGAGAATTGGTCTTCTCATTTTGTCTTTAGGAAGTACCAGGGATTGAACCTGGGACCTAGTACATGGGAAGCAGGCGTTCAACCACTTGAGCTACATTTGCTCTCCTCTCCTAGTTTTTATGCATCACAAAATACCACTCTTGCCCCCAACGATGGGAAAAAAAATTGTGAAAACTATTTCCAGCTCGCTGGCTGTACAAAAAAAACAGGCGGCAGGCAGGCCCAGAGTTTGCCAACCTTGGATGGAAATCACCAGAAATGAGAGGAAGCCGGAAGAGAGGTTTTCCCCGGCGGAGAGAAGGGGCACAAGTGAGGCCTTGGCCGTGGCTCCACCTGGTTCTACCAGGGTGTAGACGATCACTGCGCTGTACACTCGACAGCGTGCATGTGTGGCCTAGGTTTTTCTTTATAACATGGAAAATAAAACAACCTCCAGTCCTTGCAGGGCCAGGTGGGCCCCCAAATCCATTCTGAGTAGCGGTCACAGAGCCCTAAGATGCTCTCGGGCAAGCGGAGAAAGAAATGGGAGAGGAAGGGAAAACCCTGGCAAGCACCACGCTTCCCCCACCCCCGGGCCTTGGGCTCCTCGCCTGTCCGAGGGGTGCAGGTGGGGAGTTCCAGGTGCCCCCACACCTGCCTCGCAAAGGCTGTTGGGGGGGGGTTGGCATTGGGCTCGATCTTCTCGTGCTTTCTACACCAACCTTTGTCCTTCTCTTTGTGACCATAAAATTTCCCCGACGAGAGTCTAAAATGTCCAAACTTGGAGTCATTGGTGGACTGTACCCATCGGTTCCTCCAGCGCTCTGCGGGGAGAGGGGGAAACCACACCGGTAAGGGCTGAGGGCGGCTCAACCGGGTCAAGGGGACGGGGAGGGGGTCCCCGAGGCTTCGAAGCTTCGAGATGCCGCGGACCCCACGATGTCCGACAGCGCCTGGGCCGCCCGCTGGGCAGCAGGGGTGTGTGGGGGGGTCCTCACGCCGCCTCCCCGGCGGCCGTCGCCCCTTTCACCTCCGTCTAGGAACTCCTCCTGGAAGTAGACGGTGGCCAGGGCCACCCGCAGCACGCAGACTGCCCAGAGCGGGACGCGGGACGCGGCCATGGGCGCTGCGCGGCGACTCCCCTCGCAACCGCCGCCTCTTTCCCGGCGGCCTCCGCGGTGCGCCGCGAAACTACAACTCCCGTCACGCCCCGCGATTGTGACCTGTGGCGCCATTGGTCTCCGGCCGCCGGGCCCGCCCCGGAACTACGGCTCCCATGACGACCCGCGATTATGACCTGCCGTGCTATTGGTCCCCGCCGCGTGGTGCACGCCGGGAGGTGTAGTCTCGTCCCCGCCTTGGCGCTGTTGCCCGGGGCAACGGTGCCCTCCGGCCTCCGCGCCTGGCCGCGACCACCATGGATGGACAGCGTGGGCGCAGGTCTGCGGGGCCGGCGGGCGGGCTGCGCTCTCGGGCTCGGGAGAGGAGGGCGCGCTCGGGGGCTGGGCCGGGCGGCAGGGCGTCCCCGTGCCTCGGTTTCCCGGGCTGGGGCCCACTCGCGAGCGAGGTGCGATGCGGGTCGCGCCAGGGCCCGGGGTGGGCTGAGGGGCGCCAGGGTGCTCAAAGTTCGGCTGCTTTATTCCCAACGACTTTATCGAGGTGTAATGACGTGCTGGACGGCCTGCCCTTTAAAGGAGTGGTTTTGGGTACATTTGCGGAGTTGGGGGCCCATCGCCCCAATCCAGCTTTGGAGGCTTGACATCGGCCCGCGCAGACCCCTCCTGCCCTTTTGCAGTCCATCCTCGCTCCCGCCCCAGCACCCCGCAACCACTGCCCCGCTCTCGTCTCTGTGCATTTACTCCTTCTGGGCATTTCGTGTTGGTGGAATTGGCCAATACTGGTCTTTTGAAGCCTGGCTCCTTTCACTCGCCTAATGCATTGGAGATTCATTCATGTCGTGGCGTGTGTATTTCTTCATTCTTAGTCCTGAGTGATGGTCCCTTGTCTGGACCACAGTTTGTCATCCATTCGCCAGTTAATTTTACATGTGGGCTCTTTGCACCCCTCGATTCTTAGGAACAGTATCTCTTAGGGAACACTTGCGTGCCAACCTTTGCGTGGACCTAACTTGTCATTTATCTTGGGCAGGCACCTAGGAGTGGAAGTGCTGGGTCCTCAGGTATAATAGCCCCGTTTTAAATTGTTGGGGAGCCACTAGTCTGTTTTCCGAAGTCCTTTTACCTTCCCCCAAGCAGTGTATGAGTGTTCTAGGTTTTCCACATCCTCACCACACTGTTGTCTGTCTTATTGATTCTAGCCATCTTAGTGGTTAGTATTGAACGTGATTGGCTTTTTCCTGAGAGCTAGTGACATCGGCTGTCCTTTCACATGCTCATTGGCCACTTGTGTATCTTTTTGTGTGCGTGCCATAGCTGTACACACCTTTTGCCCGTTGGTTTATGTTTAAGCCTGGGGAAACTTTTTTTTTTTTTTTTAAGGTTTATTTTATTTTACTTTTTCCATTTTAAACACCCCCTTCCTCATTTGCTGTTTTGTGTCCATTCGCTGGGCAATTCTCTGTATCTGTTTCCTGCCATCTCTTCTCATCCTCCTCCTCCAGTCTTTACCAGGATTCGATCCTGGAGACCTCCGATGTAGGAGAGAGGTGTTCCGTCACCTGCGCCACCTTGGTTCCTGGTTTTCGGAGCATCTCGTCTTGTCTCTCCCCTGCGTCTCTCTCCTGTTGCGTCATCATCTTGCTGCATGGCTCCCAGGGCCTGGCGGCTCACCGGCACACAGAGCCTGGCAGCCCAGGCGCCTTCTATATATATATATTTTTATTTTACCGGGAGGTCCCGGGGATAGAACCCAGGTCCCTCCATATGGCAGACGGACGCCCAGCCATTTGAGCCACATCTGCCCCCCCCTGGGGAAACTTTTTGAATAACTAGATGCAGGAGAACATGGCCTGGGTGCATCCCCACCTCCTGGGCCTCACCTACAGACGCCGATAAAGATGGTGGCTTCCGTCCAGAGCTGTCGATGGCCCACCGCTGTGCAGGGGGCTTCTCCTCCACCACGACCAAAAGCGACCCCATTTTGCAGGTGACCCAAACACTGCCGTGACTGCCGCCTCGCTTTATCAAGTGCTTCCTCCCCGGCCCACCCACGCAGAGACTGTGGTAATAAATTCCCTTGCTCCACCTGGGAATGCCGTGAGGATGATGGTTTTATTCCTTTTTTTTTTTTTCCCCACAGTTGAGGGCACGGAGGCATGGAGCGGCTGGGTAACTTGCCCGGTGCCACACAGACTGGGAATTGGGGCCTATTTCTGCCAGGTGGGGTTTTCCATTTACCCATCTCCGTGAGGCGCCAGGCTTGGGCTAACAGAGGCCAGTGAAGGTGAGGTCGAGCCAGCAGGCTCTCTAGGCAGAGGAGCAGACAATCAGCTAATAATAATGGCTGGTGACAGCAACAATCCCCATCCGTTCTTGTGTGGCCTCTTTTTTTTTTTTTCAGTTTACCTATTTTCTTTCATCAGTGTGCAATGTTTGAATGATCAGAAAAAAATAGCAAGTGCCATTTTTGAAAAACCTGAGTTAAGAGGCCACTTATAAAAGGGGTTGGTGGGGAGCAGGTGTAGCTCAGTGGTTTGAGCTCCTCCTCCCCATGTACGAGGTCCCGAGTTCAATCCCCAGTACTGCCTTTAAAGAAAAGAGGGGGGAGGATTGGTACAAGGGGCTGTTGTCCATAGGAGAAGGCATCTCTAAAGTCCTGGATTTCAAAGAAAACAGCAGGCACTCCCTGTGGCAGTTCGATATTATTTATGAATCCCCAAAAGAGGGAAAAATTATGTTTGTAAACTGGTGTTTCTCTGGGTGTGATCCCTTTGACTGTATTAAATGCAAAGGTTTTCAGTTTACTTGATAAAAGATTAGGGCTTTGATTTGACCACATCAGTAGGGCGTGACTCAGGGTTGAGTCCCTGCCCCCTTGGTGGGCTGATATAAACAGACACTCACTCAAGAAGACACATGGAAGAGGAGAGAGCTCTGTCATGTTTGATCCTGGGGCTCCGGGGAGAGGTGAGCCATTCGCCTGATAGTTTGCAGCTGAAGAGAACAGAGCAGCTGAGCAGCCGAGAAGGCCTGGAAAGAAACAAGCCCTGTGCCAGCCTACAGCTGAGACTGGAAGAAGCTGGGCCCACGGAGCCTTAAGAGGAAGAAGGAAGGAGAGACCAGGCAGGCATCACCCGCCATCTTGCTTCAACACGTGGCAGCTGACGTTGGTGAGAAAGTACCTCTTATGGTGCCTTGAATTTGACTCTTTAGGGCTCAGTAACTGTGAGCTTCTACCCCAAATTAATACCATTTATAAAAGCCAACAGGGTTCTGGCACTTTGCATCAGCACCCCTTAGGCTGACTAACATACTCCCTCAAGGATTCACCAAACAACCACCACCCAACAAAATGTTGTAAGCCTTTCCGGATCAACTTGAACCTGGTTTCTTATAATATGGTTGTAACGTCTCCGCATTAGTGTCCACCTGAGGCAAACAGCATGGCACCTCCTGCCCTTGAAGAAAGGGGCGGAGCAGAGGTCAGAGGCTTGGGGACAGGCAACAGGTGCCTGGGGACTACTGTGTCCTCGCGGCACAGGAGGAGGTGGCTGTGTCTCCAGGGTGGGCGGCCGCTCCGTGAAGGGAGAGATGATTATCCTCCTTATTCGACAGAAGGGTGAGGCTTTCATCTCGTTTTCTGTGCACTTTTGAACAAACGTCTGTGTATCGACCCAAAGGTGCTGATGCAAAGTACCAGAACTCTGTGGGCTTTTATAAAGGGTATTTATTTGGGGTAAGCTCTTACAGTCACAAGGCCCTAAAGAGTCCAACTCCAGGTTACTTCCTCACCAAAGTCTGTTGCCATGTGTTGAAACAAGATGGCGGGCGACGTCTGCGAAGGTTCAGCCTTCCTCTTCCTCTTCAGGCTCCGTGGGCCCAGCTTCTTCCGATCTCGGCTGTAGGCTGGAGGGCTCGTTTCTTTCTGAGCCTTCTCAGCTGCTCAGGGCTCTGGTCTCTCCAGCCGCAAACTGTCAGGGGAATGGCTCAGCTCTCCCTGGGGCCCCAGCCATCAAGTTCTCTCCTCTTCCAGTCTTTGGAGCTCTCTCTCTTCCTCTGTGCTCTTCCGTGTTCTCCTCGAGTGAGCGTCGGTTTATATAGCCCACCAAGGGCACGGGGGACTCAACCCTGCACGCCCTAATGACGTGGCCGAATCAAAGCCCTAATCCTAGCCTAACCAAGTGAATGTAAAACCTCTGAAGCTAATACAGTCAGAGGGGATCACGCCCAGAGGAACAGACCTGTTCATACACACAGTCCACATCTCTTTTTGGAATTCATAGGGACTGTCACACTGCCACAGTCTCTAGCAAGACAGTGGCCCTTTCCAGGCTCTTACACCAAGGGAAGTGCTCTGAGGCGCCGCCTGGATAACGGAGCTGCTTCCCTCCCGGACGCCCGGGACAGAAGGCCACTGCTCCACGTTCTCTCCTCGCCACCCCCAGCTCTGGGGGCCAGAAGTCCGAAATCTGTCCGGAGAAGCCATCCTTGCCTCTTGCTCGTTTCTGGGGCCTCCGGGCCTTCTCTGCCTCCGTCATCATCACAGGATGCTCCCCCCGTGTCTGTACAGCATCTTAAGGGTGAAAGCTTACCCTTGCCTGAGTCATTTGAGCTCAGCTTCAAAAGGTATAAAATGTAGCAAGTGAGAGCGGGACACCCGGGTGCACTTGGATCCACGTAGGTCTGTGATACCGCCAAAATGCCCTCTTAGTGTGAACATGTTGGGGACACACTTACTTCTTCAGCATAAAGATGTTGGCGACCTGCTCAGATTGAAAAATGTATTCGTTGTTTGCCTGCCATTCACAGTTCCCCGAGCACGCTGTCTTGAAGTCGGGACCCCTAGAACGGTTTTCCAAGTGAGTAGGGAAGAGAAGGCTTTCAGGTCTCACACTGAGCGAAATCATTGACACAGTGTGTCACGGGAACATGGTCGTGCACCGTCCGTCTGTGCCTCGCGGAGTGCTATGCCTGAGCCAGCACGGCACAGCCAGGCTCCCTGCTCCTTCGCACGATTACTTATTTATTTATTCAGCACTTATAGCGAGATGTGTCACACACCAGACGGTCTATCCAGAGTGAATAATCGATGTCTTTTAGTATAATCACCATGTTGCGCATTCATCACCACAAAAATTTTAGGACTACTTCATTACTCCAGAAAGGAAAGCTCCACAGGCCTCAGCAGTCCTTCCCCAGCCCTCTCGCCTACGGGTGTGTTCCTTGGTCCACGTGCCTCCCCTCCGCTTTGCGCTCTCGTTGGTGGGGGTGGGCTTTTGGCGAGCACAGGCCCTGCTGCCTTGACTTTCCCTGGACAGACATCTCGCTGCACTTTTTTTTTTTTCAAAGTGGTACCGGGGGTCGAACCTGGGACCTCGTACGTGGGAAGCAGGCGCTCAGGCCCTGAGCTGCACTCGCTCCGCTCTCTGCGCTTTTGACAGGAGAGATGGAGGCAGATTCTTAGCTGTGGAGTTGCTGAGTGGAAGGCTCCATGCTCGGGGCATTTCAAGAGCCATCACGTCACTGCTCACCAGAGGGGCCACGGCAGATGCCCGCCCAGCCACGGCATCCTGTCTCCTCCTCGTGAGCCTTTTGCATCTCTCGAGGCCGCCGTGGCTCTGGCACGGGGCCATTCAGGTTCTCTTGGGACCTTCTCCGTGGCACTCTGAGAAGCCGGAGATGGCGCGGGCCCCTCTCCCCAGACCCATGCCCCCCAGTGTGCCCCTGCGACACTGCAGACCCTGCGGTGGGGGCCTCAGTGTCCTGTAGCCGCTGTGACAAAGCCCCCCACGCCGGGACCTCGTGTCGCCCCCGTGGAGGCAGAAGGCGAAAAGCAAGGCAGGAGCTGGGCTGCGCCCACACCACACCTGCGCCCCTTGGCTTGGGGCAGCCGCGCCCCAGGACCTGCCCCCGTCTTCCCACAGCCGTCTTCTGTCTCTGTCCACCTGTCCGTGTCCAGATCTCTTCCATCAGGATACCGTCCTGTTGGCTTGGGGCCTGCCCCACTCCACTCTGCCCTCCTCCTAGCCAATGATGCATTCAAAGATCCTGGGTCCAGGTGGGGCCCGTGCACAGGGCACGGCCAGGTGAGCAGGTCTTTCTGGGGTGCATTTGCCCCCGAATGGGAGGAGAAGCTGTGTCTACCCGTAGGCCAGCCCTGGGCACTGGCGCGCACCCTTGGATGGAAACGAGCTTTCCTGGGACGTCTGCTAAGCGTCCACCCTGTGTCCTCGTAGCTTCCGGGGAGTGCGCATCTAGGACCCTGGAGGAGGGAGAAGCCCTGCCCGGGGGCGGCTGGAAGTGGGGGCCAGCCCCTGAGGGGCGGCTTTGGCACCACCACTCGCCAGCTGGGCCACCTGGGGCAACATCCCGCGCAGCCTCCGTTTCCATTGCCGCCCGTGACTGTCACCGACCCTCGGGGGTGCTGCTAGGAAGGACTGAGATGATAAGTGCAAACTAGCTCCAGGCAGGCCCCAGGGCGCCCGCCGCGGTGTGGTGCGTGCCGTCTAATGCCAGGCGCTGAACCATCGCTGAGGGGGCCACGGGTCTGGTCGTCTGTGCGGTCACCAGCAGGCTCATGGCAAAGCGTGGCAAGCCTGCACAGGGCCGTGACAGCCTCACCACGGAAGGGCCGCGGGGGGACACCAAGGCCCACCCTTACTCAGCGTTGCCTTTCTCCCTCTCTCTCCAGAACGGCTCCGGCAGGAAGAGCCAGCCATCTCATGCGTGATCTCTCCAGCGACTTCAGTGACGTTTCCTCTGAAGCGTCAAAAACGGAGATGAGAAATTTGGGAAGCTGTAGCCGTCTCCTCAGCACGACGCCTGGGCAGAGCCGATTTCTAAAGAGAGCCCAGACTGAGAGACACTTACTCCCAAAAGAGGGCCCTGAGCCGGGCGGGAGCTCCAGGCTGGCCCCGGGCAGCCCTGCAGCCCCGGCCTCCAAGGTCAGGGCTGACGCCGCGCTCTCCAGGCTGGCCCGCTTAGAAACCAGGATCCTGCACCGCAGAGCACGCCCGGGCTCACCCGCCTTGGGCTCGGGCGCCAGCACCCCTGAGGACAGCCCTGCCGAGAGAGCAGGCGGCGCCCGCCCCGGGAGCTCGGGGGGACTTTCCTCACGGAGCACAGACAGAACTTCCCAGAAACACGCCCTAGAGGTTCTAGAGCCCGAGAGCGACGGGCGGACCAGGAGGGCCAGCAGGTTCCTGAAGAGGAAGGAAGCGCCCGTCGCAGCCTCCTCCCCGGCATGTTCGGGAAGGGAGAGGGATGCTCCACCCCCTGCAACGAAAGAACCTGCTAGAACGCTGGATTCTCCAGACAGCGACGAAGAGGAGATGAAAGTGCTGCTGGGAAGCCTGATGGCATCACCGAGGGAAAAAGAAGCCCGGACAAATCAGGGTTCTGCCAGCGCCAACACGAGCAAGCAAGCACAAGCAAAAGCGTTCTTGGTAAGCTTCCTTTCTCGCGTGTTGATTTTTTTTTTTTTTTAGGTACCAGGGGCTGGGGATTGAACCCAGGACCTTGTACGTGAGAAGCCGGCGCTCAACCACTGAAGCCACATCGGCTCCCCTGAGTTGGTTTTATTGTTTGTTTTGGTTGTTGTTCGTTTTTGTCTTTTTTTTTAGGAGGCACCGGGAACCGAACCCTCGCATGTGGGAGGCAGGAGCTCAACTGCTCAAGCCACACCTGCTTCCCTTGTTGATTTTTTAGCGAAGGCTTCCTGTTGTAGCGCCAGGAGCTTCTGGTCGCTGCCTGTCACCCCGTGGGGCTTGGGAAGGGGTTTGAGGAGGAAAGGCGAGCTCGGTCCATCACGGCTGACGCGGACCTGCTCCACAAGGGCGGGGTTTGAGGTGCGTCAAGCCGCTTTCTAAGACGTGCAGAGCATGGCTTCACCGCACAAGACGGGGCTCTGAGCGACCAGTCGAAACAGGCCACGGGCAGCTCCACTCGCGAGCCGTGGCCCCCGGCCAGCCGTGCCACAAAGACGTCGGCGAGTCTGTACCCTGTTAGTCTTGTCTTCATCAGCTGACGTGACGGCCGCGTCGCGTAGAACGAGCCACTTTCAGGCGACCCTCCAGTGGGGCTGGTCACATTCGCAGCGCCGCTGCCTCAGCCCCTCCCGCTCCCAAGGCGTCTGCATCCCTCACGGGAGCGCCGCAGCCACGAGGCAGCGACCCCACTCCCCCTCCGCCGGCCCCCGGCACCTCTGGCGACTTTGTCTCTCTGGACTTGCTTCTGGATATTCTGCAGAAGTGGACTCACGGGGTATTTGTCCTTCTGCGTCTAGCTTCTTTCACTCAATGTGACGTCGTCACGGTTCGTCCTCGTGGCACGTACGAGGACGCCACTCCTCTTCACGGCCGAACAACATTCCACTGCATGGATGGACCCCGCTGTGTTTCTCTATCGCGCGTGGGTGGCCGCTTGGCAGCCCCCACCTCCAGGCTGTCGTCAAGGACGCTGCGAGGCGCGTCTGCCCGAGGCCCCGCTCTCAAGTCTTGGGGCCTCTACCCAGGAGTGGAATTGCCGGGCCGCACGGCAACGGCACGTTGAGCCTGAGGGACTTCCAGACTCTCCTCCGCCGTGGCTGCACCTCTTTACGTCCGCCTCCGTGCCGGCACTTTTATTCTCCATTTTTTTTATTGTAGCCCCCCGAGTGGGCGTGAGGCGGAGGGAAGGCTGCCTGTCTGCGTGAATTCTGTCAAAGGCCTGGGCCGACCTTGACCCGGCCGTGGGCTGGCAGGGCCTGACGTAGGCCACAGTGACAAGCAATACGCATCTGACAGCGAAGGGACACCTCGCATTCTTGGGAGTGTTTTCTAGTGTCCACGTTGTTATCTACGTGCTGCCCTTCGACTTCCAGAAACGGGGGGGTGGTACGGTGGGTTGAAGCTGGTCGCCGGAGCCCACCAGCCGCCTCCCCCATTGCGAGGCTGCGTGAAGTCACTGCCTTTCTCTCGTTTCCGTCCAAGCAGGAGCAGCTCCCGGCTCGGCCCAGTGTCCTCTCCCTGCCCGGCGAGGAGCTCTCCAGCGCGAGGCTGTCCAGGCCCTCACGCCCACCACGCCTGCCGTCAGCAGACAGGGCCCTTCCCAGCGCTGGCTCCAGGACCCCCTCCCCATCCACAGGCCCCCGTTCCAGATCAGCACCTGCCACCGAGGGCCACGTCACGCCGGTGTCCTCCCCCGGACGGAGCGAGGCCGTGCCTTGGGATGCGACAGCCTCAGAAACTTCTGGCGATAGCCTCGAAGGTAATGTGTGATCGGGCAGAGGCTACTTCCCGGGCGGGGGGCGGCGTCCGGGTGCCAGGCAGGAGGGGCAGGGAGTTCCCAGGCTCCCAGACTCGGTAGCTCCCACGGGGATCATGGCTTCCACGGCCACCCCCCGTTTGTTCCGCTGTCTTCCCTGGTTGAAGGGACAAGTCAGGCTTTTATCAGCCCTTGAAATCTTCGTCTAGTAACCTGATCGGTTAAGGAGCAGTGGCCTGAAAAAGCAAAAAACTCCGCCCAGAGCTGCTTACAGCAAGACGGCAGCTCGCGGTTTCTTTCTGTGAAAGAGCAATTTGCCTCCTTTGTAAGTTCAGGAAAAAAGACTCAAGTTTCTAATCAGTGGAAATGAAGTAACTGTATTACTTTGACATTGTTACCGTTACCGTTGAGTAAGAGAGAAAGAGAAGGAAAACGATGGAAGGCGGCATTCGCCGCTGCCCACCTGCGCTGTGGAGAGGGACGCGGGCAGCACTCCCAGGCCGCCTGCCCTCCAGGTGCTGGACAGACGGACGAGAGGCCGGCGGCAAGGGGTTCTCTTGGCCGTCTCCAGGTCCTGAGGGAGAGGCTTGGGGAAAGAACCGGGAGGCGTCCGAGGCGACAGGGCTGGGGGCTCCCGGGGAACCTTCAGAGCAGGGGCTCTGGGTCCCGGCCATCTCTCCCTCCTCGCTTCCGCCGGCCTCCCACCCGCAGGGTGGGCCCCACATCTGTCCAGTCAGCAGAAACCAGTGGGGGCGCTCAGAATCCCACGGCAGATCCCCAAATCCTGGTTTGCCGGTCCCCCCGGAACTCGGGCACAGCTGCCCTGACTGCCTTGAAATTGCTTCCGGGGAGGACACAGGGTGCACCAGTCCGGGACTCGGGCTTGCTGCCGTGCTGCACCCCCAGGACTGCGGCACCCCCCGTCCCGCCCACTCACCAGCACCCTTCCAGCAGCGGTCAGGAGCCTCTGCTTATCCGTCCGGACTGGGGCCACCCCGGCCTGCTGCCCGTTGGACGAATACATTTGGTGGGCGCACAGCTGCGCCTGCCCACGTTCACGTCGTCCGCGGCTGCGGCGCTAGGTCAGAGAGCATGTGGCCGCAGAGCTGAACATGCTGCTGCCTTGCCCTTTGCAGGACTCTCTGCCCCCTGGGTGAGTGTCTTGAGGACTGGGACCGTGCTTCCTGCTACGTTCTTCGCTCACTTGCTTCACCCGGCGCCTGCTGCGACACTTTTCCCTTGAGGGGTAAATAAATGAGTAAATACGCTCACGCTCTCCTTGCAGATTTCAGAATAAATATTCTGTCCCTGGATGATTTGCCTCCAGCCGCCGGTGAGAGTTCCGCGCTGGACCCGCAGGTAAGCACAGCCGGCTTTTCACCTGCAGGCCCTGACGGGATGGCGGCCACCGGCACGCCTCACACGGGCGGCGGTTCTCGCCGTGGGCACCTCTGCCGCCAGGGGACACCCGGCAAGGTCTGATGGACGTCCTGGTGTCCTGACCCGGGGGTGGAGGCCAGGGAGGCTGCGCAGCAAACGGCATCAGAGAAGGGCCCAGCCCGAGCTGTGAGGGGCCCCGGGCCCCGCTTTAGGCGAAAACAGGAGAAAGTGCTGAATTCCGCGGACACTGAAAGCACGTCCCGTTCAAAGCATCCGTAGCAGATCCTGGCACCCAGCAGGGCTCCGCGGCAGTCGCACTCACTTGCACTTACCTGATCGGTGGCCCCCGCACAGCCAGAACCGTGCTCCACTGACCCTAGTAATCACCTTGTTCCCGCCATGACCTGGGAACCTCCGTGCTGGAGCGTGGCTCTAGTTCTCTGCCGCGGACCTGAGAGCAGGCTAGCGTGTACCGTCAGCTGGACGGACGCAGTGTGCTTTCAGCACGTGGGTCACACAAAGCACTGCCGTCGTCTGCTTTAGGAAGAAGGCGCCCAGTGGGAGAAGCCGTCAAGCCCAGGCTCAGGGGGAGAAGCACCTTCCGGGCTGGGGGCACGAGGATGGGCCCAGGAGAGGAGCTCCGAGGCTGGCGCAGAGGCCCCCTCCACCGAGAGCGAGGTCTCGGAGCTCCTGAGCGGGCGGCCGGCCTCTAGCCAGGGGAGCGCGGCCGGCAGGTCGTCGGCGTCGGCGGACCCCACGGCGAGCACCGTGAGCTCAGCATACTCCGAAGATTTCGAATCGTCGCCGAGTCCGACGGCATCCGAGCCAGGGGGCCGTTCCGACGGGGCCCTGGAAGCTTTGTCTGAATCCTCCTCAAGCCTGAAAAGAGATGTCCCCTCTCGGCCGCCCAGGCCTCGCGGGAAGGGGGGTCGACATGCCCCGAGGGTGACGGTGAAGGAGACGGCCGTGCAGACCCTCGACCCCGCCTTCAGCTACCAGTGGGCGAGCGGTGAGTGCAGGGCCGGAGGGCGGGCTGCCCGTTAGCCAGCGGGGGCGTCTGTGGGGCCCTGCCCCTGCCGGGGAGTGCGGGCAGCCGCGCTGGCCGATTCCAGTGTCTCTCTATAGCTCCGACGTGCACGGCAAGTTCTAGAATCAGAGGTCCTAGGGCGGCGCTTTTCAACCCGGGTGATTTTGCCAGTTTGGGCTGTCGTAACGGGGGTGGGGGCGCCCCAGCGCTGCTAGATGCCCTCCAGCGCCCAGAATGGCCCTCGCCGCAGAGGACAGCCCTGCCCCAAAGGGCCACCATGCTTGCCGCGGCCGAGGAAAGCCGAGAGTGCCGCGGTTTGGTCTCGTGGCGTGTCCAGCGGTGGACGGTGCCGAGAGAGACGCCGACCAGGCGACGCGTGCCCAGCGAGCACGGGAGGCTCTCAGACCCCCGAGGCGGGCGGGCCCCGGCACAGGCCCCCCGCCGGCCCCCAGGGCCTTGAACGCACCTTTCCGGCGCAGGCGATGGTGAGAGCGCTCTGGAAGCTTCCCGGGGATCGGCCCGCGCAGCCCTGAGGCCGGCAGGTTTCTGTAAGCGCACGTCCTGCTGCCTAGTGGCCTTGCTCTGGTTCCTCCCGCGCCTTCCGGCGCTGGCCCTGGGTGTCAGCCTCCCGTGGAAGCGGGCCTGCCTGGGCCGCCCTCGCGCGGCCTTCCAGTGGCTTCCTAGGTCCCAGGCTCAGCCGCAGTTCCTCGAGCCTGCAGGGCCTGACACCTGATTTTAAACCGCCCTTCTCCAGAGCAGGCTTGCGGAACACGAAGGAGGGTGTCACCTTCCTTTGATCCTTTTGGGGGGCCTTGGCCCAGGACGGGCTGCGGCCGCCCGCGGGAGCTGCTTCCCCGACGCAGGCCAGTCAGGTCGGCGAGCCACGTCGCTAGAAAGCGCTCGGCTGCGGGCAGAGCCCGTGCGCAGAAGCCGCCGGCCCTTCCCACGGCGTCGCGCGGCCTTCCCGGCGGCTCGGGGCAGGTCAGCACGCGCTCGCGAGCAGCTTTCCCAGAGCCCCGCGGGGCCCCGGCCCGGCAGCAGGAAGGAAGGAAGGCAGCCGCGGGCGCCGGCCTTCCCGAGCCGCGCGACGACAGCCGAGCCCGCAGGAGGCGGCGGGGGCCGCGCGGGGAACGGCCGCTGCGTGCCTCCCCGTGGCAGCCAGCTCGGCCCCGGTGGCGGCTCTGACCGGCTAAACTGCCTCGTGTGAGCCGAGGACGCCAGGAGGTGGCCGCGCGCAGCTGGCTTCCGCGCTGACGCGACAAGGCTTACCTGCAGATTCCAAGGGGCTCATCCGGCTTCCGGCCCAGGGTCCCCCGCGGGCTCGACCGGGGCCGGGGGCTCCGTTCCCAGGACGGCTCCCCCACCCGGGCAGGGCTTTAAACTCAGGGCGCTGCTCGCGCCTGGCTCACGTGGACGGCCACCTCCGGCCACGCCGGACGCTTGTCCGCCCTCCCGCTTCCTCACCCCAGACGTAGCTTTCGAGGACTCAGAAGGGGAAGAGGAGAGGAAAGCAAACCCGTGGCCCTCCTGTTGAGGGGGACGCAGGGCCTCGTTTACCTGCTTTCGGGGTCGTGTCTGCCGGGGGCAAAGCCCTTTGCCCGCGCCCTGCCGCTGACCTCTCTGTCCCCCGACAGCGACCGGCGTGGCGGCCCTCGGCCCCACCCTGGGAGGCGACTACGTGGACCCCACGCCCATCGCCAGTCATGTCATCAGCGCGGACGCCATTGAAGGTAACAGCCTGGGCCCGGGGCCGGGGACACGCGGGCGGGCGTCGCGCAGCCAGGGGCAGCTGCCTCGGCCTCTGCGCGGCCGCCAGGGCCGGGGCCGGTCCCCGGGGCGGTTCCCGAGTACGGCTCCCCTTAAACTTGGCGCTGTTGAAGCGCAGGCGCGACGGGGGACGTGCCTCCGCCGCCACGTCCCGGGGTTCCCTGTTCCTGCCGACGACAGTGCTTCGCCCCGGCTGGGGCTTTCGCTGCCAGTCCCCTGGGCTTCCGCCTGTGCGGGACGGCGAGGCCGCAGCTCCCCTTTCCCGCCGGCAGCCGCCCGGAGGGGGTGACAGCAGGCGCAGCTCTTCCGCCTTCTGGGGGTGGCGGGTCTTTCCGGTGACACGGCGTCCCCGCAGCCCTGACCGCCTACAGCCCGGCCGCCTGCGCCCTCGACGAGCTGCTGCGGCAGCAGCTGAGCCTGACGCGGCGCTTGGTGGAGAGCAGCCGGCAGCTGCACGGCTCCGTGCTGCGCGCCCTGGACGCCGACGCCTTCCACTACCACAGCCTGCAGGAGGCGCGGGAGGTGAGCGCGGCGGCGGCCTCCGGGCCCGGCCCAGCACCCCGACCTCGGGGGCTGGGTGCCGGCCTGACGCCTCCGCCTGTCCCCCGCCCCACAGTACATCCGGCGGCACAGGCCAGCCCCGCTGACGCTGGAGGACGCCCTGGAGCAGGTGCGAGGTGAGGCTCCGGCGCCGCCTTGTCCCTGCTGGTCGACGCCCCCAGGCAGTCGTGGCGCGGGGCAGAGCCAGGCGGCCTGGGGCTTCCCCGGTCCCGAGGGTGACGGGCACGTCGGCGCTGATGGGGAAACCGAGGCCCCGGCTGGCACTTCCCCCGTACCAGGCGGTGGGGGGAGCTCCGTCCCCTACCCCGCTCCGCCTGAGGGGCCCCCGCCCAGGCCTGAGCGCCCGGCTGAAGGAAGAGCGCGGGGTTCTTGGAAAAAAGTCTTTATTGGAAGGCAAAACAGTCAAACCCACGAGAAACGGTTAACAGCACGCGCCGACGCGCCTCCTGAATGGGACACGCGAGAACAGCTCACAGCTACGGGGAACCGAGAACAAAACCGGCCCTGTCTCGGGGCACGGGGCCGCCAAGCCGGGGAGGACGTCGCGTCCCGGGAAAGAGCCCGCACGACGCTCCTGTGCAGGCGGCTCCCGGAGGACGGGGGCGGGCGGGCTCTGGCCCCGGGCGCCGAGGACACAGGCAGGCACCCGAAGGAGCCGCGGCCTGCTCTCCGTGCGCGACGGAGGGGCCCGAGCCGAGGGGCCAGGGCGTCCCCTAGGGGCTCGGTCCCCGGCTCTCCTGCGGGGTCTCGCCCTGCAGGCCACAGAGGGCTTGTCTGTCCCTCTCTAGGTGGCGAGCAGCAGTGACGCCCGGACTCGGCCCGTGCCGGCAGCCGCCCGCCCCCGCGCTCACGCCTGCTGGTGGACCAGGCCTGGGGCGCTCGGGGAAGGCGCGCGGCGGAGGACGGCTCGTGGCGGCGGCCGGCGCGCAGATGAGACGCGGGGTGCCTACTTGCACTCGTCCCTGGCCTTCATGCGGGCGATGAAGGAGTAGCTCTTGTTGCGGCGGTAGTTCTCGTAGGGGTCGTCCAGGGCCACGCCCACGCCCTTGTACTGGTCCCACTTGTCCCGCACGTCCCCGCCCTTGATGGGGTCCTGGATGCCTTGCTCCTTGGCGCCGAGGCCGCCGGAGCCGCTCCACCCTTGGGGAGAGAGGGGTGGCGCGCTCAGCCCCGGGGGAGGGGCGGGGCCCGCGGGAGCCCGGGCGCTGCGCCCCGTGCCGCGCCAGCCTTACCCATCTTCACCAGCATCTGATGTCCCTTGTTCTCTTCTCCGAGCCTCGAGTCGGGGACGGGGGGCGCCGAGTTAGAGCCCAGACCGGCCGAGGCACTAAAATGAAGACAGGTTACGGCTCTTTAGAAAGCAGCGGGTGCATTTATTGAAAGTCGCAAAGTCGCCAGGGCGTCACAGCGGGGAGCTCGCGCCGGCGGCCGGCGTCCGTCTCGTCCTCGGCGTCCTCTTCGCCCGCCAGATAAGGGGGTCCCCTAAGGGGAGCGGCCCTGCCCCCCGAGCCAACCACCGCCGCGGGCTGCAGGCGCCCCAGGGACGCGCGGAGCGGGCGCCCCCGCCGCGTGGCTCTCGTCGCGGACGTGTACACGTGGCCGGCGGGGCGCTCGGGAGCCGGGGCGGGAGCTTACGGCGGGCTGGGGCTCCGGGAGCGGGAGCGGCGTCTCCTCCCCGGGGAGTAGGACTTGGAGCGCGAGCGCGAGCGGGAGCGGCTGTGCGAGGAGCGGGACGGGCTGCGGCTCCTGCGGGGAGAGAGGCGTCAGGCCGGAGCCCGGGCCTGCGCGGCCCTCGGTCCCGGGGCGGGGTCCCAGCCCACCTGGAGCGGGAGCGGGAGTAGGAGCGGGAGCAGGAGCGGGAGCGCGAGCGCGAGTAGGAGCCGGACGACTTGGAGGACCTGGAGTTGGACCGGGAGGAGGAGCGGCCGCGGCTCTTGGACCTGCTGCGAGACCGCGAGGGCCCACTGCGGAGAGACGGGGCCGTGAGCCTGCGGGCCGGGGTCTGCGGGGCGGGGCGGGGCGGCCCGCGCAGACGCCCCCGGGGCCCGGCGCTCACCTGCTCCTCCGCTCCTGGCCCTTCCTCCGCCGCGCGCGCATCTTGGCGCGGAAGAACTCGTAGAGGCCGTTCTGCTCCCAGCCTTCACTGCAACGCACGGCCCCGTCAGGGGCCTGTCCCCGCGCCGCCCCCGCCCCCCGCCCCCGCCAGGACGCGGCCCCCAGCCCCCACCTGTTGCGGGGCCTGTCGTGGGACGGGGGGCTGTAGAAGGCCTCCACGGCGGCCAGCAGCCGCTCGCTGGGCGGCATGGGGGGCGGGAGGCGTATGTCCTTGGGGTCCAGCGGCTTGTACTCGTGGTCCTCCAGCTGGGAGGGGACACGGCCGTCAGCGCCCGCGGCCCGCCGAGCCCGGGGCCTCGGACGGTGGCCCAGGAGCCCTCGACGGCCTCCCGCGCCCTGCGGCTCCGCCCTCGCCCCGGCCCCTGCCTCGTCCGAGCAGTCGCCCGTCTCCAGTCCCAGCCGAGGGGGCTCTGAGGGCGGGGACAGAGGCTGCTCCCCCCGCCGCTGTGGAGGGCGCAGGCGCCGGGTCGCTGGCAGCGCTGGGACAGGCTGGTGCAGACGCTGGCGGTGCCCCCCGGGCGAGACCCGCTTTCCGCGGGAGAGGGAGCAGCCGGGGACAGAGCCTGGGCTGGGGTCTCTGGCGGGGAAACAGCCGGGGAGAGCCGCACGCAGGGCACCCCGTTACCTTCACTAGGGGGGCCATGAGCCCAGCGGGCAGGTCGAAGTAGGGCACGTTGGGGACCAGGCTGGGGTCGTCGTGGTTGATGTGGGGGGGGCCCTGCCGCCGCAGGTGCGGGGGCTGCCCGTTGAAGCCGTGGGGCGGAGGCCCGAAGTCGGGGTGCTGGGGGCCGCCCCAGGGGGGGTGCTCGTTGATGCCGGGGTGCGGCAGGCGGTGGCCGGGGTGGTGGTGCGGGGGTCCCATCTCTGCGAGAGGCGCCTCGTCAGGAGACCGGCACGGCCCCGGCCAAACCGCGGGACGGCGGAGGCCGGCGACGCATGAGCCCCTCGGCAGCTTCCGCTCGGCCTGTCCCGGGAAGGGGCTCGGGACAGCTGCGCCCCCACCCACCGCCGCGGCAGGGAGCCTGGGAGCCGCTGCTTCCGGAACCCCCAGGCGCTCGGCTGCGAGGACCCCGCCCCGCCCGTCACCGACTGCCCTCGCCCTGCGGGCACGGGACGCCCCCGCGGCACCCCGGCTCACCGGCAGGGAAGTCCCCCTGCGGGTAGTCGAAGCGGTGGGGGTAGGGCGGCCGCTCGAAGGGGTGCCGCGGGGGGAAGTCGTCCTGCATGAAGCGCGGCGGGAAGCGGTTGAAGTTGTGGGGGTGCGGCGGCTGGGTGAACTGCGGGTGCTGCTGGTGGGGCGGGAAGGGCCCGCGGAAGTGCGGGGGCCGCTGCATGCGGAAGGGCGGCTCGCGCTGCCCGGCGCCCCAGGGCGGCTGCTCGTGCTGCCCGCTCCAGGGCCCCTCGAACTGGCCGCTCCAGCCGGGCTCGGGCTGCCCGCTCCAGGGCGGGTCGCGCTGCCCGCTCCAGCCGGGGTCGCCGCGCTGCTCGCTCCACAGGCCCTCGTGGCTGTTGCTCCAGGGCGGGCAGTGGGGCGGCCCCCCCTGGTGGTGCGGGTAGGGCGGCTGCTCGGGGGGCTGCAAGGTAGGGCCGGGGGGTGAGCCGAGGCGCCCCGAGTCCACCGGCCCCGCCCGCCCCCGCGCCCGCCCACCCACCCACCCACCTGCTGCTGGCCCCAGGGCCCGACGGGGTGGGGCTGCTCGAACCACGGCGGCTTGTTGGGGGGGGATCTGGTCGTGGGGCCCGGGGCCCCGGGGGCCGGCGGTGGCGGGGTCCTGGACGCCCCCAGAGGCGTCGTAGTCCGCGGAGCCCGGCATCTGGATGGGGGGCTGCTTGTCGTCTGAAACCAGGCCCAGGGCGGGAGGGGCGGCCCGGTGGGCGGGTGGCGCCCCCTGGCAGCGCCCCCGGAAGCGCAGCCCCGCGCGGGCTCCTGCTGCCCGGCCTCGCCACGGGCCTCGCCCTCAGCGGCCCGCTTCCCGGCGCCAGGCCACCCCCACCTCCCCAGGGCGCGGCCCGCGGTTAGGGCCCTAGGGGTTCCGTCTGGCGAGAGCCTCGCAGGCACCTGCTTCCCTGCGCCCGCTGTCGGGAAGGGCCGGGGCTCGCGCGCTCGGGGACGGCAGGCGCGGGGCAGGCAAGGCCGGGCCCCCTTCCCTGGGAAGCCGCGAGCGCCTCGGCGCCCCCAGAGCGGAGCCAGGGGGCCCACTCACCTGGCTGGGTGGTGGGTGGGATGGCGGGGGCCGGGGCCGGGGCCGGGGGCGGCGCGGCGGGGGGCGGCGCGGCCTTGACCTCGGCCTCCAGCGGGGGCAGCTGCATGTGCTGCTGCTGCTGCTGCTGCTGCTGGGCCAGGCTGCTGACGAACTCCTCGTGCTGCGCCTTGAGCGTCTGGATCTGCTGCTGGAAGGCCAGCTGCACGGGCTGCGCCGCCGCCGAGTGCTCGCTGATGAGCGTCGCCTGCGGGGGGGGCCCAGGCTCAGGGAGACAGCGAGGCGGCCGCTCCAGACGGCCCGCGCACCTCCAGGCCGCCGCCACCTCGCCTGCGACACGGGGAGCTAACGGGGCACGCACCTGGTACTGGCCGAGCCCCAGCGCCGGGCTCTGCAGCTGCTGGATGATGGAGTCGTCGAAGTAGCCGTTCTTCTCCCACAGCTGCAGGAGCTGCAGGCGGCCGGGGGCCGGGGTCAGTGAGGCCCGCGCCGCCACCCCCGCCCCCCGCCCCCGCGGCCCCCCACGCACCCGCGCTATCTTCTGCTGCTTGTCCTCCTCCACGGCCAGGAAGCTGGTGCAGTAGATGGGCACCACCACCTTCTGCAGCGCGGCCAGCAGCTCCCGCGCCTGCTTGCGCTGGCTGTGAGGGAGAGACCTTCCGCGCATCAGGGCCCTGGGGGGACCCGGCCGCATGCCCGTTACCATCGCGGCTCCAACAGGGTCTCCGCCTTCTCGGGCGGAGGGTGCCTCACGGATTCCAGCGGGCACATGGGGGGCCCGGCACGCGGCCTCGGGGCTGGGCCTGCTCCACAGACACGGGCCAGGCTGGCGCCCCCGTCCCCCGGCCCAGGAGCACTCTGGACATGGGCAGGGGGCTGGAGTCTCTCACTGGGGGAGGCTGCAGGGCAGGGGGGAGCCCGGAGCCCAGCCCGGGAGGGAGGGCAGTGCTGCCAGGCGAGCAGGGAGGGAAGGGGCGGCCGGCCGACAGGAAGGGGGCGCGGCGGGGTGCTGCGTGGGGGGAGGAGCAGGCGGGCTCCGCCAGAGCACCAGGCCAGGCGGCTCTGCTCTCGCAGCAGCCGGGGAACTAACGGGCCCCAACCTGGGACCCTGGAGCCGCAGCCGGCACGGAAGGCCCCGGCAGCCTTAGTCTGCTTCCATCACCAGGCGCTGACGCTTCTGGCAAAGTGGTCACGTGCCCCCCAAAATCTACAGCAAAGCTACTAAAGCTAATACACGAATTCAGCAAAGTGGTGGGATACAAGATTAACATGCAAAAATCAGTGTTTCTACACGCTGGTAATGAGCAACCTAAGGAGGAAATCAGGAAAAAAATTCCATTTACATTAGCAACTAAATCAAATATCCAGGCCTAAACTTGACTAATGACGTAAAGAGCTTGCACACACACAACCACAAAATTGTAAAAGAAATCAAAGATCTAAATAAAATGCAAGTACATTCCATGCCCAAGAACTGGAAGACTATTGTTAAGATGGCAACTCTGTCCAAATGGGTTTGCAGATTCAACGCAATCCCAATCAAAATTCCGACCACCTATTTTGCAGAAATGGAAAAGACAATCATCAAATTTATCTGGAAGGGTAAGAGGTTCCAAATAGTCAAGGCTTTTTTTAAATTTTTTCTCTGATGTGCCGGGGCCACAGATTGAACTCTGGAACTCATATGTCAAAAGCCGGCGCTCAAGGGGAAGTGGATGTGGCTCAAGTGAACGGGCTCCTGCTATCACATGGGAGGTGCCTGGTTCGGTTCCCGGTGCCTCCTAAGGAAGACAGTGAGCTGGTGTGACGGGCAGGGGCGGCAAGCTGACGCAACGAGAGACACAAGAGGAAAAACATAATGACACACATAACAAAGCAAGGAACAGAGGTTCCTGGTGCCTCCTAAGAAAAACAAGCAAGACAGCACCCTGACGTGAAGGGCAGGTGTGGCGAGCCGACACAACAAGCTGATGCAACAAAAGACACAGAAGAAAACATAATGAGAGACACAACAAAGCAGGGAACGGAGGTGGCTCGAGTGACGGGGCGCCTCCCTCCCCCGTCGGAGGTCCTGGGTTTGGCTCCTGGTGCCTCCTAAGGAAACAAGGAAGACGGACAGACACAGCAAGTACAAGCAACGAGGGGGTGGGGAGAAATAAATAAAAAAAAAAAAAAAAAAAAAAAAAAAAAAAAGCCGGGACTCAACCACGCGGCCACATCAGCTCCCGAGTTGTTCTGTTCCTGTTGGCTTGTTTGTTTTTTTCTAGGAGGCACTGGGGGCGAGCCCAGGGCCTCCTATGTTGGAAGCAGGTGCTCGATTGCTTGAGCCACATCTGCTCCTGAAAGCTGACTGATAAAGGAGGCAGCTGGAGGACTCACAATTCCTGAGTTTAAAATTTATTACAGGGAAGCAGATGTGGCTCAAGTGACTGGGCTCCCGCCTACCACATGGGAGATCCGTGGTTTGGCTCCTGGTACCTCCTAAAGAAGACAGCGAGCTGGCACGGTGGGCAGGCAGGGTGAGCTGACACAACAAGATGATGCAACAAGAGACACAAGAAGGGAAAAAAACACGACGAGAGATACAACAAAGCAGAAGCAGAGGTTCCTGGTGTCTCCTAAAGAGGACGAGCGGATGATGAGCTGGCACAACGGGCAGGCATTGCTAGCTGACTCAACAAGACGTACAAGAGGGAAAACCTAACGAGAGACGACAAAGCAGGGAATGGAGGAGGCTCAAGCAATGAGGTGCCCCCTCCTCACATCAGGGCCTGGGTTCAGATCCCCGTGCCTCCCAAAGAAACAAGACGGCGACGGGGTGCGGAGAGAGAAACAAATAAATAAAAATTTAAAAATTAAAATTAAAATTAAAATTAAAAAAAAAAGAAACAGAGTGGTCACGGGGACAGAAACAAGCGCCTGACCTTCAGAAAGACGGGTCTGGGGATCCCACCGAGGGACGGGGGCTTGGCCTGGGCCTGGCAAGGGGTGACGATGAGATGGGACGGCGGCCCCAGAGCGATCACCAGAATCCCAGGACGCGGGGGCCAGGGGAGGCGGCGGCAGGACAGACAGTGCGGAGCTCCCCAGTGCGCCCGCCCGCGGGGTAGGGGCCACCGGCGGGGCCGCATGGGCGCTCACCAGTGGTGCAGCACGTCGTTGATCAGGTAGATGAGGTGCAGCCGCAGCTCGAAGTGCGCTGCGTCGGCCGTGATGCGGTTGCGCAGGTGGCCGGCCATCAGCTCGCAGTGTGGCGGCGACTTGGCGTTGCTGAACATCCAGTTCTTCCCAGCCTGCGCAGCCGGGCACGGGTGAGTGCGCCCGCAGGCCTCGCCCCCTGCCCGCGCCCCAGGAGCGGCCGGCTGCCCTCACCGAGATGGCGTCCTTGGTGCACGTGTCGATGATGGGCTGCAGCAGGTTGTCAAACTCGTTCATGTCCAGCTGCGTCTCCTCCAGCAGCTTCTGCATCTGCTGCTCCACCGCATGGGCCACGGCCGCCGTCACCTGCTCCTGGGGTCAGGCAGGGCTGCGTGAGCGAGGGCGGCCCCGGCCAAGGCCCCAGCACCGGAGCCCCCTTGCATCTCCCCCCGCAGCAGAGCACAGAGGAGACGAGGTGCAGGGGGAGATGCTGCCTGCCACCGAGGGGACCGGGGAAAGGCGACGGCCCAGAGAGGACAGCGAGCGCGGCTGGGCAGCAGCCACACGCAGAGGAGCGTGCGGTCCCCCGAACAAAAGGACAGCTGGCTCGCGGGGAGGGAGACGCAGGCCAAGCCCCAGCACTGCTGGGGAGGCAGGACTGCAGCGCACGAGGCTGCGGGGACGGGGGGAGAGGACGTGCACAGGGCCACGAAGCGGTGACTTCACGTCGTGGCCCTCGTGATACAAACCAGGACTGGCGCCTAGGACGCGGGTCCCATCGACCTTGCTTCTCTGGCAGGCCGTCCGCGGAGGGTGGGAGAGGACGAGGCCGTGAGGGGACTAGAGACCTCCCCAGGCAGCTGGTGCTCAGGGCCCCGTGCTCATGTGCGAGCTTGTGAAGGGGCGCCGAGGGGGGGGTGAAAGCCCCGCGGGGCCGGCAGGGCGGGGGCACCAGTACCTGTCGGAGGGCCAGCAGGTGCTGCTCCTGCTGCTGCAGGTTCCACTGGCTCTGCTGGATGAGCTCGTCCATGGACGGGGCCCCTTGCGCGGGCGCAACAGGCGCAGCAGCGGCCAGCGGGGGCTGGGGCAGGGGCGGCAGGGCCGCAGGCGGCTCCAGCTCGGGTGCCTGCTGCTTGCAGATGACTGGAGGGGAGAAGAGGGCGGCGCTGTCAGGAGATCTCTGCCCCAGGGCTGGCTGCCCCCCACACCCAGGGTGCCTCTTGCGCGCCCTTGGAAACAGGAGCCCTGGATGCGGGGCGAGGCTGCGAGCTTGTGTCCCCCACGCCCTCCTCCTCCTACAGGCGACCCTGCCCCCAGCTCCGGTGCCCAGGGAAGGTGGCCCCCCGCTCGGGTCCATGGGATGGGGGCAGCACATGCCCCAGCCATGGTGGGCAGGACGAGCCAGCACCACCCCCCACCGCCGCCTTACATCCTGTCTGCTCCAAGAGTGACCGGGCCCAGCCAAAGCCCAGAACCTTCTCCCAAAGCAGCAGCAGCCTTGGGGCAAAAGCAAAGCGAGAGTGGGCAGGGAGTGGCCCTCCCCACTGGGTACTGCCTCTCCCCCCCACCGCCACGAGGGTCCCTGAAACAGGTGCCGCCTGGCTGGCTCCCCACCCCAGCTCCTCCGCAGGAGCACCCAGCCTTCCACCTGGACTCTCCCGCCCTTACGAGCTCCAGCCCCGGCTGCTCCGCGTGCCCTTTGCTCCTCGCCTGCCACGGCCGCCACCGCCGCTCCCAAGCCGGGTGGAGCTGCGCACAGCCGAGGCCACGACGGCAACCCACTAGCGGCACCAACTCTGCCCCCCTCCACCCCAGACCCCTCCAGCTTTGGTGGTCGGCACATGCTGCCCCTCACCCTGGCCAGAAAGCAGGGAGGCACAGCGGCTGCCCTCGCCTCCGTCCCCCGCGTCAGCTGAGGGGCTGGGCTCCCGTGTCTGGTCCTGACCCCCACCCCCACCCCCAGCAGCTGCGCAACCACTGCGCCAACCTGGTCCTTGGAGCAGCCCCGGTCGGTCCCGAGGCTGGGTACGTACAGGCAAAGGAAGCATTTCAACACTAGCAGAGCAGCCTGACGTTTCCAGAAGACCAGTTCACACCAGATTGAGAGTTTTGAAAAACAAAATCCTGAACCTTCCCACGGTTTACGAAACACCGGTTTGGAAAAGGCTTCAGACTCGGGGCCCTCAAAGCAGGGGTCGAGGACCAGCTCCCCTGCCCAGCCCTGCTCCAAACCTGCCTCCTCCTCCAGGCAGCCCTCCCTGCGCTGCGGCCTCACCTGCTCCAGGCAGCGCCCTTTCCCTGGGCCATCAGCCCCCCACCACCCAGCTCAGGCCCCTCTGCAGGTTCCTTCCTCCGCTGGGAATGCTTTCCACCCCCGCTCTTCGCCCAGCTAAGGCTGTCACGCCCTTCAGATGCCCACCGAGACATCACCTCAGCACCCCGTGCCGCTCCCAATGCCCTCCAGGTGTGCTCACCTCGGGCACAGCAGCTCTCGCCACAGGAGGCCCGAGCTGGTCATCCAAGTCCCTTCCGGTTGTTCTGCCACCCCTCTCCACTATACAATCGGCAACCAAGTTTACCGATTCTCCCCGTTGAACCCCCCCCCAACACTGCCTGCCCCCACCCGCTCACTCGCACCAAACCCCTGACCCGATTCAGAAACGACATCTCACCCGGGCAGCTGCCCACCCCCGCTCCGGCCCTCGGTCTGCCCTCCAAGCTGACACTCACTCCTGGGCCGTCAGCCCTTCTTGAAACCCTCTCGTGGTTTCTCGCTGCCTCGGAGAGAGACTTTGAACTTGGCGGGCCGGAGCCAAGAAGCGTTGCTCCGAAAACACGCACGTGCCAGTGTTTTCAGGTAGCTGACTCCCCGCCCCTATCTCAAGAGTACACGAAAACCAGGTGACCCCACGGACCATGAGAGAAAATCCAAACCTTCCCCTGGTGCTGCACACCCCGCTCAGACCCCTCCCCCCCACGCACACATTCTAGGCTCTGTCTCACGGGCCCCTGGGCACATCCTGCTTGCTGATGCCACCATGCCTTAGCAGGTACTGTGCCAGACTCCTCCTGCCTTGCACGCTCTTTACTCGGCACCTACGTGCTAGTTATCAGAGCACAGCGATCTCCTCGTTTGGACAAAGCCTGTGTGCCCTTCAGGAGGCTTGGCGTCTAGGAGCGCTCACCCTTCAACACCTCTCTACTTGAGAACCCCCTGTCTACTCACTCCATGTCTCTAGAAGCTGTGGATTCATCACCCAACAAAACAGATGTGGGTCCTGCCTTCGGCAAACTCGCCTCCTGGGACTACTTATCCGTTCCTCACTTAGAGGCCAGCTGTGTCTTCCCAAGCCCACCTTCAGCTCTGACTGCAGACTCAAATCCCCAAGGCCCAGGTGAAAGCATGTCAACACTCGCCAAGAAGCAAAGCCATGAAAGATAAGACGTTCTTTTGGATCTGGGCTGCTACAGGTGTGGAATACACAAGCCCCACCAGACGCCCAGAGAACAGGGGCAGAGCCTGCGGGGTGCCAGTGGGGCCTCTCTGGCTTCCTCCCTGGGAAACGCTGCGCCGGCCACTCCCTCCTGCTGGCCTCAGCCATCACGTCTGCAAAACAGAAGAAAACCCCCGGCCCCGAGCCCAGCAGGGGAATCCAGCAGCTCATCCTCTGTGCCACGCTCAGGCTTTGGGAACGGCCCACGGGGCCGCGAAGGCCGAGCTGCCCCACTTCGCGCAGGAAAAGAGCGGGCGGCCCCCCGCAAAGGCGGTTCGCGGCAGAGCCCGGGCTGGAATGCGCGGCCACTCACGCTGCTGCTGCTCCAGCGCCAGCTTGCACTTGTAGTAACTGTAGAACTCGCCCCCGAACAGGAAGGAGAACTTGGGGTTGTCCTTCTGCTTCTCCATCGTCATCTTCTCAAACTCGGGCCCGTTGCGGGCCACGAACTGGGCCAGCTTGTCGATGACATTTCGGAGCTCCTGGTCTGCAAGGGGGAGAAAGGGCCACGCGGGGCCTCAGCGGGGGCCGCCCAGGCGCGGGGCCCCGACCCGCGTCCGCCCGCCCCGGGGTCGCTCGGGAGCCCCCTCCCCCGCGTACGGGTCCCGGGAGGGGCTGCGCGCGCGCCGGGGCCGCGGGGTACGGCGGGCGAGGCCGCGGGCGAACCCGGGAGGCCGCGCCCCGCCCCCTCGCAGGCCCGGGGGCCCCGGGACGCCGGCTGGGCCGCCTGCGGGCCCCGCGGAGGGAGAGGCGGCCCCCGGGCCGGGCCGGGCCGGGCCTCACCGTCGGGGGGCAACGGCATCTCCATGGCTCCGGCCGCGGCGAACGTCCGCCCGCGCCTCCCGATCGCCCACCAGGGCCGTCTGCGGAAGCCGGCCGGAAGTGGCGCGCGCGGAGCCGTTTACGGCCGGCCTCGCGGGGAGCTTCCGCCCGCCATTTACGGCCGTCGCCGGGATACGCCGGAAGTGAGGGCGGCAGGCGGGGAGAGCGCGCGCGCGGGACCCGGTGCGCGAGGCGCACGCGCGGACGGTCACTTCCGGCCGCCCGCCCCCTCCGGCGCGCGACCCCGCGGCACGGCTGGAAACCCGGAGGCGGCGCGGGCGGCTTCCCGGTCCGTCTCCGCGGGGCCGCCCGTGGGGTCACGGCGAGGGGCCTCCGGGGACCAGCAGCGGCGACCCTTCGAGAGGCGCGGGCAGGGCCCCCGCGACGGAACCCGGCTCGGCACTTAGTGCGCCGCTGCTGGGCAAACACGCCCGCGCGAGCGGGAGCCGCCGCGCGCTTTGGTTTTCCGCGGGCGTTTCGCCGTCTGGCGTGTCCGGGTGGCCCGCCGGCGCCTGATACCGCGCTAGGCCTCTGACGCGCAGCTCGCGTCTGTACAGGGCCAGGGAGCAAACGTCTTAGGTTTGCGGGCCACGAGGCAAAGTCGAGGCCATTGTCCAGCTAGTCGCGTACTAGAGAAGTGTTGATCCCGTTTTTTATGGGCGAGATTCAAAACGTGATCACGAGTGCCGTGGAGCTCCTTTTGGGGGCATAATTTTGGGCTTATTTGGGCTTCTAAGTTAGTCTTTCCTGTCATCCATCCATTGGGACGGTTTTCTGTGAAAACCATTCTTAGCTGGCAGGCTGGACAGAAACAGGCGGTGGGCTGCACGCGGCTTGCCCACAAGGTGAGCAAGGCCCATGGAAGCTCTGCTCGTGGGAAGGGACCCGCAGATCAAAAAAGAAAATACCACTACAAAGGTGTTTCTAAGGAAAAAGACGGGGTGAGAGGGCAGGCGGGCCCTGAGGTGAGGTTTGCACCAACGGTTCAACAAGGGAGCCAGCTCTGGAAAATGGGGGTCGCACAGTGGGCATTTTTCCATGCCAAATAAAGATCCTCTATATCAGGAGATTCATGCTTAGGATCCACTGTGGATGGACTTCACAGGATCTGTGAAGGAACAACATCGAGCACCAAGTACTGGGCAGATGTGTGTATTCCTGGGTGGAAGAGTCTGTGCCGATCAGATTTAACAGGACCTGTGGACTCTGGCATCGACTTTAGTGGCTGCCTGGGATTATGTGGTGTGGGGTTACTGTTATTTGACAATTCCAGCTTTAGGCCACTCTGGAAGTGTGACAGTGGACGTGCTCCTCTATACACCTTGAAGCCAGGCAAAGCACCTGCAGGCTTAGCCTGAATTTGCTCAGCTTCCCCCCAGAAAGGTTATACGCTCACCATCACTACTTCCAGACATTTTTCTCTGATTGTCCAAAATAACATTTAACCGAGACTGAATATTTACGTGTTCCCCCGGGGCTGACCCAGGCTTATTTCATTGGGCCACATCAGAACCAACTGGACAGAGGAAGGCAGTAGAGAGGGGTTTGTGAGGAGTAGAGGCTGCAGCAGATACGTTCCCCAAGAACGCAGAAGCTAAACAAGTCGTAAATAAAACACGAGAAACGTACATCCCGGGGAGAGCTGGACCTGCCAAGAAGCAACGGGGGAAGACGTTCAAAACCACGTGTAAAGCATCTTGCCCTGTGGCACTCCCACAAGCATATCTAGGGTTGCGTACTGTTTCTCTCGTTTCTACTTCCTTGCCTACCGCCCCCTCCAAAAAAAAATATGCACAAACCTTTCATCCTGTACACAGCTTCTGAAGAGTTGATCCTAAGTCACCAGAAGGTGTCCACTGTAGACTTGTCCCAAAGAAACGGTCGACCACGTAAAGGTCCAGCAATAGGGGCTGGTTACGTCCATTGTAGCGTGACCCTGTAACGGAATACTACAATACCACGAGCACAGACAAAGTCAAGGTCAGGGGAGACGGGCAGTAATGCAGAACGCTTCTGGCATGGTACGTTATTTTAAAAGGCAGGTTACAAAAGAGCATGCATTCTATGTCAAATTTGAAAACAAACCTAAGTCCTTCCCCAGTGGCAGCCTCTGTCCAGTTCTGCAGCATCTTTCTAGAGATAAGCTGGCTGTTCGCAGGCACGTTTATGTACCTCACCCCTTGCGCTTTTCCCTCAACAATGTATTTTGGAAGTCCATGTACAAGTTCACCTCATTCTGACCCCTGCATAGTGTGGCGATTTTTTTTCCCTTCAATGATTTTTCTCCAACTTAAAACACTGTCAAACGTTATTTAAAATACACAGTGAGTGAGGAAATCTAGGCCCCTCCAAACTTAAAGCCTCAGGGAGGCTGAAGCTTTGTGTGGCTGTCACCTTGCATCTGCGATAACTAAGCCACGCGAGGTCGGCTCCCGTCCAGTATGTGGGGGACCGGGCATCCCTCGGGCCTGACCGTGTCCACCTATCACCAAGCAAACGTCCAGGCAAAGGCGCTGCATGGGGGACCACACAGGACAGTCCCAGTGATCCCTCTGGGTGGGAGTTGGGACTCCACGTTGGGCTGATCCGTCGCCTCGCGGGGAGCGACGAGGCCGCCCCCAAGCCGGGAACCGTGACAGGCAGCAACCCCACCCAGGCCTGAGCCTCTCGGGCCCCGTGCCATCCACGTCGTGGGACACAGGCCTCCTTCGGGGTCTAAGCACAGCAGTGAGGGCCAGGCCAGCGGACCGAAAGGCTGCATCTCTGCACCAGCTCCTCGCGGGAGTGGACAAAAAACCACCCGTGGGTGCCGGGCTGGGCATGGGTTTCGAGACTGTGCCACTGGCCCAAAGCTGTCTCGGCCTCCGTTTCCCTCTCGGGAGAAGGGGGCTGGTGCCACGGTCCACCGGGCTTCTGAGGCTTAAGTGAGGTGGCATACACAACACAGACGTGCCACTCCCTGTGGGCTGGAATCGCGGGTCAAAGAAAGCAGCCCACGGGCCCCGTTCCTTGGTGTCCCTACCACCTCCTGGATGCTCCTTTGCCACTGCCCCTAAATCAAGCCGGGAACTGCAGGGAGGCTCCCGTGGCTCAGTGCCCTGCCACCTGGCACCACTGGAGAGTTTAGGAAATCACTGGACAAGAGGAGTATAGTAAGAGGATGTGGGGAGCGGATGCAGCTCAGTGGCTGAGTGCCTGCTTCACATGTGCAAGGTTCCAGGTTCAATCCCCAGCACCTCCAAAAAAAAAAAGGTTTGAAGGAAACTCTCCGTTGGACAAAGGAGCTGATTTGGGGGAAACGGGCTTTGGAGTCAGACTTAAGTAGCTGTGTGACCCCAGACAAGTGAGTGAGTCTCTCCAGTTCTCTTCATTTGTCAAAAACAGTGAAAAAACTTAGCTCAGAGGCGATTCTGAGTGTAGAGCCCACCCTTGCCTCTGCCACCAGCAGCACTTGGCATTAGCTGTCCTGATTCAGAAATGTGCTTGCCCAACACGCCGCCACCACACCCCTGGAGTGTCCGTGTCACCCTCGTCAACGAGGGCATGTCACCGACCCTTTGGCCATGACGCTCACTTTCTTTCTCTATCTCACAAGCGAAGCCAGACACACAGCCTGACTCGGGGCTCAGAAAACTGGCCTCGCCCATCGTGATATGCTAGAGGGAGAACCACACCAGGGGGCCCCTTCTCGGCCTGGGAGCACCTTCTGTGGCTGGTGCAGCCTGGGGTGGGGGCACCCCAAACTCACAAGGGACCCCCACTGACAAATCGGAACCCAACTCGAGTCGAGTCCCCGGAGACTGTCATTTATTTTTAGTAAATGCCATCAAAGAATACGTACAGCCTCTTGGCCACAGAGAGTCCACAGCATTTTGAGTCCTGAAAAAGTTGACAGCATGGGGGAGAGAAAAACAGCTACCAGTTTTCAGTCCTTTCATAGCGTCCAGTGGCTTTAAGGGACACGGCCTGGGTCTGCCTCAGAAGTGACCCTGGGCCCGGTGCGTGACGTGCGCCAAACACGGCGAAGTTCAGAAAGCCACGTACCTCCTCACCTCACACATCTGGCTTGTTTCCGCTGCTGCAGGGGTTTGCTTTTCCTTATGACAAATGACTGGAAATAAGGTGCTTAAACACACACACACACACACACTGCCCCACAAGAGTGAAGAAACACTATCTGAGAGCCCCCATCAGCTCCCCCTGCTATGAAATGCAGGCGCTGGCCCAGAGTTGGCCCCCAGGCCCAGCCAGGCCACGGCCAGGAAGGGCACCCATTCTCCACTGGGGCCCCAGTAGCAGGGTGGGGGAGCAGAGGGGACGTGGCCGTGGGCTTCCAGAGGCCAAGGTCACCTTGGACCTGCAAGGCTCAACACGCAGCGTGTCTTTTGGTTTGGTCCAATGTGGTTATCCATTCCAGCGTACATACTTGCTGTAAATTGATGTACAGAATTAAATATCTCATTTATTAATTTACAAATCATAACAAAACCAGTCATCCCCCCTCACCTGCAGAACTTGCCCCTTAGAAAAGGGAAACGGATTAATATACAAATTTCCACAGCATCCAGCAGGTTCACCAAACTCGAATAGAGGTGTGATTCATTTTGGAGGTCAGTTCCATGTGCGAGGGGTCAATTTCACCGGTTAAAGACCACGACTCAACTGATCTTTGCAAAATTCCCTCCTTGGCCATGATGTGCCAGCAAGGTCGGAGCCGCAGACTGTGCCGCCTCGCGACGACACCATGCAAGCGAGTCCTACAAAGCAACATTCTCCAGAAACACTGCTTCCCATTTGACGCAGTCATTGCTTCAGAGCACGGGGCCAAAGCATGTAAAGCACGAAGGATGGGCAAACAGACCGAGGGACCCTCTTGAGGCCGGCGGCGCACGCTCACAGCAAGCTGCAGGAGCTGTCGGTCCTGAGGCTGACAAAATCTAACCTTCTAAATACATGATTCCATTGATTGGGAAGTCGAGTCAAGCAGGAGCTACGTCCCTTCCTCCACGATGGGAGAACTTCTCAGTCACTGAGAGACAGCAAATTGCTGTCACGCCTGCCACTCCACCCCCCCAAGTACCAGTATTCATGAGGCCAGGGATGCCAGCGGTCCCCTCAGTGAAGGCGCAATCATCTCTTGGTGACACGAAAGCCACGGCCCAAACCCAGCACACAGGAGTCACCAACTGGGGTCACATAACTTTCCTGGTCATGGGATTCTGCCTAAACCCAAACCCACTCTTGGCCAAAGAACCTGGCGTGGGAACCCGCACGGCGCCTGGCGCGGCCCCCTGTGGGTGGGAACCGCACGGCGCCTGGGGCGGCCCCCTGTGGGTGGGAACCCGCACGGCGCCTGGGGCGGCCCCCTGTGGGTGGGAACCGCACGGCGCCTGGGGCGGCCCCCTGTGGGTGGGGAACCGCACGGCGCCTGGTGCAGCCCCTCTCCCTCAGCTGGGATGCGACTCCATTCCTAATGTTGACGGCCCTAAACCGATCCTGTGGTCTGAATACCACAGCCCTGCCTAATATGCAAATGGGGAGATCATCTTCTTGATTCTTTTCCATTCTCAATGACTGTGTCACTGGAGAGGAGCCCCGGAATGTTCCACGGCTTCCTACTGGACACCCAAAATGCACAGGCTTCTCCAGGAAAGACTTGTCTGGTTGTTAGATACTTAAAAGCAAAAGGGTCTTCAATCCACAAACCAGCCCTAAGGAGTCCCCTAACAGGAACTGAGAAATAAAAACACCTCCGACTACAAAATATTGCCTATACACAAGAGCCTCGTAAAGTCAGCACGTTCCCCGACACCTCCTAGCGAATCGGGGCAAGAGCACGGATTCGCCAGGAGACAGGACAAGCATGAGAGAAAGCACTCGGGCCGTGACCATGATTTCCTAAGGCTCCTTCTCACCCCCTGGGGAGGCCCCGCCCCAGCCCCCACAGCCACTTCCTTCTTATTCCCCTGAACAAATGTCCTCCCTACCTGTGGCCAAGAGCAGTGCATGCTTCCCCTCCCCACTGGGTCTGGGCGAACGTCACGTCAGATCCGCGGAACTAATGCCGAGCCGTTGGGATGCCCGGGGAAGCTGGGTTCCTCTTTGTGGCTGGAAGTGCTTTAACTAAACCCCACAGCAACCCCCCACCCCGCGCCCATTGTCAGTCCATGGATATCTGAGCAGAGGAGTCAACGCAGCAGCTCTGTCCCGGTCAGGCGGCACCTGGGAGGCCCCCTCAGGCCCCGAGGTCGGCGTCCACGTGCTCTGTCTTTGCAGGGAGTCTTCAGTGTTACCTGGAAAGGACAAGGGAAGCCCCAAGACACGGGGCTCGGGGCTCGGTCCACGCAGAAAGGCAAACCTCGGCCGAGACGTCTGCAGCGCTGCTGCCCTCCAACGGGATGCGGGGAAGCAGCAGAAGTTGAGTGTAGGTCTCCACCTGATGGGCCTCCGCCGGGAGCCCTTGGCTGCCCCCGCCACGGGCAAGGGCAGCTCGCGGGGCCGGGAGCCTGGAGGCTGGTGACGCCATGCCCCTTCAGCCTTCGTCGCGCTCGCCCATTGCCGGCGGTTCTGATGGTGCCAGGGGCCGGGGCTCCAGCCTCTACACATCGAAACGGTTCAGGGCATAGGGGCTCGGGTAGCTGTGGCGGCCACCCTGGAAGTGGTCTGTCAGGTAGGGGCCGTGCTGGGGGAAGAGGACGCCGTTGTGCGGCTTCTCCGGTGCAGCCCGGGGGTGCTCCTTAGCGCCCAGGTCCCCCGCCGTGACGGGGAGCAGGTGCTTCTTGGCTTGCCGGTTTGCGTCGTACTTGGTCTGCGAGAGGAAAGGGGGAGGTGGGTGGTGGCTGGGGTCGGGGGCGCACGCGGCCCGGCCGCGGCCTGCCGGCTCACCTTGTTGTACAGGAAGACGCCCAGCACCGCCGTCAGCATGCCCAGGACGTTGGTGCCCGTGACGGGGTTGCGCAGGGTGAGCAGGGACACGGCGATGACCAGGATCCGCTTGGTGGCGTTGGCGACCGAGTAGCTCAGGGGGCTGACGAGGCTGAGGATGCTGAAGGCGATGACGTTCTGCGCCAAGTTGCAGAAGCCGCTGACGGCCAGGAGCAGCAGCGTCCAGGGCCACGGGGAGGCCGAGGCCTGCGGGGGGGGGGCAAGGGCATGGCTCAGGGGAGGCGCGCGATGCCGTCGCCCGCCAGCCCCTCCCTGCGCAGCGGGCGTGACGTGACCTGAAGCCGCCCCTCGCTCCTGGGCGGCACGGCGGGGAGGCCTGGGGACTGTGGAGCCTTGACCGCTGCAGGTCCCGGTTTCTGCACTGATGCCACGGGGGGGAGATGGATCCCCATTGGGAGGACGGCGCGAGTGCGCCAGGACACGGCCGTGAAGGAGGCGCTGCTGTCGTCAGTGTGCAAGTTGCCACCGGCCCGCGGGGTGAGGCCGCGCTCATGGGGGCTCTCGGGAAACCCCACCAGGCACCAGGACCTCAACTGCCCCAGAGAGCCCAGGCTGATGGCAGCCTGGACAGACAGGTGACAGCCGGGCGGTGGGGAAGCCTGCGGCGCCGCCCCCGTGCCTCCTTCCACCCCAGGCCCTTCAGGACCGGCCCTGCAGATGGAAAGACCTGGAAGCTGCTGTGGGCAGGCTGGCCGGGCTGGCCTCGGAGAGGACCCAGCCGGGAGCACGGGGACGGCCGCAGGGCCCTGGGCACCGAGGGTGGCGCAGCCTGGAGATCTCGGGGCCGCCGGCCCCGCCGAGCATCAGGACGGGAGCCGGGCTTCCCCCTTCGGCAGCTGCCCGATTCCATCGGCACAGCCGTGTGTGACAGAGCAAGGCCCTCGACCGCTCCAAGGTTCCCGGACCGCGACTTCAGCCCCAAGTCCAGGCCCCTGCAGGTGCCTCCTCCCTCCCTTCTTCCTTTTACTTAAGTTAGGTAGCATCTTTATTCATGACCCCAACTGTATTTCTTTAGACATAGGAGTTTTGAACTCAAAATACTTGAGAGAAGACAACTCCTGACTGTGCTGTGCTACAAGTCGTGACCAGGAACGTATTAGGAGGCAAAGCAGCTAGGAAAAGAGGGTGGAGAGGAAGGAGAGGGAGGCAGGGAAGACACTGGAAAAGGCAGGCAGGCAACCAAGTAGAATTCCTCTTCTTTCAGTTCTCGGGAACTAGAGGTCCTTGTGGGCACAGCTCGTTCCTACAGGTTATTTTCCAAACGTGTCCAAGGTGGAAGACTCCGGAGAACCTGAAGAGCACGCTGCAAAGCTCTGCTCTTCCCTGAGGCGGGCACTAAGGGCTGCCACACTCTCCTGACAGTGCGGCCACTGCAGACCTCAGAAAACCCAGGGGGACAGGGTCCAGTAATGCAGTCCACCGCCCCGTCCTCGTGGGCCGCAGCTCCGTGTGTTTTCGTTTTTTTCTTCTGAGGTAATGGGCCGGGGGATTGAACCTGGGATGTCGTATGTGGGAAGCCGGCACTCAACCACTGAGCCACGTCAGCTGCCCCTCTGTCCATTTAACGCACATCGTGGCAGTCTGAGATCATTTTATGAATCCCAAAAAGAGAAAGATGATGTTTGTAAATTAATCTATTTCTCTGGGCATGACACCCTTTGACTGCTTTAGATTCAGCTGAGGCGTCTGTGATCTGTGTCCCTGTTAAGATTGAGTTAGGGCTTTTATAATTTGACCACATCAGTGGTCAGTGGCGTGACCAGGCTGGGTCCTGTCACCCTTGCTGGAGCTGATATAAACAGACTCTCAGACACACACAGGAGAACTTGGTCATTTTTGGTCCTGCCGTGTGACAGAAAGGAGAAGGCTCCCGCAGCTAAAGCCCTGGGGAGAGGCACCACGCGCCTGACAGCTCACCGCTGACCTTGGGAAGAGAGCTGAGCAGCCACGCAGGCCCGGAAAGAAACGAGCCCCGTGCCAGAGGCTGATGTAGGAGGCCCTGAGAGACGAGCCCCGTGCCAGCCTGCAGCTGAGGTGGGGAAGGGGCCGGGCCCACGGAGCCTCAGGAGGAAGAGGAAGCCCAGGGCGTCGCCCGCCATCTTGCTTCACCACGTGGCAGCTGACTTTGGTGAGGAAGTACCTCTTATGGTGCCTTGAGTTGGGCTCTTTAGGGCCTTGGACTTGTGAGCATCTACCCCAAATAAATACCCTTTATAAAAGCCACCAGAGTCCTGGCATTTGGCGTCGATCGGCAACTTGGTGGTCTGATCTACAAGTCTAGGCTCCTGCCTCCGCCGTCAAAGACGCCCTCCCACTGCCCCAGCAACCTCCCACTGCTCCCCCTTATGACAGGCTTGCCCTGTAGAGACTGTTGTACAGGCAGAGCCCGGAGCACAGAGCCTTTCGCCGCAGAACGCCTCAAGGTCCACCCGCACCGTCGCGAGGACGGCCGTCAGATCTTTCCACCACGCGGTAACGTTCTACCGACAAATGTGCCGAAGTTCCTTTATCCGCTTGCCCGCAGAGGACATGCGCGTCACCTCCTGTTTTGGGTGGCCGCCAAGTGAGACGCCATAAGCTTTCGTGTCCGGCTCCGGCTGGCGCCTGAACGTCCCGGCTCTCGGGTCAACACTGCAGGGCGGCGGCTCAGTCGCTTCCTGCCATGCCGCCACGCTGCCTTCCCACATGGCCGTGCCACTCCGCGCTCCCTCCCGGGTCCTTCGCGTCCTGAGCCGACATTGACAGCATCTGTGTTTCGTTTCGGCCGCTCCGGTAGGTGGGACGAGGCGTCTCAGTGTGGCTTGAATCCGCGTTGACCTAATGGAGTTGAACGTGCTCCACGTGCCGATTTCACGCCACCTGCATATTCTCGGTGGCGAAGCGTCTGTTCAAGTCTTTTGCGCCATCCCCCCGCTTTATTCTTTTGGTTGTCAAATGATTCCTTATTGAACCACTTCCCCCTGTGGTTCTTTTATTATTATTATTTTTTTTTTTTAAGGATTTATTTACTTTATCCATTTTAAACCCCCCCCTTCCCCATTTGCTGTTTTGTGTCCATTCGCTGGGCAATTCTGTGTCTGTTTTCTCTCGTCTTTTCTCATCTCATCCTCCTCCTCCAGTCTTCACCAGGATTCGATCCTGGAGACCTCCGATGTAGGAGAGAGGTGTTCTGCCACCTGCGCCACCTCGGTTCCTGGTTTCCAGAGCTTTCGGAGCATCTCGTCTTGTCTCTCCCCTGCATCTCTCTCCTGTTACGTCATCATCTTGCTGCATGGCTCCCGGGGCCTGGCAGCCCGTGCGCCTTCTCTCTATATATATATAGATATATATTTTGTTTTACTGGGAGGTCCCAGGGATCGAACCCAGGTCCCTCCTCATGGCAGACGGACGCCCAGCCATCTGAGCCACATCCGCCCCCCCCCCCCGTGGTTCTTAACCAGCCGGGCACGCCACGGTGCCACTGATGATGTCACCTATGCCACGAGCATGGCGGCCATCTGCGAGGCAGCCCACAGACAGGGCGGACCCCAGAATCTCTTTAAGGGTCCCGGATCCTCTGGCTGAAGATCAGTGCCTCATCCGGCCAGACCCATTGGCAACCTCATTGAAGGTGGCATTTCCCCTGCTTCTTTCAGGTCCTGGGAGGCCCCTGGAGGGCTTTGATGACCAGAGGGAGGCTGGTGTCACCGTGACCCCAGACCCTTCCAGTCGCCCGTTGCCTTGGTGATGTCATCACCAGCCTTTTTCTCCTTTTTCTTTTTAGGAGGTACCGGGGATTGAACCCAGGACCTCATACATGGGAAACAGATGCTCAAACACTGAGCTACACCTGCTCCCCATCACCAGTTTTTTTTATTTTTTATTTATTTTTTTTTTTCCACCAGTTTTTTTTAGAGCCAGACTCTGGGGGCTGATCTTGAGGGTCCAACTTCCCCGCTTGGGGCACAGCAGGTCCACAGATTGATCCTACTGGGGTCGGACGCGGGCAGCACAGTGGAGGCAGGATATTAGCCATGGATCAACTGATGTGATTGTAACTTTCCTTCCATGGACTGTTATTCTGGATAGATTACGTTGATTGAATTTCAGATGTTGAGCCAGCCTTGCATTCTTGGTTTAAATCCTACTTGGTTGTGGTGTCGTCGTCGTCTTCTGTGTTGTTGCTTTCTGCTTGCTGATACTCTACGATTTCTGTCTTGGTGCATGAGGGATAGTGGTCTGTAGTTCTCTCTGCATACACTGCTTTGTCTGGCTTTATCAAGGCAAGTTGGCCTCATGAAAACCAAGGGAAGTGTTCCCTCCTCTTCAGTTTTCTGGAAGAAGCTGTGTAGAAGTGCTGTTGTTTCTCCTTTAAATGTTTGGTAGAAATCAACCAGTGAAACCATTTGGCCCTGGTGACATCTTTTTAGAAGGTTTTTGACTAATAATTCAGTTTTTTTTTCCTAAAATAATTTTTTTTAAGGAGGTCCTGGAGATCAAACCCGGGACTTTGTACATGGGAAGCAGGCGCTCAACCACCTGAGCTATATCCACTCCCCTAAAATAATCTTTAGATTGCACACAGTATCTCGAGAAACCCCTCCTCACTCGCAGTCCCCCAGCTCCACAGGTACAATCTGGTGGCGTGTTCTGGCTGTCAGGTGGGGGGGGCAGGGCTGTGCCCCACCTTCTCGGAGCTGGCCCAGTCTGCTCCGGCATCTTCAGGGCAGGGAGCTCAGACCATGGCTGAACTTGCAGTGCCTCAGGGTCTTGCTGAAGCCCACACAGAGGGCCAGTGCACTCTGAGTGGTTGAGCAGTCCGGGAATTGCTTGATTTAGTAGGTGCAGGGCCCCAGCTGCAGGGGCTGCAGGGCGGGTTCTGAGCTTCTTCTGCTGAAGGCTCTGTTCAGAGCACTGCCCACGATGTGGCTCACAGACAAGCCCACCGTCAGCCCTGCAGCTGCAGTCACCATTGCACCAGGGGCTGCGGCCGAGGGTAGCAGGTGTACAGGTGGGTGGGCAGGCGCAGGCGGCTGGTGGCTGAGCAGCCACACTGCAGCTCCCCCAGAGCATGGAGGCAGTGGCAAGACCCAGCCAAGTTGAGTCACAGATGGCAGCAGTGGTGGCATTCTATCCCGGGGACGGACTCAGCAGCTCGTCATAGTGGGTGCGAATGGGCGAGGTCTCCCTAACTCAATTTTTAAATATAGTTATAGGACTATTCAGTTTATCCATTTCATCTTGGGTGTGTCTTGGTAGGTTGTGCTTTTTGAGGAACCAGTCTGTTTCCTCTATGTTGTTGAATTTACATGCATAGAGTTCTCGATCATATTCTCATTATCCTTTTAATGCCTGTGGAGTCTCTAACAATATTCCCTCTTTCATCCTGATAGTGGTAGTAACTCTTTTGTTTTTGTTGTCAGCTATGACAGTTTGAGATTATTTTTGTGAATCCCCCAAAAGAGAAAGATTATGTTTGTAAACTAATCTATTCCTTTAGGTGTGGTACCCTTTGATTGTATTAAATTTAGTGAGGGGCTTCTGATTAAGCTAACTTGATAAAATCAATTCAGGGCTTTTGATTTGACCACGACAGTAAGGCGTGACTCTGGTTGATTTTTTTAATTTTTTAATTAAACAAAACCATTGCTCTACTCTGTGGTTTTCAGGGTTTCTCATGAGAAATCTGCAGCCATTCCAACTAGTGCTGCCCTACAAATAATGCACCATTCTTCTCTGGCTGCTTTCAGGATGGTTTTTGGTCTTCAGCTTTTATCAGTTTGATTGTGCTGCAACTGCATATGGGTTTCTTTGGGTCTATCTTGTTTGGAGCTTGCTGAGACTTTAAAGTATATGTCTCTTCCAAACTGTGGGAAGATTTTAGGCATTCTTTCTTCTAAACATTTCATTTTTAGCACCACGTCCTTTTCTCCTCTCCTCTGGGGACTCTGATTACAGAAACGTTAAACCGTTTCAGCATTATCCCTGGGGCTCTGTTTATTGGCTTTTCAGCTTTTTTCCCCCTGTTGGTGAAACCACATTTCTATTGCTCCTTCTTCACACGACCAACTCTTCTCTGCCACCTGCATTCTGCTATTGAGCCCATGCAGTGAGTTTCTAAGTTGTTGGATCTTTGCGTTTTTAAATTTCCAGTTGGTTCTTCTTTGCCGAGCCTTCCTAGCTTTACATGGTTTCAAGAGTGTTTGCCCTTACTTCCTGGCACATGGTTAGAATAGCCACTTGGAAGTCTTGGTTTGATTGTACCAACACCTGTCACATCAGTGCTGGCATCTGTTGTTGCCACTTCCCACAGGAGCTGAAATTCTCTGGCCTCCTCAAATGCCAAGTCGTTCTGGACTGTGTCCTGGATACGTGGAATGTCGTAACATGATATTATACGTACGTTATGTTACACACGTATCACTGTGTTCAGGTCTCACTGAAATCTTCTGAAGACCACTGCCTTTCTGCTGGAGCAGGACCTTGGCCCAGCTGGGTTCAGGCTACAAGTTGTGGTTGTGGCAACAATGCCGGGTCTGCTTCCCAAGCCTCCGCCTGGTGCTGGGATCTGCCTTGTGCAGGCACCGCCCAGTGTTCGTCGTGGACCCGGGCAGCAGTGTATCGTGTAGTTCTCTGGTGTTTTGCAGTTTCAGGTCACAGCCTCACTTGTGTACCTCGGGGTGAGCCCAGAACCTCACTAGCAACTTCACGGGGTCACTCTCCCGAGGTCCCTCCTCTCCTCGGTACCTTCTGCTTTCCTAGGGCTTAAGTCCTCCAGTCAGAAAGCCCAAGGTCGAGGGCTTCTCTCTGTTTGCACCTAACGCTCACCTCTGTGTTTTGGACTGGCTCGAGGCCAGCCTGGACCTTTGGGGGAAAAACGTGAAACTCATGTCTTTCTCTCAGCTTGGACTCTGACCTTCCTCCCCTGCCTGTTACCATTTACTCTCTAGTCGGTCCTCAAACAGCTGCTTCTTGCCTTCTGCTCTGGTTTTAAAACGGCTACCCGCTCCAGAATCTGGCGATCCCCAGCTGGCTTTAGCCCAGGCCCGAGCAGCCGGGCTGGGCGTCTTCACTTAGGCACAGCAGTGGGCGGCAGACTCAGCAACCGTCCTCCCACCTGACCTCGCCCCTGCACACTGGAGCGCAGGACCCTGGGGTGGGTGTGCATGGGCATGGGGAGAAGGGGGCGGACAGAGCCCTTGAAGAGGAAAAGCCCAGGTATGCGGGAACCCCCCTCCAGGCGGCACCATTTCCTGAATACTGTGTACCCCAGGGCTGCTGCTGAAATGTACGAGGGTCCCATTTAGTACAGGAGGCAGCACCTCAGTGGAAAAGGAGGTCACTGGAAGTATTATACAAAAGGAATCACTAGAGGAAAACCAAGAAACGTCCCAAACGTGAGAAAAAGCCAAGGAAACACACCACAGCAAAAGCCTGCTGTGGCAGTTTGATGTTATTTATGAATTCCAAAAGAGATACTATGTTTGTAAACTGGTCTGTTCCTCTGGGCATGGTAGCCCTTTGATTGTATCAGACTCAGCTGAGACGTCTTGATTAAATTATTAAGATTAGGACTTTGATTCAACCATGTCGTTAGAGTGCAACTCAGCATTGCGTCCCAGGCCCCTTGGCAGGCTGATAAAACAGACTCTCACACAGAAGCTGACACAGAGCAGATACCAGAAAGAGAGAGTGCTCCGCAGACAGGGCCCGGGAAGAGAGATGAGCCTGATAGCTTACAGCTGACCCAGCAGAGAACCAGAGCAGCTGAGCCCAGAAAGAAACGAGCCCCAGGGAGAGAGACAAGTCTTATCCCAGCCCACAGCTGAGACGGGATGGAGCTGGGCCCACGGAGCCTCAAGAGGAAGAGGAAGGCTGAGCCCGCACAGGCGTCGCCCGCCATCTCACCTCAACACGTGGCCCGTGACTTTGGTGAGGAAGCGCCTCTTATGGTACCTTGAGTTGGACTCTTTAGGGCCTCGTGACTATAAGCTTTTACCCCAAATAAACACCCTTTATAAAAGCCAAGAGTCACGGTACTTTGCATCAGCTGCCCTTAGCCTGACTGATACTCCTGTGCGTATAGGTCTGTGTGTATGAGTAAGAGCACGCACCAGCAAGCCCTAGCGGAATGGTCTAACCGACTGACGCCAAACCTATCAGCACGGCTGTGCAGGCTGTGAGAGGCATGAGAGAGGCCTTTGACAGCAAAACACTTATTAAGTGTGAAGATACTTCGTGCATAAGGAGGAGGGACAGTGTGGACATATACATACATCTGCTCATTTTTGCAAGAAGAGAGGTGAGAGGTTCAACCAAAATCACAAAGACGGCTGCCTGTGGGAGGAGGGGGAGAGGGATGGGCTGCAGAAGCCAGACCTCTTTTTCAATCAACATGTTGCAGGGTTTGGCTTTGGAAATATAAGGATTAGGGGGGAAGAAAAGCAATTCCTGAAAATGTTAGACAAACGGAAGTAAATGAACCCAACTGCAGAGCAAGTGGGCGACAAGGGCACACCATGAAAACAATTCTTTGCAGCCACCTCAGAACACAGCATTCTGATTGTATGTTTTTACCGGAGCATGACCTGAGAACAAGTGGAGCCGCGAAGCGATCTTAATTTGTCTCAGTACACTAGCTGCAGCGGTGCCTTTGGACTCTCACCCTGAAGCCACAATGTGTGTGTGTGTGTGATTACAGCAAGATAACGTAAATGAATCATTGGGATAGGACAAACAAGTAAGGCATATTGAGAGAAACTGAGCATAAGAGCAAAGGAACCCAAATTAAAAACCAAAGCAGTGAAATCCTTCATGCCGTATTATAATGGGAACTAAGCAGCACGATTTGCTCCCCAAATACTTACTGCCTAGTTTTTCACTGCAAAAGCCTCAGAGGTAATGGCGACCCCCCAGCAGTCAGCCCCCATGGCCCCGGGTCCAGTCTCTAAACACCATTGGCCTCTAAGAGCAACCTGGAGGGTGGCTGAGTGCAGGTCCCAGAGGGGAGATGCCAAGAGCCACAAACACCAAAATGAACAAGTAATTAAATAAAAAGTAAGTGAAAAAGCTAATAATGGAAAAAAAAAAACATAAGAACAACAAAACCAACTTGAGATCAGCTGAGGCGGCACCATCTGAACTGCAAAGAGGGTGACGGACGCAAATGACACACATAAAAACAAAGTAGACGGGGAGCGGAGGTGGCTGAAGCGGTTGAGGACCCACTTCCCACATGGGACGTCTCGGGTTCGGTTCCCGGCCTGCTAGAAAAAACAAAAACAAACAACAAGCAAAACAAATGAAAGAAAACAACTCGGCAGCCGATGTGGCTCAGTGGTTGAGCACCAGCTTCCTACATACGAGGTCCCGGGTTCAATCCCCAGCCCCCAGTACCTCAAAAAAAAAGCAAACAAAAAACACACAGTAGATGAGCACACACACACACAAACAAAAAGAAAAGGGAAACGGGGAGCGGGTGTAGCTCAGTGGCTGAGTTCCTGCTTAACACGTACGAGGTTCCGGGTTCAAGCCCTAACCTCCTGAGAAAAGAAAAGGGAAAAAGCCTCTACTCGCTGGTAACTCCTTACCCTGAAAACTGGTAATTAAAAGGAAAGCATTTAACCAATAAACCACATTTGTTGCACCGAATTTCGAAATAACACACCAGGCCTGCTCGACAACAGAAAGTCCCTTGCAGACAAAATACAGCTGCTCCGTGCGGAAGGAGCTAGAGAACTGCGTCTGTTTCCTCATCTGGAAGCCGAGACAACGGCACTCCCTTGGATGGGCGGAGCCGAGGCTGAAACGGGACGTGTCGCGGCCCGGAGAGAACATGCGAAGGCGGCCACAAAGCCACCCGGCAGCCGAGAAGAGCCACTCCTGCCATCTTCCCGCCAGCCCCTGCGTTTAGTTTCGAGGTGGCCGGGGCCTGCGGGGGTGGGGGCCTGCGGGGGTGGGGGGATGCGTTATTCCAGGACTCAGGGAGCTACGAATACCAGGGGAGCAAACGGTAAAGGACTCGAATGGCGCTAGCCCAGTTTTCAAAAGCCAGAGCAGGCGACAGCTGGAATCGCGCACGCCAGCGGCACTGCAAAGGCTTCCTCGACGGCGCTGGATGGGCCGGCTGTTGGGTGCCAAAACTACGCCCAGGTCAACGCGGAGCCGCAACCCCCAACGGGCACGTCCCGCGGGACAGGCCAGACGCGTGCTCCCCGGTACTGGCCAACTCACCAGGTCGCTGCTGACCAGGAAGGCCGAGAGATCCACCAGCACCCACGTGGGGATCATAAAGAAGACGGCGTGGCAGCCCAGGATGTTCAGCAGCCGGAGGTGGTGGATCCGTGAATCCCTCAGCACCTGGGAAGAGAAAACCTCGTCAAGGCCGACCAGGGCCATCAAGGGCCAGGAGGACTCCCGTTACCCAGCCCCAGACTCAGAGAAGGCAAGTGAACCCGGGCACCTGGCCTCGCCCCCACGCCTGCAAGTCCACTTCCGAGGACAAACAGCGCGTGCCCAGACAACCTCCGCGTTTTGTGTACGACCGAGAAGCGGCAGTGAGCCTGGCACCCTGAAATGCTGCCAGCTTAAGAACAAGTTGGGTCTCTCTTGCCTACAGACCCCTGTTCTTACCTTCTGCGCTCGGCTCTCGCCGTGTGCCTCCCGCGTGGATCAACACGCAAGTAAAATCTAGGCATTTATAATCCATAGTGGGAAGTTCTATCTGTAAATCGGTCCTCTTTATCACTCTTCAGCCTCTTCCTCTCTACCTGGGACTCATGATCTGTTATTTCTTTCCATTTCTCTTTCCTCCCTGCCTTAATAAATTAATAGCCTAATTAAAAAAAAAAAAAAAAAAGACAAAAAGAACAAATTGGTGGGGAGTGGGTGTAGCTCAATGGTTGAGCACCTGCTTCCCACGTACGAGGTCCCGGGTTCGATCCCCGGTACCTCCTAAATTAAAAATAAATAAATATATAAAAACAAACTGGTACAGCCTTTCTGGAACACAGCCAGGAAAGTCTACAAAGAGGCGTAAAATCCTCACTCCTCCGACCCAAGAACCGAAGCCTCTCATCAGGGAACTTAAATGACGCTCGTCACAGGGCTACTTGTAACGAAAGGCTCCGGCTGCCTTCACTGCAGCACCTGCGAGACAGCAGCTGCGACCAGAGCTAAGGGCGGTAACTTCTAATGATACAGGAAAACGCCGGCACTAACAGGCAACGGGCACAGCGAGACGTCAAACTACCTCTATGACGTCACGGCTCTAGAAAGCACGCAGGAAAGGCCTCTAGGAAGCCACTCCTGCACGTCCGAGGGGCCTGCCGCCCCCGCAATGCGCTGGGCGGGGCCCGCACACCTTTTTAGAGAATATGTTCTGCAGCGAGAAGCACAGGGTGGCAGCCAGCGCGCTGACGAGCCCCCACACGTCGAAGGAGAGCTCTGTGACGGTGGCCAGGAGGACGCCGCTGATGATGGGGACGAGGGACAGGTACACCTGCAGCGGGAAGGGGGGGGTCAGGCCAGGGCCGCCGGCACCCAGCAGCCAGGATTGCAGGGCAGGACCCCAGGGGCCCCGAAGAGAGCTCAGCAGCCCTCTCCTCCCTCGCCTGCCCGCATGGCGAAAGGACACCCCTCCCCCCGGGGAACGGGGCTGCTGCTGCACCGGAGGCCAGGTAATCCCACCTCCGACACCATCCCATCCTCCCCGTGACCAGAGCTGCCAACTGGGGCTGGCCCTAGCGGATCCGCCCAGCTGCCGCCGACACGCCGGAAAGCCTGGGCTCCTGGGGTGTGGCCGGCCACCTCTGTCTTCCTTGTCTGTAGGCATCGGCTCGCAGGTCCCTCTGCCGCACACCCCTGCTGCCGCCTGCTCCTGTCCACGGCGTTCTCTGCCCAGTGTCGTAACTGCCCACCAAAGCCCGTACATCCCAGCCAAAACCTGCGCTTTTCTCCACCACGCCCGCCGCTCTAGCCCAGTGCTTGCACCTTTGTGCAAGTGGACGCTGGTTGAAGGGACACATGACGAGCACACTGACAGAGGCCCACGGGGGGGGCAAACCGACCCAGGCCCACCTCCTGGCTATCTTGGCCAGCTGGGCCCTCGCCTCAACAATCACAAATGTGGGGAAATTTTAGGAGGGCGTGGGGAAATTTTAGGAGGGCGTGGGGAAGCCACCAGGTGGGGGTAGAGCAAGGCCGACTCCTGGCTTCGGCAGAGGGCCTCAGATACGTGGCATTTTTTCTCTTCCCCTGAGATCAAGGATGACGGGTCACCTGCCTCATCTGTCAAACAGGGGCGGGACTGCAGAATTATTTATGCTATTTATGGCCTCACTTCCCTGCCCAGGAGGGTACAATGTCCCATGCCATGGGGAAACCCGATAAACATGATGCGATAACAAGCAGCCATGCAGTCTTGGGGCACTCCTGGCAAGACACGTCACACACGCCTGCTGTCACGGTGGGGCGGGCCAGCTTGGCGGCGACAAGGATAAGCTAAAACACTAAAAAGCTCAGCCAGGGGTGGCCCACTTTCTAGGAGCTGATCCAGGGCACGGCCGCTCAGAGTTACATAAAACACCCGGTGCTGGAAAACCACATCTCGGAACAGAGGCACCGTGTCCTGCAGGAAAACAGGTTCCAAAAGGGACCCCAGGAGCCTGTGCTTCACCTCAGGCCACTCTAGGACACGGGCAAAAGCTGTCAGGGGCCAAAGCCAGGAAACACCCTGGACTTGGCATCTGGAACGGTGCCAAAAGCTTCTTCCTCAGCCGAGCCGGACTCTGCACACTGTTTTTCCTTTCCATTCCCAGAGGGATCCCGATTCCTGTTTTAGTTCCTGAGGCTTGGCTGCGTTTTACCCAAAGCAGACTCGGGCTCGAGTCCAACTTCCGAGTCCAGGGGGGGGGTCCCCTTGTCTGATCTGTCTCACAAGGAAGTGACAACCCGCCTGGCATCTTTCCAGCCGGGAAGCAGGCATTCCCTCCACCTGATTGGGTGTGGCCCCATCGCCACGTGTCGTGTCACCACCTGGATGCTACCTCACCCAGGGGTAGGGGAGGAGGCGGGGAGGGCAGAGGGACCAGAGAGGCGGTGGCCGGGTCCCCGAGACCACGCAGGCCGCCACACCCACGGCCCGCGGGGCGACTCGGCAACGTCGGCGGCCCAAGAAGCCGAGGAGGGGCTGCTGGCCCGCCTCCCCCGGGGCCCGGCCCCCGCGCCTCACCTTGGTGCTCTGCTTCTCCTTCATGATGACGCGCGACAGCAGGACCACCCAGATGGGCATCGTGGCCTTGACTGCGGGGAGAGGCGGGCGCTGAGGCGCGGGCTCCCGGCCCCGGGCCCCCCCGCCCCCCGGGCCCCGCACCCACCGGTGTGCGCGTAGGACACGGGCACCTTCCAGATGCTGACGTGCGCCGACACCGACGCGAAGTACTTGCCGAAGGCGAGCGGCAGCACGTAGCGCGGGTAGAAGCGCGGCGGCAGCAGCGGCCCCGGGCCCGCGGCGGGCGGCGCGGGGGGCACGCGCCAGGCGCGCAGCAGCGGCGGGAGCCCCGCGCACAGCGCCAGGATGTGGCAGAGCGACACGGTCACGGGGAACGGGAAGCCGCTCAGGATCACCTTGTTGACCACGTTGCCGCCCGCGCTCAGCGCGTACCACAGCAGGCACAGCGCCGCCACCCGCGCGCCCTCGCGCGCCCCGCCGGGCCCCGCGCCCCCCGCGCCCGCC